>JAPTHN010000028.1:5477444-6077444 GCA_026936325.1 Platynereis dumerilii
ACTTGAGAAGTTCTTCACTTGAGAAGTTCTTCACTTCTGCTCTTACGGTCCCAAATCCAGCTTATGCCAGGATTTCACTGGAGCCGGCTCTTCTGAAATTACTCTCACTCTTCACTGTTCTAATTCCCAGGATTTTCTGCACTCTTGCACGTACTTAACTTAAATCAACAAAATATGACACGTACTACGCCACAGCGTCTGTCTTCCTACATCCAGCAATACATGCTTAAGTAGACTTTACGAACCCAAAATGACGTTCAAAATGGTTGACATAGTAATGACATATTGTAATCCGTGCTATCCATACTAATGATGTGGTGCAGTCAACTCATTCTATTTGGAGAATAACCAGCTTTACATGCTTAAGTGGAGGTTGAAAAGTAGAAATGACATCAGAAATGGTTGATATGTATAATGCAAGTATCAGTAGTGCAACCCTCTAAGGCAAGTTCATTTAAAACCAAGCTAACTCTATTTGTATTTGAAAAATAGTAATTGGTCGGTACAATGTTGTCAAGTGGATGTGATTAAGTGAATCGATTCAGATATACATGATTTACATGCAGACAAACAATTTTTAATGTTGGTTGTCTTCTTCTTCTTCACTCATAGAATGTGCCAAACTCAATAATCTGACTGGATATCTCATGCTGTGTACATCTCAGTGATGTCCTGTTTGCAAATGAGATTTCCTTGCGAACAGGTTGGCCCAACTGCTGCAAAACTGAGGAGTGTTGACAGTCAACACAATATGATTGTATTAATACATTTCCAAAAACTAATTGATATTCCTCCCAATTATGCTGATTCAGTGGTCAAGTGCCTGTATTTAAGGCATTGGTCTTCGGTTTTTGATTTGGGCACTTGTTATAACATTGTCCAAGCATGATGTTGTTTAAAGTAGATGTTAATTTAATGGTTCTTTGTTTTTAGTGCTAATCCTGAGACAGTCTATAAAATATTGATCACTGACCAGAGAGTACCTGCCTTTCGGTGGACTCCTATCATCACATTATTATATCTGCCTCTTGCAGCCATTGTTAATAAGCTTACAGTGCTTCAGAGCAGTAGAATCAAGACCAAACAACCATGTGAATATAATTATTAGAGATCAAATGCACTAAATATTGAATTTTAAGAAGGTTGGTCTCAATATGCCTCTTCCTGTATGCTGTAACCTTGGCACCTGCTCCTGGTGCATAAATAAGGGACATAAAATATTTTTTATTCTCTCTGGTCCATTATTTGTAGTTTTTGTACGTAAAAGATCAATAAAGATCCTTATTCATACTAGTATTATCTTAAAACATAGGTTGTGTTTCTTCGTGAAAAATGCAAAGCTGTATCAGTGACCTTCTGATGTTGTATATGGGACACTACTACTGCTCAGATAGTTATTACAAGGTTGAAGAGAGTAGATGTATATGCTTGTACTGGCAAGGACAATGTTACTGTCAGAATTCAGTGGGTGGTATATCTTGTTATCTACAGCAATGGTAAATTTGTGTAGCAAACTGACAGTAAATTGGTATGAAAATGGTAGAAAAAGTGTTACATCCAATGAATTACAAGTGCTTACAAAAATGTACTGGAATATGTTCCTTATGCGGTCATATCTCTATTCTTGCCTTGTTATTCCCTATGACTCATAAGTCACATTGGCATTCGGCATGCATTTCCACATTGGCGTCCGGCACTTACTGGCATTCAGCACCAGTTGGCATTCTGTGACCAATTGTGTCATCTAGGATGGCATTTCGCGGGATGAAACTGGATCGTATAAATTAGATTCTTCGACCTACTAAAAATTCTAATAATTCTAATAGAGCTGCAATTATATTACTACAATCATATTGTGTTGACTGTCAACACTCCTCAGATTGGCAGCAATTTGGCCAACCTGTTCATAAGGAAATCTCATTGGCAAGCAGGATATCACTGAGATGTACACAGCATGAGATATCCAGTCAGATTATTGAGTATGGCACATTCCTCTCTGACAGATCAAAGAATATAGTACAACAGGTCATGTTTGCCAGGGCCATCTGCAAGTCTTCTTGGTACATATTGAATATAATAGATAATTGTATCTACTCCGGGGCTTGCATCCAATTCATATACACTCAGCACCTGATATCATCAATTGAAAAAAACCCATATCGTGGTACTTTGTGTTCAGTATTGCATCTTATGTCAATTAGCATTTGTCGGTTTGTATTCAGTATTGCATCTTATGTCAATTAGCATTTGTCGGTTTGTATTAAGTCTGAGTATCACATGTACATGCACATTTTTCATGCATGTTACACTCTAAAAAAAAAGGTGCAACAGATATAATGCCATTTATATATTTACTTGTGACACTTGTGAGCAATATCTTAACCCCAGAGGATGTCATTCATATGAGACATTAATTGGTGATCCCGGTGTCTGTGCTCGCCAAGTAAAAGGTCTCACATACATTGTACACAGCGATAGTAGAAAGAAAAAGAAATTTCTCATCTCGTTGTGGAAAATTAACCCATACATACAGTGTACATAATATGACAAAAAGAGCTGCACCGGCGATGCACCATCTAAGATGTATCACATAATGTTGAATGTTCTGTATTGCAATAAACTGCTATCTACTGCTATACTCAAACAGCAAAAACATACAGAGGGCTGCACTATAGCTATCCCCACATGTCGCCCCATCTATAATGTACCATGTTGATATCCTCTGTACATAAGCATTGTTAAGCAGCTTTACCCTGTGAGTCTATAGAACTACACTTGTGCAACAATA
Source organism: Platynereis dumerilii (assembly GCA_026936325.1). Lineage (NCBI taxonomy): Eukaryota > Metazoa > Annelida > Polychaeta > Phyllodocida > Nereididae > Platynereis > Platynereis dumerilii. The sequence continues at coordinate 5,480,233 of JAPTHN010000028.1, forward strand.
AGACAAAGCTGTGGTTAATAAGGAAGAGCCCCATGTCCTGTTCTTCACATTAATAAGACCATCCAAGACACATCCTTCCTTCCTCAGTATCATCTATGCAACATGAGTTATGTGACACTGATTAGGAATGAGCAGGATGCAATGATATGACAGACATGGTCAGCACAATGTTGTGTCCATTCAGTGACAGATATATCCAATATGGTTTTGTAAAAGCCAGCTGGGTCATTTTCCAATTTGTGTCTTTATTCAGGAATTAATAATGTCATCACGTTTCCATTTTGTTCAATCCAGCTGAGCCTTCTTGAACTATAAATGGCAACATCTTTTAAAACTGACAAGACTCAAGGTGGAGCTTCTGTACAAATAATTTAACATAGCATGTTTACATCACTACATGATGAAAGCACCCATTTATTTTTATAATATATTAAATATGGTTGAATAAAATATAATTGATATGGTAAAAGAAATATTAAGAATGATATTGTTATATTGGGTCACTGTTGTTGTCCATGGCTTCGGTAATACCATTTATCATTCTAACATTAAAAAACAAAGAGCTTATTGTCCGGGCTGTCTGGTGTGGCAGTGTCGGAGAAAAATTGTGATTGCGATTACAGCTTTTTATCTGCTGTTCATCACACTATTTATAGCCATAGCCCTGGGTACAGGGATAAAGAAGGAAGGACGACAAAAGAAGGAAGATGGCCAGGAATAGGATGGTATTATCACAATGACATAAACAGCAGAAGCAGCAACAGAAGCAGTAGTATTAGAAACATCAACTGTAGCATGAATATTAAATAAGTAGTACCAATAACAGGACATTAAATATAGCAATAACATAGCAATAACAACAACATCATTAGCAGTTAACTGTAAAGTGCTTGTGTGAAAATTAACAAAATGACTTGCTTGATGTTCTTGGAAGACTACAGTACACGTCCATAACTGTCAAAAATGTTCGTGGCAAGATCTGTGGTCTTTGCCAACTTCTGTATAGATGATGTGCCTAAGGTGTTGCAATTCACAAAATCTGCAGTGGTTATTGAACATGCATTATAAGCATTTTATGAACAGAAAAAGACACCTAATCAAGAAGGTCAAAGCAACAACATAAGCCACAGCGTTAGAAACAGCATTATCAACAACCTATGCAACAGCATTAGCAACAGCATCAGCAACATGCTAATATAATTACTCTTACATCAAGATGTTCTTGGATTTCACAACACCTTTGTGAGTAGAACTAGAGAAAGCCTTATCTAGTTCTTTCTATTTTGAAGGCATAAAACATATTTACGCTAATATTCCTATTATTGCTGTTTAACCCCTCTGCTTATCATCGCCGCAAGCTGAGTCATTATCTTGTCCATTCAAGAATTGATAATGTCATCATGTTTCCATTTTATTCAATCCCGCTGAGCCTTCATGACCTATAAATGGCAACATCTTAAACCGTCAAAGCTGTGTGTGTGTGAAAATAGCTTGTTTACACTGCTTTGTGAAATAAGCTTACTGAAAATAGCCTTATGTGTGATGAAAATATTTTTGCTAATCAAGAATGCCTAAAATTAGATTCATGTTCGTGATTGTTTATATGCGTGTGTAATTCGTCATCATGCGTATAATGAAATGTGTGACAACAATTGCAACAAAAAATAGTTCTGAGACAAATATAAAGATAAGCCACAGGGCAACAAACAAACCCAAAGTAATCTACTGTATTTTCTAGTTTAGTCTTCCTATATTAAGCGCACACTGCTCATATTATTAATGTATGTAATTTCATCTTGTTGAAGTAGGAAAGACTACATAATGGTAGTTATTCTTGGATGCCCTTGATTACTTGTACTGGGAGTTTCATTGTCGGATGGCTGCTCGGCCGCATCATTTATTTCCTGCCCGTGTGATTAGCTCTCTTCGCGTACATTGTACTGAGTTGAGGTAATTTAATAATAAGTTTCTTCTTTGGCCTGTGTACGGAATAGAAGATTCTAATGTTGCTAATCTGCTCAGCTCTTCTCAACTCGGCGACTCACTGGGTCTTTTCTGAGCTGTTCGGAATGAGTTCCTCAGCCAAAATATCACCGTTAAAACTACAGCAACATGGTCATCTCGACTCATCTAGTATTACTGCTATGTAGTGCGGTGATGAGTCGTTGGCAACTTGCATGCATTGTGCCATTTCTGTGAAGAATAATGAAACTTGCTGCAAAAGTTTCAGTAAATTACTGTTGTACAGTCCTATCTACTACAAGCACATGCTGTCACAACTTAGCTGCATAGCATATACAAAAACAAAATTTCTATAAAAACAATGCATTATAGGTTCCACATCATAAATGTTGACTAAGCAACACTGTACAGCCACCATAATAAAATAGCAACTTCTGCATCTGGGTATGACTAATAAACCAAAATTGCTATGAAATTGTGAAAACTTTAAATTATAGTGGATGAGTCAAAATTTGGTGGTGTGTGATAAATGTGTGAGTTCATGTGGTGAACAATGCACATATTCTTCGGTAACTTTATATATTTGAACGAAACCCCATACAGTATGTACACAGTTGAAGAATTAGAAATTTTCTGTAAATTGTACAAACTACCATGCAGTTTTCCAGTGAACATGAAAAGTGTTGGTTGGACATCCTTGGTGTCTAGTAGACCTAAGGGACACCTTTGACCAGAAGCCAAGGGAATTTAATACCACCTAATGGATTGACTAATTCCTAAGCCCTCCATCAGGTGTCATGTACACCAAAGGTGTTCTGTTGCACAATCATAATAGCTGTTGTTGTTCAGTGGCAGTTATTTAGGGAATTGGGTCACATTGTGAAGTAAAGGGATAAAAGGAGAATCTATTATAACTTGTAAATGGACAAAGGATGATCTGGTCAATGGTCATTCACCTTATTTTAACATCAAAGTCATATTGTTTGCTAAGGACCAAGGGTTATTCTGCATTCACCTTGCACTTGTCTAATAGTTGAAGATACACTGATTTACCTCAAATATTATGTTTTGAAGTTTTCAGAGTGATTAAAATAGATCCCACAAAATTGTGAATTTGCTATTAAAATTGGTGCGGGTCTTTACAAACATGTTTACGAGAATGTAAATATTATTTTCAATTATTACAGATTAGCATGTCCAAAATCATTGTTTCTTACTGGTTAATGGTTCTCTCAAGGCTGGTTTTGTTTCTATTCTGTTTCGCATAAAAAGTGTCTTATTGATAATTGTCTAATGACGGTGATGCTATCTTTGTGTGTAATGATGATAATACTGCTTTCGAAGTCTTTAAGACTCAATTAGATTTAACCATTTCCTCCTCGTCTTTTGCAGAATGTGACCAACGAGTTCTGAGCACAGGCGAATCGAACGGCACCATAATATCCCCCGACTTCCCACGCAACTACCCACTGAACGTGACTTGCCGTTACTACATCGACGGGCTGGTTGACCGACAGAACTTGGAGAAAGCTCGTCTGAAGTTCACCTTTTTTGACATCCCCTTCCGACAAGAGCGGTGAGCAGCTTGCGACTCTTTTTGTATTTTTTTTCTTTTTCTGCTTTCTTTTTTGTTGCTCCTTTCCTCTTGCTCCTTTCCTCTGTGTGTGCCCTGACTATGGTCTGACGATATGTCCTTTCTAATTCGGACTCATGTCATTTTTGACTTTGTGTGTGTTGCGATGACATGATATTTCATCACAATGTTGTAATCTAAGTGGTCATCTGTCAATATCAAGATGTTCTTATTTACCAGGTTGGCCGGTTGAGTTCATTTTGGCTTTGGTAGTGAGTTTCATTACCATTACGTATTATCGAAACTACTGGGGGAGACAAAGTAAATTAGCCTTCTCCACATATCTATCCAATATTTTATTTTTGTCAAATTGTTTTATTTAATCACAAAATCCATACTGAGCAGTTTTATAAATTCTACTATTTAATTATTTTCCTCAATATGTTATATAGATATGATGAACGAAAAAAGTAATGCTCTGTAACTTAGTAAAATCAAATGAAACGGAAAAACAATCCCTCCATGTGGATTTAATCGCTTCTGAAATTGGATCATTTGAAGGACTGTAAATTAGCAGGCTTCATATAAACTGCCAATATTTAATCTTCCGGAGTTTACAAAGAGAAGGAGAGGCAATCAGAAGCAATAAAATTGAGCTTTTTGGGCTGTCTAAAAGAGCTGATAGAGGGATGTTGATCAGGCACTGCAGGTATTTAGATGCTTATTTGAAGTGCTGGCACTTTCGACATGAGTTCCTAATATTCAGTCAAGTATCCCTAATATTCAGTCACGTATCTCTAATATTCAGTCATGTATCTTCTTCAATATATTTCTGCTATAATCAGATAAGGCCGTGTTTTTGAGTTAACCAGAGACAGATACAAGGGTCCATTACTGTAATTCAATGTTTGCTTCAAATGACTTCTGGTAATTGAATAACTCTTCGGAAAGGGGTCCAGCTGAAGGTTTGAGATGTTGACGAAACGTCAGCACAATCGTCGCTCGGAAGAGCAGACCGCCTACCTCAGACATGCGCAGAAAGGTTTCTCATTGAAGCGTTATCTCTGTTAATGTTTCTAGTATGATATAAATGATGGAAAAAAGGTTGAATATCGCTAAGAGTTTGCATCCGTCTTGTTCTTATCCTGAAATCAAACTGGTGACCTTGATGAATTTCGCACAAGAGTTTGAGGTTTTTAAAATTGTGGGTGTTTCCTCTTTTTATTGGTCACTTTCTGAACATGTAATAATGGTACAGAAGGAAGTTGCATGTCGCTGCGAGCTTGTTCCTGTTCTGTATTTTATTTCGAGGATCGTTGTGGTCCCTTCTGATCACTCACAATCACGCCGAACCGTGCATGGAGTTTCCACAGCCTGTGGAGGGGGCTCAAAAAGCACTGTCGCTAATCCTGAAATCGAACTTGTGACCTTGACTGAACCTGGCTGAAGAGTTAAGTTTTTAACCATTGGGCCACACAGCTGCCATAATGGCGTCGTTGGGAAAGATGGCTGCTCTTGAGTGTGTGGTCAATGCAGCCGGCTCTTGAAAAGCCCCCCTCAGGGGTGCAGAGCCCAATCAATCCTTGTAGCCAGGCTGGCTAATCCCACAGTACAAGGGATGTCCTCCCCACCAAACTCCTTATGAATAGGTCCAGCATCTGAAATAAGCCCATTACAGGCACAGCAGCTCACTGCCCACTTGCAGACCATGTGCCTTTACCATTTGTCTGTCAATGGACCTCTTTCCCAAAGTCTGCTAGGCTGGGCTAAGCTGAGGAGGATACAAGAGCCTTCCCAGTGGACATTAGGACATCAAGACCTCTCCTTCCAGGCTTTAAAATTTGATGAGGAAATCTACATAGAAAATGGAAGTGTAACTAAGTCTGTTTGTAACCGGGTTACGCAGGGTTGTCATTTCTAAACCGTTCCTTGACTACTTTATAGATTCTTGAATCCTTTCTCAAATTCACCGTGATAAGCCTTTTCGTCTGACCCAACGGTGTCCTCAAGGAATTAGGATATGGAGCTGTGTTTAAATATGTGAATATGCCACAATAAAGGCTTAAAGTTGGCAGGTGCTAGACTGTGTGAAGTCAGTTACCCCTTGACACTTCGCAGTGCCTTTGTGGGGTGGCTCCTCAAGCAGTTACTGCCAGTGGCCAGTATTGTACACATTAGTTTTGCTCAGGGTAAATACTGTGGGGTCTTGACTGAGATGGATGGGGTGCATGTCACTTGGTGAACATATGTACATTTGCTTCTGTTAGCTGGGCATCCTGATAGCTGTCTTGGGTGCTTGTTTTCTCCAGGGCTTTTTCTATTTCTCTTTTCAGAAAAGCTAACTTTTCTATTAGCAGCAGCCACCAAAAGTCCAACAAAAGATGGTTCACTAAATAGGAAAACAAATCTTGAACAGAAAAATGCTAAAGCAGTTCAGCTAAGTCTGCTAAGTCAAAGGTCTTGCCTTTTTCACTTTTGACAAAACCAGATTTAACAAAATAAGTTTTCTCTTCATTGAATCTTTGTCGCTATCTCAAATAAACGATAATATTTCTAAATTTATATCACATATATTCTGAAATCCCTTATGCTCTATGATAATATAGGCCTATATGTTAAATGTCCCTGAGCAAGCAGATATTGAGTGAACCTTAGAATGGCCTCAGATTCATTTCATCATTATGTCTGCCCTCATCAGTTGCCCCCCCCCCCTCAGCATGGCATATGGTCAACAGCTTCACTGAAATTGCAATACAGTGTGACATATGCTAAGAAGCCTATAATAATTTTAGACCCTTCAGAGTGAAAAAAGTAACATCGTTAAAAAAACTGGTTTAGTCTTTTATCTTTCGGAAACTAATTGAGTCCACTTCTTCTGTATCCAGAGTGTTTATATGATGCTTATTAGACCTGATATTTTGCTTCACATTTTGGTGAGAAACGAAGTTGTGTGTTTCGCCTGTCAGGTTTCAAAAATTGCCTAGCACATATATCACTAATTGGCAGCCACTTCGAATGCTGGGAGTTTCTTTGAGAGCGGGGATGATTAGCAGTATCACAGCAACATATATCACTACAAACCAGAAAACGTCTCAAAAATATAGGCTTCGTGAAATATGAGTTCGTTGTTTATCAGGCTCGTTCGACTGAAGGAGGGTTAAAATTAGATCTGAATTTTTTACGCTACATCTTCTAAACTCAGAATAAGGTAAGAAGGGGAATATAGATACTTCATACATGTATAGTTCCAGTTTGATGGTAACAAAAATTTCCATACCTGAGTCCACCAGGAAGGTTGGAAGTAGGTATGCCAAGTACAGCCCTCCAAAGCAAGTCTGATGAATGAGACGTGAGGAAACGAGGAGTCTACCATAATATTATAATCTTTATAATACTTAAAATCTCATACATAATGGTAGAATGTTTACCTTTTACATATGTGTGCAACATATTACAAACCCTGACAAGAGCAAGCAAAATTTACGGAACCTTCAACATCAATGGCGAGCACTATCCAAATACTATAGCCGCTGAGTACTTGCCCTACCCGTCAAGTATTTGAACAATGGCTGAAGTTTTTATACACTTGTATTCAATCTCAAACTAATTTAAAAAGACTAACTAGTCTGTTAAATTGTAGATTCTGGTATGAAACAAGATGGCAGACCGAGGTATGAGTGGGATCGATAGCTCTGACACCGTAAAGCTTAACTTATCCAGACTCAAAAGTCATCTATGGAAAAGAATGTAGGACAATACAGTGTAATACTGTACATTAGACCTGTGACACAGTGCTGTTTTTTAGATCATATATTAATCCAATTTTCTGATGTTATATGACATATTAGCTTTTTCGAAAGTCCGAGTATACCGTCTGAAGTAATCTACCCGCAGCTGATGAAATGATATCGTTGAGCCTTATATGGCACCAGATAATATACGGATATTATACTCTCTGTGGGACTTTAATATTTGAAACAAGACACTGGTCAAAAATTCAATTTCCACAGAAAATGTCATAATCAGAATGGTAAAATGACAGAATATTAGAAAGAGAAAACCAGAGATGATTCAAAACCGACAGCTGATAGCATTTGTCAATTGGTTTTATGATTGCTTTAATGCAATCCCAAGATTTTTTTAACAAAAGGAAATGATTCGAAAGAAATGAAATGTAATTAACTCCAATGAGGAGTGTAATGCGAAAAACAATTTTAAAACTTGTTTTCAATTTTATTAAAAAATCACGTGGAGTTGTGAACGTGAAATATTAATTTGATAATCGTGTACAATAATTTTTTTGTGTAGCGTACTATGCATGAAACCATTGTTATTCTGTCATTTTTTGTCAAGGATTAAAATTTAACACGCATATTATGTGAAATATGAGTTCACAAGAAACTGACTGTAAGACCTCATTATTATTATGCAAGATAAAAAGTAATAGTTCTGAATTATCTGACATGTTCAAGTTTGAGCAAAACAAGAGAAATCAGTTTTCCTGCAAAAATCAAATGAGAAAGATGAAAGAAAGAGGTGCTGGATAAAAGGAGAATATGAATTACCATGGCAACGCCTAAAATCCCCAGGCAGTGTTCAGCCCTAAGTGAGTAATAATGAGATTGGCGTGGCAAGGGTTGAGTGTTCTTTTCTCTGCTGAGAGAGACTAATGATCAGCTATCCTCTTGAATCACTGGTTTGTCACAATGACTAAGAGGTGGCCAGATTTGTGGTCAGGTTTGTACCAGTACTGCACTTAATGACTAACCTTCAGGCTAAGAGGATGGAAGAAGTATCCTCCACTCGAAGTATCGAATGAACAGTACCATTTCTCAAAGAGGTTGTGTGTTTGTTTCTGTGTATACTATAGGCCTACTGGATATTTTCTCTTGCTATTCTATTCATTTTTTGGGTATTTGATTAAGATATTTATGAAGTGACTTAGTTTTGATAGAAGCGGTTAATAGATCGATTGTGGGTAATCGTGAAATTTGATGATGAATATTCCCTGTGCAGCATTCCATAAGGATTCATGAGTACTATATTGAAAAATAGGCGTAGAAGTACAATTTCTCTGCACAATGGCAGTAAGTCACCAAATTTTAAAATGCAGTAGTAACGCACTGGATACATCCTTTAGTGAGCAGAAATGGCCGTAATGTTCCGGCTAAATGCAGAGCAGGGTTTCTTTTGATCTCCTGAGCAGCATCATCAACATGTACAGGGTTGGCAAATCCTTCAAGGTCAGCAGGTCAGGCCACCGCAAGGCCAAGATAAGGTCAGAGATAAGTCACAATATCCCGTGCTACGCGTGATCACAGATCGGTTTGTCGTCTGTGTTCTACGAATCATTTTCTTTGTAGTTCCGCGCTTTGCAGTTTTTTACGATGTTTGTGGCATCCCGGAGCAGCTGAAATATTTGTGTGCGACACGGACGACGCTGCTCAAGAAACCTTATATCTATTATATCTGTCTCTGTATTCGATGAAACACCAACAGGCCATATGGGTGCTCCTTGGCGAACTCCGGATGGCATGGTTCGAAAGAACGCAGGAAGATGCGGGCCTCTGACTAGTGGAGGCTTTTAGGAAGATGTCCCCAGGCAGCTGCCTCTTTGTGCGCAGATAAAAGTGTTTGTCTTGTCTGTTCTGAAGGTGAACTTACCCACAATTTTCATTGCTTTCCAATGAATTGATGCAGTCGCAAAGCTAGTTTCAATGCTATTCTGATTTCAAAGCCATTAAGATTGGCTTTTTCGCTCGCATTTTCACATGTGATATCCAATGACAATATCGAGATTGCGAACATGTTGCAGCTTCATGTCGGTGCCGTCTCTGAAGGTCTTTCGCACCGTTACGTGTCAGGTGTTCGTTTCAATCTCCCCGTTATCCACCCCTTGTAGGAAACCTGATGGCTGATATAACGTGACTTTGAATAAGGCCTTGGGCCAATCTAGTAACTAGGACAATGCAGGATGATCAGGCTCTTTGGTCTTGTCACTTTGCCTGACTCCTCTGCACTTGACCCTAATTGTGTTCCACCAGGCTGCTTTTGATTGAATTTCACTTGCAAGAATCCTTTAATGACTTTGTTGCTGGGCTTGGAAAAGCCTTATATGAGGACAACATCTGATACACTGGAAAAGGCTTCTTGCTGCCTTTTACTTCTGTTTGATGTCTTTATTTATCGTTCCAATTGGGACACCGTGATAATTCACCACTTCGATTAGAGGACAAAAGCAGTCACACCAATAAATTCTCAGAGGACCATATACATTAGACTGACTTGCTTGCAAATTCAGCCTTCTCCTTGTGCAGACTGTTTCATTTATCTTGGGCCAGATATTCTTCTTATCACAATATATTTTCAGATCTATTTCTTGACCGATCCATTCATTTCCTTATCGGAAAGTCATTTGCGAAGATGAATAATTATTTTATTTAAACTATCTGTCAATGGATTCATAAAGGCAAACTATCTGATACCACCTCAAAGAACATCCATAACTATCCACAATCAATAGATTGAATAAGTGTATAGGTCCAGGTTCAAAAATCACTTTTTGATTCATTTTGCATTTTGCAAACAAATCTTAATTCAAGTTTTACCAAACATTGCAGAGGGTAGATCAGAAGATGTTTAATGGCAACAGGAAGTACTATTGCAACTGGTAGATTTGCTCCTGAACTATACAGAGTATACACACATGACATCGTAGGAATGCCGGGGCAACTGCAGCATGGCATGTTGAATTGCTGATATGACATTTCTCATTGTCTGTATGATGACATTCTAGCTTGAGGTAAAATTACTTTTGGCAATGTATATGTAACGGATGCACAATGTGCATTCATAAATGGTAATCACCACAGAAAAACACACCCAAATTGGAACTTGGAAATGTTGTGATGTCTTAATAACATCACATTGTCAACCTTGGTTGGAGTTAAACATTTCATGTTACAATTTGTATACATTACCTTCATGAAAATGCTCTGCAGCAATAGAAGCTACATGCTCATAGAAACATGCATCAGCGGAATGCTCATATAAGCCTGTACTCCCTTATTGGATCGTGTTCGGCTTATCTTATTTGTTGCACTGGGATGACCGCTTCTGTCATTGGCTACAGCTCTGGTCCGCACTGGTCTTCACTGGCCTGCCACAGGAAGAGTTCTGATGATTACTTGGTCTAGATGGACAATCCAAACAAGGTCAGGAAATGAGCTCCTCCTCATGAATAGACCGTTACAAGCAATGCAAAGATGTGGCATCGCAGCAGTTTTCTCTCAGAAGCCAGATTAGACTAAATCCATTCAGCCTCCACTGGCTTACATGGCATTCGTGAAGATGTGGAATAGGTTTATAAATACCATAAGTCCTATGTATACAAAAAGTCTCCTGTATAATTCAAATGTAGGACTCTTCAGCTAGGTACTATGCTGGTGTTCAATCCTTTGAATCAAATACCTCATGGAACTGATTGTTACAATCTTGCTTAATACTATTGTTGGAAATCCAGGCTGTATTATATATACTGTGCTGAAACTGAACTACATACTACATAGCCCTGGTTGTTTTGGTTCTTTTAGCCTGTTTTGGTCATCTAGTAAACAAAACTCTGGATAGGTTTGAATTGGGGAAACCAAACTAAATAGCAAATGAACAAATGCCTGAAATACCGAGGGGCAGAAAGTTCACATAAACTGAGCGGGGCGTCCTATTATGGCATCTGCAAATGTGAAAATTATTATTATCACAATAACTTGCAATAATCACAAATAGGGATATCTTTTTTTCGGCTGTCCAAATTACGGTAAGCCGCCAACTCTCGAGGCAGAAGGCTTTAGAACTCCGGAGGCTCCACCAAGTAAACAGAGTAACAAGATGCAATTCTATTGCAAGGGCATTATATAGGTTTCCCATATCTGAGTTGAGTGAAACCTGGCTAATTGGGTCTGGATTGTGAGTGTCAATGGAGATCGCATGACACAGTCATATCGGCAAACTCTGCATTAATCAGAATATACATCCAGAATATAAATGAATACATACAAACAGACTATGAAATCGGAATATAATCAGAGCATAATATATCATAGAATCGAAGCGTCTAGACTCCAGCTTTGTCCCAATACCGAAAGTTTCCAAACTGGAATGGAAATGCATATTGCAGAATCTGTAGGCATTGGAACTCTTGTTTTGGTTGACAGTGAGACTCCAAGTTTTGCCGGTGTAAAGGTTCAGCGAGAAATTTTGTAGCACACGATTTGGCAATTTTGCTGAAAGAAAGTTAGTGACAAAAAAATGTATAGTAACATTTTAAGAAAATTGTTCACTTTGATACACAGGAAAAGTTTTGGACTCTTTGCCCGTCGCACTCGAGTAAATGCAATTATTAGAATATATTTAAAGCGATAGATTCCTCTTAATAATGTCTTCGCTGTGGTCCATGATCACATTTCCTTTGTCAAATTATACTGCATCAAAAGGGAATGGCCATTTTCTTACTATTTCACAGAAATCTTTTTGCTGTAGACAAAAATTTAACATTAAAAATTGACACAGAAAACTCCTGCTTCACTTGAGCTTCTTTTTTGTATAGTACGGTTTCTGTGTACACTAGATGGAACACTATATTTGTTATACCACATGATGCAGACTTAAGTCTTTGCTATAGACTATATATCTCCATATTTGCCTCGTGGCAGTTCCAAAAATACATAGATCAAAAACGACATAAGGTTAAAAAAAGAGAGAGTAAAAATCTGAAAGATGACTGTAGACTTTGTTGACTTATGATGGAAAAGCTGGAATCTGCTGGCTGTGCTTGAACATCGACCTTTTTATGTTCTTCATGTCTAAATGGTCTTTCTTATGGCTTATGTGAGGCTGACAAGTCAGACTGATCTGACTCCAAGCAATCCATAAAGATCTTAGTACTTTGGGATCATCTGCTGGATTTACAGAGGGAGATTGAGTTTGTTATTGACTATTTATCCATCAATATCTTCTATTATTATCATTCTAATAATAACACATGGTCCTCAAAAATGAAATAAAAAGTCTTGCTTGGCTCTTTATTGGATACTTTTACAATAAAAGATGTCACGAATTGAAGTATTGTATTACAGAGCAGCATATTGCCATTTAATCTTCTCGAAGAGTTTAGAAAACCATGACTCATTGAAGCAAAAGATTTGAGTCATTCAGACATCTTAATAATTGATGTAATATGTGACTTTAATGAATGCATCATTAGTCCATGTCATGCAGCAATTGTTTTGCCACACGTCGTGTCTGTATCATTGTATGTGAAGTGTACCTGAGCTGTTATTTCCAACTTAATTGGATGTATAACCTACTTATTCACAGTATTTTTGTATAGAAATGGGATGCCATCTGATATAGCCTTCTCATTAGTAAGGGCATGCAATAACTCTGTTGCCATATATACCCATGAAGGATATTGGTGTTGTTTGTCAAGACAGAAATAGAAGTCAGAATGATACATTGTAAATAGCTTCTTGATCTTCATATATATGTTAACTTCTTACAGTCATATCTGAATGGCCAAGATGAAGCATGAGGTTGTTCATCAACAAGATTTCTATATGTCTCTCAGCAAGAACTTCAAAAAAAACCCTCAAATATACCTATTTGGTATGGGCCTATCAAATTTACATCCAATCACTTTCAAAATGTTCTATTTTTGAAAAAAGTAATTGGTATCTTATGATTTGTGTTGTTATATTTCTTGTGTCACATCTGGAGATGAAAATAACTTCAGTCGGAATTTTTTAGGATCATTGGAATGGAAATTATTACAAAGATGCTTCTTGACAGGTCATATTCCTAAACTTGTTACGTTATTAATGACTCATATAGTCGTATACTTTACAAAATAATTAGTTTTATGTGAACCAAAACTGGTATTTTGAGAAAAATAGGACAATACCCTGCAAAGCTCATATTACTGAGATTGAGTTACACTCTTTATTTAAGAGATACAACCTAATGGGGAATTCATATTGAGTTATACAGACCTAAAGAGCAAGAGGATCCTTTGATTCTCACAGAAAATGCCTAAATAGCTGTTTATCGTTTGATTTAGGAAAGAGAATAGGGGTGTTCTTATTCTGAACATTATGGCTTTGACATCAACTCAACCGTGTTTAAGCACATTTTTATTGATACAGATGATCTCATTTTCTTTCCTTATGTCTCCTTAATTTTAGGCCCAGGATGGGTACAGCATAAACCACTATTGGAATTTGCTGTACAGAGATTGGTTGGACTGTTTAATAGTACCTTATCTTTGAATGAGCAATTATGCAAACAAAACCAATCAATTTGATTTATGAAGCAATGATTTCGATTTATTCAAAAACCTGCTACAGTTTTATAGTTACTAAAGCTGGTCATTTATGGTAATTGAAAATCTCGTTATACAGAGTTCTTCCTTAATTTGGAGTTTTATGCTCTCTTAGATTTTGCTTGGCGTTAACATTTGTGCATTAATATCACTTCCCTTCACTTTGATTCATTTGAAAATTGTTCAATATTATATTGCCTTTGTTTTTATTTTTTGCTATGAGACATTGAGACAAGCAATTACTGTGAGAGCAGGATAGGAAATTTGTCTAAACTAGATTTTGCACTCTCAGAAAGATTGTTCGTCCGGTTGTGGACGCTCGTTGATGTAATTTTGTGCAAAAGGAACTACTTTACATATATTTTAATCTTTATATTCTCATGATCTTACCTTTTATTTGCAGATGTGATAATGGCCATATCTCCGCATACCTCGGGGGTCAGGACATCAATGAAGATGAGGCCGATGAGATCTTCTGCGGGTCAACTTTGCCCCTTGCCCTGACCACCAGAAACCCAAGACTCCTGCTCATTCTGGACACCCATGGAAAGGTGCCAGGCAAAGGCTTCAAAGCTGACTACAATTTTGTTACAGGTAAGTCTCTACTAAAATGGGATATTTGGATTTATTTCACATGTTTGTTTTGCTTATAATGTGCAAGAGAGTTCCTCCGTGGCCTAACGGTTAAGAGTGCTTGTTTGCACAACCACTGGCTCTGAGGGCGTGGGTTCGAATCCCACCCCGGAACTCAATTTAGTCCGAGCCCATGGGACATTAAATGGAGGCGGGTTGTATCCAGTGTTCTATGCTGGGGCATCTGAAAGACCCTTGGCATCCCTGAATTAATAGGGTATGTACCAGACTCACAGTCTTCTCATCTCATCATCATACGGCGATCGCCTGCCTCGATATAGCCCACTAAGGTGCTGCTGAGGCGTAAAACACAAACAAACAAACAAACAAACTTATAATGTGCAAAGGTTGGACCATATGCATATACCCTAGACTGTGCATGAACTACATGTACGGTCAATGTGATGGGCAAGCCTTAATATTCTAGTAAGCATTGTAATTTTTAAATAAATGGGTCAGGAGAAACAGGTTGCTTGCGTTGCAGTTTTATTAAAGTTGACGGCCATTGCAACCTTGACGCGCAATGTTGTGCATGTATTTCGGGAGATCCACCCACTTTCCAAAGTAATCAACTTTCCTAAAGTGGCAATGTGACATTAGATCTGCGATGGCTATTTTTTGTCTACATCGAGGGCATTTTGCAGGCTTATATTACATTTTTTATTGCATAAAATGGTTGCAAAATTGGTTGTATAAACTTTCAAGGATATCTGAGAAGTCATCAGTCTTGATATGACCCACTCAACTTTTAAGAAAATACATGGAATATTGATTATCATTGTAATCAAGATTTGAAATCATCTGTTTTACTCGAAAAAAAGAAAATAAAGATATTAAATATCAATCATAAACATGATAAACTATATATAACACCAACAACTAGACTACAGACAACATCAAATTGAATAAATCAGACTTTTAAATAGTTTGAACAAGACAATGAGGAAAACCAGGCACTTGCAGTAAAGAAACAACACAAAACAGGACCGATTCAATGTCAGCAAAGTGGAAGAATTTTGCAGAATTCGAGAATTTGAATCCATCTGGGGAAACAGAAAGCAAGAGATTATGGATATGCTAGAAGAGAAAACACAGTCAAGCAGATACACTGTAGAAGCATCATTGTAAAATATTGAAGTTTTGAAGAAACTTTGTTAAGATTTGAGCGACTCACACTGTTTTGGACGTTTGATTATAATTAGGGTATGTAAATATTGTAATTTAAAATTTATAGCTACATCATTATGGGTAATTTACAATTGACTGCCAATCTCTACATTGTTACAAAGTAAAATAGTGATCATATCACCAAAAAACTTTTCACCAACATTCATTTTCCTGAAAAAAGATCCGAGTGACTCGTCCTAATTATAATAATCAAACTACCAAAACAGTGAATGTATACTGCTGTGATTTAAAATTTATGGCCACATCATTATGGGAAATTTGCAATTAACGACCAATTTCTTTGTTGTTGTATCATGAAAGAGTGATGTCGCTTAAGCAGTCATTTCACGAAAAAAATCATTTTAACAACCTTAATTTTACTGTTAAAAGCTGCATTTTGGGGCGATACGAAGGCGATACAGCCGTAAAAAGGACATCGCTTTATTACAGTGTAGGCTGCACGGTCTGGAGAGTGAAGCACCATCAGGCACTTGAGAGCGTGTCTTGTAAATGCCCACAGAGATGGCAGTCGATGGTTTTAATCAAAGTACTTCCATGACATGTAGCCAGACATTAAGCAACAGACTTCTGGTCCCATGAAGACTAATGGTGATCAATGAGTTTCCTAAACTTCTTTCATCTCCATGTTGAGTTTTTACTCTTTTCTTTCTATTTTTGTCTTGGAATTTTCAGTTCCTCTTTTATTTCAGTTGTTCCTCTTATAATTCACAATTTCTCTCAGAATCTTTCTGTATCATTCATCTTTTGTTTTCAGTTTCACTCAGTGCCCTCTCTGTGCCCTCTCAGACATCCCATAAAATGTATCCATATTTCAAAATGTCTTTTGCAATGGATTGACTGATCCTACCTTCCTAAGTACTAGTCTATGGGCCTTTCATTTTGGTTTATCCGGGCTGAATCATGGAACACATGAACATTTGGGCCAAGGCGTACGGAAGATGATAGGAGGGGAATAATTTTTACTGTGTGCCCTGTAAGGAGGGGGAATATCCTTTTTGTGTCTTACTGCAAATCAGTAACCGTTGGGAAAGTTCGTAAAGATGTGGCGTCGAAGTTCTAAAAGGGATTGTAGAGTAACATTCAAACTAGATGTATTACACTGATGGCATACCAAACTAGCCCTATGAGCAAGAAATGTCGATTCTCGGCTAGGGAGAGCATTGACTGAAGTAAAATTGTAAAGGGTTTCAGAGGATTCCTCCAATCTCACAGAAAATATACTGGAGTAAAACAAGTCATGCCTAGATCACACGAGAGTGGTTAAGTGACGGCGAAGTTGTAGAGGTGCCAGGAACTGCAGATTCGCCAACTTTCGGCGTTTCAAGCCATTTTTGGTCAATTATATAATCAATTAGAGGTTCAAAATCGTCGTTGATGGTTCCTATTACGACGAGGCACTCGTTTTTTACGCCGAATCGCTCGTAATTACGGACGAGGCAAGAAGAGACTTGTGTCGGCGAGTTGTCAGGAGCCTCGACGCAGTTCCATTGCTTCAATGTTAAACTAGATTCGCCCAAGGAGTCTCTTTCTTCGCCCTAGCATGCTGTTGCTTCGCCCTAGCATCCTCTTACTTCATCCTAATCTTCAATTACGCCCAAGCAAATACATTTTACGGTGAAGCAAGTAGCTGTTTCGGCGTTTCAACAGCCTGTTTGTGTCGGCGAGTTGTGCTCTTTTTTCGCCGAAGTTCCATTGACTCAATGATAAGTAGCCTCGCCCAACCTGCCTCTAACTTCGCCCAACCTGTCTCTAACTTCGCCCAACCTGTCTCTAACTTCGCCCAATCATTTTGGGGGGCTTTCTGGTCTCTTGCATCGTGGTTTCTTCCTTCGCAAAGATTCAACAGTTTGAATCTTTCGTGAAGCAAGTTCTTGCCTCACCATAAAGTCACGTGACTTCTAGGAACTTTTGGCGAGGAAGTTTAAGAAGCGCCGTAGACGAAAATAGCGTCGCCGAATTGTTGAATGTAGTTTAAAAACCTCCCTCTTTCCTGGAAAAGCAAGAAGCGACGCAACAAGAACCCTCTGTTACGTCTCCGTGAGAACTAGCCATCAGACTTATCAGAAGTCCTTAGCAGCAAGAACTTGTGCTGCTCTATCGATCAAATTGCATATTTATATCCACTGCAAGGGTTGAAATACCAATTAAGTAGAAAACAAACTTGTCAATTAGTCATTGTCATATCTTTTTCCTCTTCTTTCTTTCCAGACTATGCCATTCCAGGCACCCCAGCCACAGATGCCACGTGCCACTTTTTATACCAAAGCACCAGTAAGAAACAAGGCTACTTCAACTCCCCAAGACACCCTTCCAACTACCCCCACAACACTCAATGCATCTACGAGTTCTATGGCAGGGTCCAGGAGCAAGTCCACATAACCTTTGAAAACTTCCAAGTCGAGGACAAGTACCAGAAGTGAGTAGCTTTTGAGTGGCTAACCTTTGGCTTAATTTGAACACTAACATTTACCAGACTGACCTTTCTTCAACATGCCACTGTCCCTCCACCGTCCCTCCATTAGGTCAGCGTCATCTTCATTTAAGAGATTCTGCGCCGTAATCGGGCAAGAATTCCCTGACATTCTACCACATTCGAGGGCACCCAACATTGCGCAAATTCTTAAAATTGTCCCAAAAAAGAAAAGTAGTGAAGTTCAGTCTCGGTCTTAACCTCTCTGACCTTTGCAGCTTGTAGGGCAACAATTTTGTCTTCCCAACACTCTAGTCACACTCAATTTGTTTGCAATAAAAACCAAAACAGTGTGAATTTTTATGTCAATTGGTATATCGTACTAACGTATTCGTAAGACATTTCAAGATAGTGGCTATAAACATATGATCTCTGAACGGTGAATTCTGGTTTGATTCTCAATTTATTGATATTCCTCCTTGAGTACAATCCATATTGTATGGATATCCTTTGTTCCTTGTATGCTTGGCAACTGAAATCTGACAAAATTAAGAAAAATATGTCACACTTTCTGGACTATTCTCTGAGACTATAAAAGCTAGTAATCCGGGAATAGAACGTATCTTAAATTTCTCTACGGATCTCTTGTAGTGTATTCTGCGTTGAATGGTCCCATTTCACTGTCTTGAGAGACTAGAAAATAATTGGTGTAAGAGGATAGCTTGCCAGATGAAATTATTATCATACGTCTTCTTTGCCCAGCCACATACATTCTATAAAATGACAATTTAAAGTATACACATTCATAAGAATTATTCTGAAGACCTACGTACACAATAACCTGTAAAATCCTTCTTTCATTATAAAAATGGGCATTGACTGTCTTGATAAAAGACGCGCTAAAATGAGAGACTCTTTTAAAAGATAGAAAAATGCCATGCTCACTAGAAGAACCCTCGAGATTTCTCTTGTTGTCTGACAAATACAGGGGCTAAGGACTACTTTTAATCTTCCGTAAATGGCAGTTTACAAATAAGTATTACTTTATTGACATATAATTATAACGTGAAAAGTAACATTTCAGTCATAGCCTACAACAAAATTAAGATCTAATGAAGAGGATGGGTTGACAAAGTGTTCAGCTATAACCAAAGAAAGATTTGTTCAAATGCTTATATAGTAGGAGAATAGGAGTGGTCATGCTGGGAAATGACACATGTTCTTGACATTGCTCAGAATACTTTGAAGGACCCAAATCACTCATTGTGAATGTTTTCTTTCTTCTGCAAGTGTTTGCTGATGATGTGTGTACAGATATTTAGCTGTGTGCTCAGGTGGATTGTTACAAATGTTGCACAATTCATACGAATTAGTATGAATGGGCAGGAGCTCTTTTCATGGCTTGGCAATCACCGTCATAAGAATCAAGTGCTTCCAGCAGCTTACCATAGTTTATCCTTATTCTTTTGGTAAATTATTGTCTAAGGATTACAGAATTTTGCCTTCATTTTCATTCGCACAAATATTTGAGTGCTCACGATCGTTAAGCGATTGTATCGGCAAAGGCCGATAATTGAACGCAAATTGTGTCAGTGAGTTATCGAATAATTTTGAGCAGAACTCTCCTTACCATTTGTTCAGGAGGTAGTGTTTATTTTAAAAATTGCCTATTTTCTGAATAACTGAGTAATAATAACATAACATGCCTTGGGTAATTACCTAAAGATTACAGAGAATAACCCAAGACGATGAATGGTAATTAAGTGAACAAACATTGCCTGGAACTTGCTTAAGAATTCCGCACACAACTCCTGTAGCTGATCATTTGAGTAGTTACTTGGGTAGGTTGCATCCTTGTGCATGAGTTAATTCTTTCCCTTGTGGAAATAATCAATGTGGACTACTGCACGACCAAGCCTTATCCTCGTCAGTCGGTCGTTTACAGATTTTGATGTCTGAGCGAGATTTCGACTTCTTCCATTTTCTCTTAAAATCGTTCACATCATGGGCTCTAATAAGGGGTTACGGAGCCATTCTGTTTTCAGTCCACCATTTCTGCTCAACCACATACTACTTTAGTTGAGTTATTGGCTCCTGACATGTACGCTGTAACCCTTTAGTCTTTGATGACTCCTTTTGATTTTTTGTGTCTACAATATTTAAGTGATACAAGGAGACTCCATTGAGTCATTACAAAATAGTGACAAGCTGCATTTAGTGCCATAAAAGGTTGAGATACAACATTCTGCAGTGGCCTGGTGGCTATATGGTAAGACTACCTCTTCGTTGTGGTAAGACTGCCCCATCTGAAAGCAGTCCTTCCTGGTATGTGCTATGGAATACCGCATGGAAGGTGGATAATACTGCAAATGAGTGTTCTCATCTTCTGAGAATTGCCTGACAGTGCTACCATAATACAGATTAGTGATTCTTTTACATTTATAGTGCACTCTATTATCAGAACAAGCCAGAAAAAAATTTAAGTGTCTTAAAACAATCATAATTTATTTATTATTTATCGAATCGCTACATCAGAGAACGATCAGTACATTATATAAAGAAAAATAATGTTTGATTAGTTTTAAGTTTTCAATCAAGATGGCTTATTTTTTAAATTTATGATTTAATATTTCATCTTCATGGCATATTCCATATTTCATTATGGATATTCTACCATGCTGTATCAGACGAAACATCTACATTCCCACAATGTATCTTCTTCTTGAGAAGTACTGCATGAGGTGTCAAGAGAGATTATCTATTGACAGATTACGACTGATGTATGGAAAACCTTGGGAGATAGTTACAGGCTCGATGTGTATTAGTGGCTCTCTTTTTCACAAGTGAAGACTTTGGAAATGACAGATCACAGGAGAGTGAATTGGTTGTTCTGGATTGACAAAGAAAAATACATCATTCAGGAAGACAGATGATAAGAAGATATGTGAAGAAAGATGGGGAGTTACAGAGAAAGATTGGGCAGGTCTGGGACCAATTGGTGATGTGTGGCCATTGGTACTTTCTATCAAAGCCCAGTACCATACGTCAAATGAAATGAATTTTTCATTGGATTTATGATAGATACTTCAATCAAAGCCTGGAAAAACGTGTTAGAACAACCTGCCCGTCCAGTCCTACCTGGCAGCTGGGGTGCATGATCCGTGTATCTTAAATTGAAGTTTTTTTGATTGAGTTAAAGACGCTATATCCAGACATTCTGAAGTTTCTGATAAAAGTTAAAGACGCTATGTCCAAAAATTCAGAGAATCGCCTCTGTGCAAGACATTCTGAATTGAATTTACCGAGACACTGTTATTTTGGTTTCAATGTTAAAAATAGTTTATTCTCAATCAACTCAAGGAGTGAGAGAGAAAATTAATTCAAGGACAGAAAAGATTATTAAATTTAGAAAAATGATTGGAGTAAATTTAGAAACATGATTAGAGAAGGACAGAAAAAGAAGCAAGAAACAGATGGAGGTGAAATAATTAGGATGTTTACTGTATGGCGTACAGGTGCAGTCTTTGGTTAATTGAAAAATGCTCACAATTCCATGTTCAGTTGATGATACTGTCAGTATCTTGAACCAACTCCTGCTCTTTTGGTCTTTTGCAATCACCTTGTCATCCTGAGCAGTAGCCAGCAGTCAACTGGAGTCTTAAATAAATGAGGTCTGCAGACACCCCAAGTTTTATCTCTGCTCTGAAAATAGCAGCTGTCTTTCTAATGAGCTTGCAGGATGTTTATGAAGACCCATCCATAACTTGTAACACTGAAGCATCACTGTTGCTACACATTGCTCTTTCCTCTTTGCCAGTATGCTATGTGACGTCAACTAGTAACTCAGCGACAGATTCAGAGACCATCTCATAAGCCAATTCAGTGACCAATTCAGCCACCAAGTTAGTGACCAATTCAGCAACCAATTGAGTGACCAACTCAGCAACAAATTCGGCAACCAATTGAGTAACTAATTTAGTAACAAATTCAGACACCAAATCAGTAACCAGAACAGAGACCAACTCGGCTACCAATTCAGCAACAAATTCAGTGACCAATTCAGTAACCAATTCAGACACCAAATCAGAGAACAATTAGAGACCAATTTAGCGACCAATTCAGCGACCCATTCTGCAACCAATTCAACAGATACAAAAAATTAAGATATCAGAGGGAGGTCTCTCATTGAGACTGAGAGAGTCTTTGTTACATGGACGACTGAAAAGCCATTATCAAAAGATGGAATGGGTTGCCATAAAGATGTTCAACAGTTGATATAGGTTTGGTTTTTATATTAAGATAGAAGATAGATAGATAGATAGATACGGTAAGTACAGCCCTCTAACCCCTATTCTGGGCACTCACGAGGGTTGATGGATGAGATGAGCGAGCACAGGAGTCCTCAACATGTTACGCATTTTCCCCCATGTGAGGGATCGTTTGCAGCAAAGACACTGATACAAGGGGCCGCCTATTTAACGCCTCATCCGAATGACATCCAGCCGGGATTTTGCTCATGAAGGTGGCCTGAAAATTTTAGGTTCATCAATCAGGATTCAAACCCATGCAGACACAACTTCAGCTCTAAGAGAGAACCTTTAACCTTTACAACATTTTGCACCAAATATAGATTTGTCAAGAAGGTACTGAAACATAAAAGAAAAATCAAATATTGAAAAATCAAATATTGCGCAGCTTTGATAGTATGCGATATAGTGAAGAAATCGGGTGTGCTTATAAATGTATCTCATTTTTCCTCAGCAAAGCATCAGTGGATGAAATTCTAGATATATATATAAGTAATCAGTAGACTCACTGAAGTCGCTGCTTCAATCAGAAAACATCTCTGTGGTGGGACTTTTTTGCACATCTCAGTGATACTGAGTCAGGAAAAAGTGAATGATATTGATATTCAGGAATATTAAAAGATGTGTCAACAATATTGCTGAAACTGCAGTAGTAAAAGTTTGATAGTTTGTTCGTAAGAGCTTATAAGAAAACTACACATCCTGTTCAGCAGGCATTATTTTTTCATTAACTGAAGTTTTTTCCCCCAAAAATAATCATCATGAAATATGACAGCCAGCACTCCTTTTATGAATTATTGCATCAATCAACCAATTAACCAATCAATCAATCAATCAATCAGCTAATCCATCAATCATTTATTAATCATTGAATCAATCAATCAAATCAATCATTGAATAACCATTGAATCAATCATTGAATCAATCAATCGAATCAATCATTGAACCAATTTTGAATCAATACTTGAATCAATCATTGAATCAACCATTGAATCAGCCAATCCTGTACTTCACTTATGAGGCAATCCATCCATCCGTCCTGCACTCAACCCACCCAAGAACCATGCATCCATTCCATCAATCCACCAAGGGCAAAAGTTCAAATGAATCTGAAAGATTTTGTGGCCCTTGCATGCATCTTATTACAACATTATCACCACAGAAGGCAAAAGAAGCCCTTGAAAACTGCTAATGTTGATCTTGCATGTTGCTTCCAAATTGCAATGGAAGGTAAAACATGGCTAGCATCCCATTACCTCCATACAATCCCATCTAAGGGAATAAAATAATGGAATAAGCAGCAAGCTTTCAAGGGCCATTTTTGCAGAATCCACCTGCATTGCCTAATTAGCTTCATTGTCACTTTAATCTCTTCCATTTGATGATAATCTAATATTTGCAATCATTGTCACAATGAGGTGTTTTGCTATCTCTATAATTCTGGTTGCAATCAAGCAACAACATTGAATTTGATTATTTGAAGAGAGATGAATTAAAACGTTTTAAAATGCAAAATTTCAAACTGCAACATGCAACAGACACTGAATATTCTGGTAAACAATATACTTCCCCAAATCTTAATTTAATCCACTGCAACTGCCAGATATATTTCTTTTTATCATCCTTCTTCTCTTTTTTAAGAGTATCATTACGTTCTATTCCAGTCCAAATATACTTTAAATCCAATATGCCTGGCTGGTGGCACTGATTATTTTGGCTCAGAAAAACGCCAGTTTAATGGGATTTTGATGGTCTTTTTGCATGATAAGGTAGTAAGTCATGAACCCATCATGTCTTGTTGGTAGTTATGTCCCTGGCAATGACAGTCAATAAGAGCCTACAGGTGCTGTTGACTAATTGAATTTGCCATACCCATTGCATCTCTGGCCATTTGTAACATTCGCACATGATGCCCCTCGACTCTAGGCCAAACAAGAAAATATGTCTCTTGGCACTCTTGTACTGGTTGTTGAACAACTTCTACACTGTTTTTCATATCAAGCATGATGTTCAAGCCCTCTGTACTCAAAAACATTACATGACTTTAACCTCGCCAAATGTCTGCAGATTATTTTAATTTTGCATGTGTACATTGTGGTTCCTGGTGGTAGGGTGTGTCCCTCACATCAATGAGTAACCTTTTTGGTGTAATGGATAATGATTCTGCCTTCCACACAGCGGACCGCCCGCCCCCTTTTGTTATTCCCGTAATATCAGTTACCTCCCATTTTACCCTCGTTTTGCTCCCTGCTTCCCCCCTTTTCCCCCACTTGCCTCCCACTTGCCCTCGATTCCCCCCGCTTACCCCCCACTTGCCCCTGCTTACCCCCCACTTGCCTTCACTTGCCTCGGGTTTGTATCCTTGTCCTGGAGGTTCACAGTGGCACACTATGTGCAGTGACTGGTGGACTCCTGCCCCATCTGGCCTTGCTAGTTAGAGCAGATGAGGGCAACAATACAAAAGCTGGAAGCTTGCAGTCAAGCTTCATTTCAAATAAATTTACGACAGAGTGGTGTGGTTTTGAGTTGTTCGCAGAGAGTTTCCCCTGCACCAACAATGGTTCTTCGATGGAAGGGATAATACTCTTGTCTCCCGTGCAGGAGACACAGGTTCGAATCCTGCTTCAAAAGTTGTTAGAAGATAATGATAAAAGACATTGCGGACTGTCCCCTTTGAGGTTGTCGTATTGTGGTCATGCAAAGAGTGTGAAACTCTGGGTAAGACTTATACATGACTTATTTTACTGATATTAGTAGTAGTGGAAATAAAACATGTGCAATAAAAAATCATCTACACTGTAAAATCTGACTCGCTGATTCAGCTCAATTGATTGAGTGAGATGGTTGCACAAGTTGATTGAGCTAACATAGATTAATGTTTTAAGCTGAGATAACTCAAAATACTGAGCTGAGATAGCTCAAAATACTAAGCTATGTTGACTAAGGTATTCAATCTGAGAAAACTCAAAACAATGAGCTGTGTTGACTTACAGCTCAAAATATTTTTGTTGACTTATTGATCCAAGCTGACACAACTCAAAATGTTGAGCTGTGTTGACTTTTTGTGTGACCTGTCTTATAGAGTTATTTATGAATATGGGCTGTAATCCCGAAATATTGTTTGATCTCTCAAGGGGATCCACCTGATCCAGTATGCTTCAATTCAGCACATCATGGACAAGCCCAAGATGCATTCAACAAAGACCATTGCATCACAAGGAGATTTAAAAATTAATTTCTTGTGAATAAATCCCAATGGCCTGTGGCTCATCTCAGTTGGTATACAGTGCTAGAAGCCTATATTTGAACACACTCTGACTTGGAAATGTTGGTTGACGTATGAAAGCATGCATCTAATTACTCCAACAAATTAATTAAAGAGAGATAAAAATAAAAAAGTAACCAGCTAAAGTGGTGTGCTCCTCATTTTTTCTCTTGGATAGCGTAATATAAATGTTATTTTTTCTTGTAAGTAAATAATTATTTAAAACTAAATGCAGTCTTATGAGAAGTGCTGGTTATAGATGGCGCTATATGTGGCATGACTGAGATGTCAAGCTATCTGCAACAACTGAAGCTTTCATGTTTTCACAGCTTAATGTTATGATTCGTTTGGACAACTTACAGCATTGAGCTATCATACCTTGACAACTTATAGGATTGAGCTATCATAGCTTGAAAATTATTAACATTCTCAGACAGCTCAAATTATTGCATCAACTCAGTTTTCAAATTTTACAGTGTAGTGTTAAGAGAGTTACAGTGCTTAAAATGCATCAAAGTCATTGAATGTCACTAACATGACATTTTAATTGTGTTATCCCGCACTGACACAACCCAACTCAATTGATGTTCAAGGGTAAAGTAACCTGATAGAACATGTCTGGGGTGGATTACTAGTCTTCAAACTCTAAACATACCAAAGGTTGCAGTTGAGCTGAATAGTAGCCAATGCTTGACATGAATGGGTTCTGAGATTGTTGCTGCAATCCTTCTGCAGATGACCTGGCCTAATTGCCAGAAGGTTCTCAATGGTTCTGAGCACGCCTGCCTGATGGATATGGGATTTTAAGTCGTATTTATGGGAGGCAAAGGCAGCTGGTTTTAGCTGTTGAAGAAATTGCTCTGGTTCTCCTGGCCCAACAGATTTAGTAGCCAGACCCAGGTGCTACTGCTAACAACAGTCTGCTATTGGCCTCACCACTAAACGCAAGTTGTTGCTCCTTTCACGAACAATCCACATTGGCCAGTTTTCTCCATTCCTTTTCTTACATTTTCCATTTCTTCCTCTCTCCTGTAAGACACTTCTCCATTGTCCAACATCTGCTCTTGACAGCTCAACGTATGACCCAATCTAGTCCTCTTATTCTCTTCAATATTTTGCCTTTTTGTCTTCTTCCCCTTTTCACTGTGCTTGTCAGCTAAAGAACTTGGACCTGACACCAACTGGAGGAGTTATGAGAGTGTTTTTAAGCAGAACTCATTGCCTCACAGCCCTTTAATCACACCTATGTTTCCAAATTGAATAACACCCAATCAGTCAAATGCCTCTAAGAAGGATTCTGACCAATCAATGGCTATCTGAATTAACACAAATTATTCAATAATCCCAAATTAACTTCAAAGCAAAACAATGTGGCCATTCGCAAAACAAATATCATCTAATAATGAGTCATCCAACACATTTTTCAGAAGGCGAAGGAAGAGGTGATAGTTTTAAAATAATAGTTTCACCAGTTTCCAATCACCAATCACACCATAATGCAACTTGTCAATAAATTTATTTTAATTCCTCATATATCACTATTGTATTAGATGTTTGATGTAATATAAGGATGCAAGGATTGTTAAATTTATATGGTACCACGCGCAATGATTCACGGTCATTCATCACTCAATGTCCATTCTGTGTTTTTGCTTCATTCACCATCACACCCTTATATCTTTTCAAAATACCCCTACATACTCTCCACACTTGGCTGATGGCTCCATATATATTGAAGATGCCAGCAATAGTTCTCAATATATCACAGATAGAAATAATGTGTAAATGTATATAATCACATGTATGAAGTCCACACTCATCTGCAAAGTTCACCTCTAAGTTACATTAGCAACCCCACAGAGCCAAAATACACAAGTAGTACCTACTGTACACTGTCCATGCTACATTAACCACATTAATAACCAATTTTGCCAAATTTATTCCTTCAATGTTGAGTTGTTCAGAAGAGCTTTTTACTTACCATTCTATTGACTTCTTTCCAGTTGTTCCACAGACTGGCTGAAGATTTTTGCTATCTTGGTGGACAGCCGAGGAGGCACGAAAGAACGCTTGATTAACAAGTATTGCGGGAGCATCATCCCCGGACCGATAGTCACCGAGGAGTCCAACATCTTGAAGATCGTCTTCAACACGGACAAGTCGGACTTCGCTTCTGGTTTCAAGGCGAGGTACAAGTTCGTCGACCGCAAGCCACTAAGCAATCGTAAGTGCCGAAAACAATCTTTTTGCAGATTGTTGAAATTGTTGTACACACACCGCTTGGCCTCAGCCTTGAGCACACAGAAATGCTTGTGGTGTTGTATGTGAAATTTGTGGATTCTTTGCAAACACATCTTTAACCTACTACGATGAATTTTGTGTATGTATTACTCGTATCGTCAATTTGTCTCGTATTCTATTGTATTTTGTATTTGGTACTTTGTACATTGCTCTATTTGCTTGCATGTTACCATCTTAACTTATTCTTCTATCTTTCTACACTATACTATACTATACTATTTAGTATTTATCTCTACACTATAGCATACTTTAGTACACTCTTACTATCAATGTAGTAGATTTAGATGTTGTAGTTACTGTATACATTTAGTTAATTTTTCTACATTTTACTTTGAATTGTTCATCTACTATAAGTTTTGTTACAGTTTTCTTTACACCTTTGGACACTCTGTGACACTCTGTGACAGCAAACACATGTCAGTTTAATCAGGACACAACAGGTGAATCAGGTGTCCTTTTCCTTGAGGAAGTGGAGATTGAACAAACGAAAAGGCTCCTCTTTTCCTCAAAGGATAGGAGGTCCATTAATGCAAGCTTTACCACACCTGATATGGCCACAACGTAAACGCTGTAAACGGACACAAGCTTTGCTCTTGTCTGCATAACCAGCTTTCGTCAGCAACAACAGCTTTTGGGCAATGTTCTGAAACTGTGAAATTGAAGCATTCTCTTTCCAACAGCACTAATGGTGATTTTTTAAAAACTTGGATCTGGTGATGATCCGGTGTAGTTTTAGCGGAATATTTCTGTAAATGAGAAAATTACAGCTTTAACTGATGGAGCAATCCCGTTCTCAGAAGAATGTCTCTATAAGAATACTGACACTGTTCATAACATAGATTAACAATCTAATTACCCGCTCGGGATATAATAAAATTGGCTTGACTTGATTGTCTGCTACTCTATTTAGAAGTTCGAATGTCCCTGTTCACAGCTTGTATGCTTATTTTGGTTATAACAAGTTTCGTCATCACCGGATTGCAAAGACTGAACGACATTCTGAAATTAAAACTTCAATTCCACAGTGAAAATTAATGGTTTATGATGAAGCAGCACAAAAAGGGCAGGTTAAAATTAATTGTTGCACCTTAGCTTTAAGACACACCTGCACACAAACACACCATAGTTACACCATTGCACAGGTTTAAGGAAAGAACAACAAGCTAAAACAATGTGTTGTAACAAGTGAGATACATTTTTCTCTGTAGTCTGCTAAAGTTGCAAGGGCACATGTATAGTGGACATATTATAATTCAGTACCAAGCAGAACTATAATATGCCTAAATTGCACATCCTCACATTATGCACCTAATTGTAGCATACATGTGCCATAGGCTTAAGTATAAGGTGAAAAAATATCAAATGATAATTTGGAAATAAAAAGTGATCTTAAATAACTACTGACTAAATTCAATAAGGTAGATTAAAAGTACATACAAAAAATTACTATTAATACAAATTAAGGAGATTTTTTTTTTTCAATATTTTCAATTTCTAAGATTATTATTTTCTTCTAAAATTGCCATGATTATACTGTATTATATTAATGGATTATGTTTAATCCCTGATCTTTCTTCCCATCTTCTATCTCTCTATCTATAGTTTGTGATTTTTACAGTTATCTTTTGCGTTGACCATATTTATCTATTACGTGTGCTCTTCAATATAATGTTTGTATGGTTAATTGACAACATGACCTTCATGCACTAAGACAACCCAGTGTCAGACATTGCTATGTCATTTCATGGTAAGACAGTTCTAATAGTTACAAGTTCTCACTAATTGTTGCCAAGCAAGTGAACCAGGCTCCAATTAAATTGAATGCATCTTGACATTGAGACCTTTGACAAAAAAATAGAAATAAGAAACCTTTGAAAGAAATTGAAAGAAATCTCACAACAAATAAGATAATTAAATTTTTTGAAAATGCTGCTTTCTGACAAATTGGAAAAATTACAACTCTGACACCTTTACGTCCAAGATTCTGAATGAAATATAAGGAAACAACAAGATGAGATACTTTGATTCAATAAATAAAATGTTAACTATGTAATGTTTAAGAGAAAGAATTGCCATTTATATTATTATTTAATAAATTTTGATGATGAAAATGTTATTTTTTTCAATTTTAATTTTTGAATTTCCCGCCATTTCCAACTTGACTAACACGCCATCTTTTGTGATTTCAGGTTGTTTCATGAACATTACACGAGGGGGCGGGGGTGTGATTCAGAGCCCCAACTTCCCCTTGAAGTACTTGATTCCAACGACTTGCGAGTGGCATATTTATTCGTTCCTGCCAAAGGGACGGATCATGATAGAACTGCCCTTCTTTTCTTTAGAAGGGAACCTTGAAACCAGTAAGCATGAATATAATCCCAGTAAGTAGGGAGTTTGGCACCCTTCTTCAGACCAGTGTAGTACCTTGTCATTAGACAGATGGTAGTCTTTTTGGTGCATCTTAATTTTGAGTATCTTTATTAATTAATCAATTTATAAATGTGTTAGTGAGTCAGCGAATGTTATTAGGGTCGCAGTTCTATCCGTAAATCTTTCTCGAACTTCCTTCTCATGTGATGTGGTCTTCTATCTGTTTTGGAGGACGCTTGTTTAATGTCGATACATAAGTGACCTCAAATTCTTTAAAATCTTCTTAATGGCTTTATTTCCTTTTTATTAATTTAGTACGATAAGTCACTTTTAAAAATCAAATATCTTTTCGGTGTCATTTCATGAGTCAGTTATATTATGTTTTTTTTTTCTGTCTGTATTGTATTAATCAAATATTAAGTTGATACGCGTTATTCTAATTGCATTATTCTTTGTCATAATGTGATGCATGACCAGTGATGATGTAGCGAGTAGTTTGCATTTACATGGACACATGCATCAGTTGTTGAGTGCTCAATGTTACAGGGGGATGCGCCAGGGCTGTGCTAAAGATATACACAGACCACTCGAATATGCCGCAGCATGAAATCTGTGGTACAAAGACCAGTCTCAAACAAGTTGTATCTAAGGGTCCCTATCTCAAAATCAGGTAAGTCTTCAATTGTTCTATTTTGAATTAACTTAAGAGTCACTTTTTTCTGCCAAAAGAGTCAAATTATTTGAAAAAAATATGTCATTTTAAAAATCACTAAATATTTTTTAAAGATACAAGTTTTTCAAGATTAACAAAAAGTAACTTTCGCTAAAATGTTATTATAATGACCAAATCAAAATGATATAATCATCATCCTTAAAAACACAATCAGAAAGGTCCTCAAGATAATTTGGATCAACCTTGGTCGATTATTTCATGGGAAGGATATTTTGGTGCCATTGAGCAGAGCCGTCTCACTACCTTCAACAGCAGCAGTGTCATCAAGACATTTGTCTTAAATACCATGAAAATATTGAAATGTTTATTCGAAGGTCAATTTTTTCTACAAAAATGACATTTATGGTTCCATATTTATTCACAAACCTTCAAACTTCTTCACCGACATATGCTGGCAAGTTGCAATTTTGATTTGTCGAAACAAATAACATTTCATATAATTTGTTTTGCACTGCATTTGATATATTTCTACCCATCCCATCCCACTGCCAAAAGGTCAATCCAAGACAAACTTTTAAAATCTCAGTCTACTTAACTCAAGTTTTGTCCTACGTAACCAGAAAAAGTTGCTCAATTGGCCTTTTCCAACTTGCTTAATTTTTTTCAACTGTCACAAACTATCACCCACGTCCAGAAATCCATGTTGAATTCAAGTAAGTCATAATTTTGGCTATGGAAACAACATTAACAAAGTATTGAGAGACCCTCAAAAATACAGATGACTGCTCTTCAATTTTCCGGTCAGAGAATCTCGCCCAGACGATTTGCTCAGAATACGCAATTTTAAAAAGATATGTTCAGAGCATCAGGAAGTATGAATATCCATGTTCAGAAAAATATCAAAATGTTGACAATTTCATCTTTCGATGAGTGACGATTTGCGCAACTTGATACGTCGGACGAACCGATTATATTTTGAACCTGTTGTCATAATTGCTTCGCCCAGATTCTTTGGACTTTAGTGGATTCTCATTATATGATTTGACGCAGACTATTCTGCCTCAAATGGGGATGTCCAATAAGTAAGGTAATCTTGTTTTGCTCATATGAAATGCGATAGTGGACCAGAGGTAATAGCAAGGCTTCCTTTTATAGGTTTATCAGCGCAGAGGGTGCGGTTGGAGCCAAGGGCTTCCGAATCACTTGGACTGAACTCAGGGATGAGCCTGGTAAGGCAAATTAACTATTACTGAGGCTGCCACAAGCTGCAGTGGTAGTAGCTGTTTTTGTAGTGGTAGTAGTAGGCCAGTAGCGGTATTATATAGCTGTTGTTAGCTACCATAGGAGATTTTGAGAGAAGTTTGTCCTGTAGGGAAGAATGCAGTATTGTAAAAATGTCCTAAGGTTGGATATTTGCTCTTTTTCTGATTATATATAATGCACATTTTCATCAGACAAAATTAATTTTTTACACATAATTTCTTTTGAATTGAGGCATGGACATAGTTTTTAAAGCAATAATTTGGGAGACTCTTTTACTCTATTTCAGATTGTAGGACCAATTAAACCTGATTCATGTTTATTATGTTTTGTAATATTCCTTAGCTTGACCACCAGTACTTACTTTTGGGTTTCGTGATTTTCCATACCATTGTCATTATATGACAGATATTAAGTCTACTTTTCTTTCAGGGCCTAACTGTTCCGGGTTCCTTTGCAAACGTAGTGGATTTTGCATTGCCAAAGCTCTAAAATGTAATACTGAACCAAACTGTGGGGAAAATGATGATTCGGATGAGTCTGAAAAATGTGGTAAGTGCATTTGGAAGGACCTCATGTGAACATCCTCCCGTAAGAAGAAACCTGTTCTTTTAACACTTTCACTTATGTTGACTTAGTTGAGAGTCTGCACCGCAACTAAAGTGCATTGGAATTTTTAAACAGAAGGGATGTTTTGCGTATGATGCTAAACGACAAAAAAAAAAAAGATAATGTACATACAATGTCGTATATGATGAATGCTTACATTTTTGCCTGAAAATGCTCAACCTTCTCAGCAAAAAATTGTTTGAAGCAAAAATATTTCTTCTGTCTTCATCATAATTGTATTGCTTTATATATATAGAGCTGCATAATTCTTCAAGAGCATAACCCCTAAATTACATCATTCTTCTAGAGCATAACCCCTAAATTACATTTGTTTCAAAAGCTACAGTTAAAGTATCTGAAAGCACCATGTATAGGGATTCTTTGCAGCTCAACCAAATTAATGTAAGCCTATTGTTCTTGTACTAACTAGACATCTTCCCGAGGG
Source organism: Platynereis dumerilii (assembly GCA_026936325.1). Taxonomy (NCBI): domain Eukaryota; kingdom Metazoa; phylum Annelida; class Polychaeta; order Phyllodocida; family Nereididae; genus Platynereis; species Platynereis dumerilii. The sequence goes on from JAPTHN010000028.1 coordinate 5,513,604, forward strand.
CCAATGATTGGAAAAATAATCTCGGTACCAAAGAAGTACCATCAAATATATTGCTTCGTGTTGTGACTTTTCATTATTTCCTTTTGCAGGGTCAGCCTATACGGATCATGGGGTGCTTCATATTATCCTCGGAGTAGTTATAGCTCTTGTTCTATTGATATTTCTTCTCGTTTGTATACTCCACCGAAGGAGGAAAGCACGGAAAAAGAAAAATAAGCAAGAGATAGAAGTTAGATATGTGACTCGAGGGGGCGGAGGACTAGTGCGGGACCCCCGAGATGGAGGTCCCCGATCCGATCAGTCCCTCCTCAAAGAACGGACCGAAAAAGTCTCAATTGTATGATAAATGCTGATTTTTTAGTTCATTCTTTGTACTCCCATCACATCACCGAATGATCCGAGTGGCGATCAACATTGTCATACAAGTATTTGTTATACAAGTACAAGTATTATCGAATTTACGGCACCACCGGATAGCAATGCATCACCTTATTGCAAACTCACTTCGTTTAGATAGACACGCAACCGACTCACAAGGATTACAGAAGACTTTCCACATGAATTGCTTTATTATTGTCTGTCAATTTTGCATCTCCATCACTCCTCAATTGTTGTCAAGGATTTTACACTCAATACAAGGTGGCAGCAGGATTCATGTCCATTCTAACCTACATCAGCGCCTCTAGAGGATGAAAGTGAAGTGGCATGGCTGCAAAAATCATCATTAATTTTATATGCAAGGCTGAGGAAAACATACTGACAGTATCTTACAGTACACTGCTATACAGCCTTCAAAGCTGTACTGTATTATCATATACTAATTGATACAATTTGACGAAACTTTGTCTGATCATACTTTTGCCAGGCCCTTTTTTACCTTGACTTGGCTTATTATTTTTTTCGAGGAGCTGTCGCTAAGACTGTCTTAGCCTAGTCACCGAACAACAATCAATGTATGTATGATTCATTGGATTATTTGTGTGAATATCTTTCATTATTCAATCTGTCGCGACACACCGTCTCGCTCGTCTACTTTAATTCTTCGAGTGAGACTCACACGCTGCTGTTATTCTCATGAATTTCATTTTGTAAATTTCATTTAAAAACTTCATTTTACGAACTCTCCACCTTACTAGTCACAAGTAATTTGTTTGCTGTCTCAACGCTATGCAACCAAGAATCGATTAAATGCGACTTTTAAGTTCAGAATAGTTCTGAATGTTGCATGTTAGATTGTTCCTCATTATAGTGTAATTCTGTTAATGATTCGTTATCAATATGGTATGAGTGGTATAACTTTTCAGAGTTCAGTGCTATTCTGAAGTATCATTTCAAAAAATCATTCCTTAGGAATTCTGAGGGTATTCTCAAGATATTCTTAAGGTACTCTTTAAGTAATTCCTAAGGCATTCTTAATTAAAGTATTCTTGAGATATCCTTAAGGAATCCTTAACTTGACAAGTTGACCTTGAGGAATACTTTTGAAAGGTACTCTTTTATTTTCTGCAGTCAAATACACATCCAGTGTTAATGTTGCATCCGATTACAGATTCAGATTTGACAAATCAATTTCATTGTTGTTCCACTGGGCCCATGTTTTATTGATTTGATTTGAGATCCAGGTTGTAGATATCCAAGATTTTTTGTCAAATGTTCTGTTGATTTCACTAACTCATTCAATTAATTTTCAAAGCAAATTGGAATGTAGATGGTGGTGATTTAGCAATATGTCATTATTTTGCAAGAAAATCAAAAACTAAAAAAAAGTGTAATATACAACAGAATGATACGAATGTTACTGTACATATGTTTTATAAATACCTTTTGATCGTATGTTTATGCTATGAATGTATAGGAATGTGGCATTTGTATACATGTACATAATGTATTGCCTGATTAAATGATTACACCTTTTTCAATGTGAGGATGCCAGTTAAATGTGTGATTGATTTTTGTCATGGTTGCAAGGTAAATAAACCTGAGTAAAGATGCAAATAAAGACAAGAATGTGAAAAGCTGATATGGTGAATGTTATTCTGAAGATTTTGAAGCATACATGGATATATATATGGTACTTTGAGTATTTGTAAAAATTTGAAAGTCTCAAGTATGTGTGAAAATTGCTGAAAAGGAATTTAGTGCACTGCAGTGGTTGTGGCAGTGTATACATCCTGAGGAAGTTCACTCAGGAATGAAAGTTTGTTGAATGGTGTGAATGCTACAAGAATTCCTTTACTGCTTTTGAAGTACTTGAGTAGCAAAAAATAAAAGATAAAAGGTGTTAATTATGAAATAAATTAGATAAAAAACATTGAGTTTGGTGTTTTCCTTGGTATTGTCCTTCAGCAATTATCCATATTTAAAAATTCAGACCGATATACTCTGGAAAAAAATGGAGTCGCTTGCTTCGGTTTTGGATAATCTACAAGTTTTTTTTTTCTTCGAAGTGGCAGGATTCAGAACAACATGTCATTTTAAAGAATCCAAGAAAAAGGACATAAAAAACGAAACCGATCAATCTTAAAGGTGACCCGAGAGTTATGAGAAATGACAGCTCATATTAATCGGTCATAAATGAGTTTCTATACTAGTTAAACCTGTTTTACAAATAATCTAAATCTGACCCCAAGGGGCGAACAACATAAATACAATGTTGCTGTTTTTGATTCCTCCGTTGTGTGTAGAAATGCATGGTAGAAATTATGTTGCCACAATGTGAACAGAGCGTTGAGATTTTGTCATGTTTCTTCACAACGCTATAGTGTCATATTTTGACACCGTAGTGACAACATCATCTCTAACATACAAATAGATCTAAGTAATTTACAACCAACATTCTGAAGTTGTCACAACATTGCTGCAACATAAAAGTGCCCTTTTTTTTTTTTAACACTTGTAAACAAGCAAGAATTCAGCTTTGTTCAAGAAATTGAACCAAGAAAGTCAGTCACCAAATGAGCACAAAAAACACCATATAAAAACAGTGGGTTTTAACCGTCATAAAGTTAGAAAAAATTCTAATGGCATGACACCTGCCGGATATTATGGTCCACAAGTACATGCAGAGATTACATACCTGAAAACCAGAAAAAAGTCTGTTGGGAAATTTTTTAGAAAAACACATTTTTATGGGGCAGCCGTTTTTTAATGTGATGAACTCGGTTCTAAAAAGCATAAAAAAATGTTTAAATGGCATGAAACCTGCTCAATATTATTCACAAGGACATGAAGATTACATATCTGTTAACAGGAAATACAGTGTAACTTCAGCAGTGGATATTTTCATCTTTTAATCAAGCTCTGGGTTTATTTAACTGCTGTTCTTGTGTGTGATTGTCGGTAAAGTGTTTCTTACCTGTTATTTACCATTTCTGTGCTTTTTCCAGGTCGATTTAGTGCAAAAATCGGCAATTTAACTACCTGTTAATTTCAACATCGTTTCTGGCTCCAATACACATTGTCTGTACCTCGATTTTCGCTCATTTCACGTTCGTTTTTCCACCTCAAAAGTTATCTAATTGTCAAATTTTCTATCTTCAGGACTTACTTAGTATTCCAGTCACTTTACACAACACTTGACAGCACCAATTTTCAGGAATTCAAGTTTTGAAGAGCTGAACACTGCTAATACACATCCCAGACTCAACCAACCATCAACTTTCAAGCCTATCAGCCCAGCAGACAGCACAGCCACATAACAATAATTTTTTACATTAATCTGCTTATTTCTGTTTCACTATCCTGATAAAAAAACCGTTTTCTTTAAAAAAGGGGGACATATTGAGAAAAATAAATAAATAAAAATTAATAAAAGTTGATTATAGGCCTATATATACTGTTCATTATAAAAACAACTTGTACTGTTATAACCTTTTACTTTCAGTTATTGTTCAAGCATATCAATCTTACCTGTGTTGCCTGTACGTAGCACTTGCAAATCAAACTTACTTGCCCAATAATCTACCCTGTCTGTGTTGCCTGTACGTAGCACTTGCAAATCTAACATACTTGCCTAACACAATACCTTGCTTGTGTCAGTCACAAATTGATTGATCCTCGACTTTCAACTAATCCTTTTGGTAAGTCACAAATTGATTGATCCTTGATTCTAATCCTCTGCTTTGGTCAGTCACAAATTGATTGATCCTCGACTCTTAACTAACCCTTTTGGTCAGTCACAAATTGATTGATCCTTGACTCTTAACTAACCCTTTTGGTCAGTCACAAATTGATTGATCCTCGATTCTAATCCTCTGCTTTGGTCAGTCACAAATTGATTGATCCTCGACTCTTAACTAACCCTTTTGGTCAGTCACAAATTGATTGATCCTTGACTCTTAACTAACCCTTTTGGTCAGTCACAAATTGATTGATCCTCGACTCTTAACTAACCCTTTTGGTCAGTCACAAATTGATTGATCCTCGATTCCAATCCTCCGCTTTGGTCAGTCACAAATTGATTGATCCTCGACTCCTAACTAACCCTTTTGGTCAGTCACAAATTGATTGATCCTTGACTCTTAACTAACCCTTTTGGTCGGCCACAAACTGATTGATCCTCGACTCTAATCCTCTGCTTTGGTCAGTCACAAATTGATTGATCCTTGACTCTTAACTAACCCTTTTGGTCAGTCACAAATTGATTGATCCTCGACTCTTAACTAGGCCTAACTCTTTTGGTCAGTCACAAATTGATTGATCCTCGATTCTAATCCTCTGCTTTGGTCAGTCACAAATTGATTGATCCTTGACTCTTAAGTAACCCTTTTGGTCAGTCACGAATTGATTGACCCTCGATTCTAATCCTCTGCTTTGGTCAGTCACAAACTGATTGATCCTCGATTCTTAACTAACCCTTTCGGTCAGTAACAAATTGATTGATCCTCGATTCTAATCCTCTGCTTTGGTCAGTCACAAATTGATTGATCCTCGACTCTTAACTAACCCATTTGGTCAGTCACAAATTGACAGATCCCTGATTTGCAGTAAATCCTTGGGTCAGTCACAAATTGATTGATCCTCGATTCTAATCCTCTGCTTTGGTCAGTCACAAATTGATTGATCCTTGACTCTTAAGTAACCCTTTTGGTCAGTCACAAATTGATTGATCCTCGATTCTAATCCTCTGCTTTGGTCAGTCACAAACTGATTGATCCTCGATTCTTAACTAACCCTTTCGGTCAGTAACAAATTGATTGATCCTCGATTCTAATCCTCTGCTTTGGTCAGTCACAAATTGATTGATCCTTGACTCTTAACTAACCCATTTGGTCAGTCACAAATTGACAGATCCCTGATTTGCAGTAAATCCTTGGGTCAGTCACAAATTGATTGATCCTCGACTCTTAACAAATCTCTTTCGTCAGTCACTGACTGATTGACCCTCAATTTTGACTATCTGCTTTGATCAGTCCAAATTTGATTTATCCTCGGCCTCGACTCTTAACGAACTTGTATGGTCAGTCACAAATTGATTGTTCCTCAATTCTAGCTATCTGCTTTGGTCAGTCACAAATTGATTGATCCTTGATTCTAAGTAACACCTTTGGACAGTCACTAATTGTCTGATCCTCATTTCTAAATAAATAACTGCTTCAGTCAATCACATATTGATTGATCCTCGATCCTAACTAACCCCTTTGATCAGTCACAAATTGCTTGATCTTTGATTCTAACTAGCTCCTTTGGTCAGTCACCAATTTTCTGGCTCGTCAAAAACTTCTTGCATTAAACAACAGCAACAATGCACAAATATAGAAAGCTTTACTCTGAGGTATTGCGGACTGGTCTAAATACACATATCAAAAGGCAACAATCAACAACAGCCTCAACTCTACCTAAGAGAAAATGTATAAGTAGCAACAGTAGCTCAATCAAACTCTCAAACAGGTTTGAGATTTTAGCACAAAAAGACTCTGGATCAGCTTACACAGATCATATCAGAAATCGTCCCCCCAAGACTATTCTCAAACCAAACAATACTCTAAAAACCTGTGTGTGGAATGCTCAAAGCTTGAGACAGAAAACGCAAATTGTTAAGGACTATCAGGACGAATATGATCTAGACATCTTTCTGTTCACTGAGACTTGGCTAAAAGATGATGATACAATCGAAATTGGCGAATTGGAGCAAAATGGTGGATATTTCTTTCTTAGTTCACCCCGTTTAGGAAGGCCAGGTGGCGGAGTAGGTTGCCTTGTCAGATCTGGCATTCAAGCAATTCAAAAGGATAGCATGAAGACCAAGACCTTTGAACACATGGAAATCCAAGTCCAGTTGGATGGAAAAATTGTTACAATTCTTCTGGTGTACCGCCCAGAGCCATCCAACAAAAACAAATACAGTCTTGCAGAATTCTTTACAGAATTCACTAAATTTCTGGGACATTATCAAACACTCAACAATGAAATCATAATTACTGGTGATTTCAACTTTCATATGAACAAACCAGGTGATAACAAAGCTATCCAATTTAGCAACATCCTTGAAATGTTTGGTCTTGTACAACATGTCTCTGCGCCAACACACAAAGATGGCAATACGCTGGACCTTGTAATTACTCGGGAAAAATCAATATTGAACAAATGTATGGTTAGTGACCTACTCTCTGATCATAACTGCATTCTGTTTGATATTCCAATGAAGAAAGCAAGCAAACCCAAGAAGAAAATCAGTTTCAGAAAAACTAGTAAAATCAATGTCCAAGATTTCAAAAAAGACATTGGGAGACATCTGACTGTAGATGGACAGGAGCAGAAAAATCTCAATGAACTTATTAGACTCTACGACTCTACCAAAGAGGTTCTGGACAAACATGCTCCCATTAAAACCAGAGAAGTTACTCTGCGCGCACCTACTCCATTCAACAATGCTGATATCAAGTTTCTAAAATCAGCGAAAAGGAAAGCGGAGACATTATGGAGGAGAACCAGACTAGAAAAAGACTGGGAGTCGTTCAAACAAAGAAGAAATGCATTGAATCTGCAGTTGAGTCACCTTAAATCAGAAGATCTGAGAGTCAAGATCAAAAATTCTAATGGTGATGCAAAAAAGTTGTTCAAGTTACTGAACTCAAGTCTGAACAGAAAACAGGAACTACCTCTCCCACCACATACAAATGAAATTGACTTGGCAAATGATTTTAATAAGTTCTTTGATGAGAAGATTAAAACACTCAGGTCTAAGTTGGACTCTACACATAATGATACTGTTAACAACACTGAAACTGCCCCGCATACACTCAAACACTTCAAAAGCATATCTCAGAGTGACATAAAGAAACTGATCAGGGAAATGCCGGTTAAACACTGCCAACTTGATCCCATTCCAACATGGCTTTTGCTCGAATGCATTGATGAATACCTCCCAATTATAACCAATATTGTCAATAAGTCACTCACACAGGGAGAAATGCCTTATGAGCTGAAACATGCTCTAGTAAAACCTCTGTTGAAAAAATGTGGATTGGATCTAATCAAGAAGAATTATAGACCGGTATCGAATCTTTCCTTCCTTGGCAAATTAATTGAAAGTGCTGTTATCAAACAATACACAGATCATCTAACTGCAAACAACCTGGATGATGAGAAACAGTCAGCCTACAGAAAATTTCACAGCACTGAAACCCTCCTGACCAAGATCCATAATGATATCATGTTGAATATGAGCAAAGGTGAGGTAACAATGCTTGTACTGTTGGACCTTTCAGCCGCTTTTGACACAATTGATCACAAGATTCTACTGAAACGTTTAGAAAACAGATACGGCGTTCAAGATTCTGCTCTGTGCTGGTTCAAGTCATACATTTCTGAGAGGTCACAGGCAGTGATAATTAATGACAACACATCGACCAAACTGCCGCTCAAATGTGGGGTTCCTCAAGGTTCAAAATTAGGACCAATCCTATTTAATTCATACATCGCTCCATTAAGCGAAGTGGCTGCAAAAAATCAAGTCAGAGACCAAAAGTATGCCGATGACGAACAACTTATTCTCTCTTTCAAACCAACTTTCTTAGATCAGAGAAATGCGGTTGTCAAAATGCAAAAGTGCATTGCTGAAATCAGGAAATTTCTCCACGAAAATAAGCTTTGTAACAATGGAGAAAAAACTGAACTACTGCTCATTGGCAGCCAACACCTACTTAATAAACTCCAAGTATCGTCAATCCATGTCGACAATGTCAAAATTGATGCAGTCGATCATGTAAGAAATCTGGGTGTAATCTTTGACAAAAACATGACCATGGAAAAACAAGTCAACAAAATGTGTCGGAATGCCTATTTCAATTTAAGAAATATTTCAAAAATCCGGAAGTCATTGGACAAGGAAATCTGCAAAACAGCTGTCAATGCTCTTGTGACTCCTCACCTTGACTATGGAAATGGTCTTCTGTATGGAACATCAAGTCGTTTATTGTATAAACTTCAAGTGGCCCAAAACTCAGCAGTTCGACTCATTGAAAAATTGAAGAAGCATGACAGTGTAAGCCAGCATAGGAAGCAGCTACATTGGCTGCCAATTCCAGCTAGAATACAATTCAAACTCATGTTAACAACTTGGAAAGCAGTAAACGGACAAGCTCCCTTGTATATTCAAAAGATGATTCAGCCAAAATCTCAACGAAACTGTAATCTGAGAAGCAATAACAAAATGCTCTTAAATGAACCAACTTCCTTCAACAAAAACAAATATGAAGACCGAGCCTTTTCGCATGCTGCACCAAAACTGTGGAACCAACTCCCAGAGATTGTCAAGGCCTCTAAAACACTTGAAAGCTTCAAGAGAAATCTCAAAACTTACCTATTTAAGAGTTTCTACAAATAAATCAATCATGCACAAGCGCTAGTGAGCAGTTTACTGGAATTAGCGCTATATAAATGCCTATTATTATTATTATTATTATTATTTTTAAATAAATCTGTAGGGATTTTTCTGAGAGAAAAGAATTTTTGATCTGAACAACTTTTTGCGATGTGACAAACTCCATGAAAAGGTCAATTTTCAAATATGTTATTTGTACACAGTGTAATAATAACCACGAAGAGACATGTATGTGATTGGCACACATTTAATTAACATCAGTCGGATGCTGTTTACAATATGTATTTTGTTGAAGAAGGAGCAGTTCCCTTTCCTAAACAGAGGATGCACACATTTGTGCAGGATGTATTATGTTCCATAAATGCACAACTGATTAAATTGATATCAAGTAAGATGTAACAATACTCACAGTAACATCAAGATTATCATTCTCGATAGGTAATAACTATTTCTGACTTATTTGAGTGGTTGGGGGACATCCACTTTGCCAAGACAAGACGAGGAAGGAAAGAGGAAGCATCTTTGATCATTTCAACATACCCTCAGTATCATATACGGGATGCATGATTTTTTCATCGCCAGGACCTTTTGCATTTTGTGTGAAATAAGACATAGTGTTGAATACCCTTGATCATGTTGAGTCAAAGTGGACATGTCCACAAGCACTCCGGGAAGGATAAAAGAATAGTCTTGGTAATCAAGATGATGTCCCAATATAATGCTGACAACATGAGAAAATGATACTTGTTGATAGATTGGGTGCCAAGTTTAGATTTTTTTCTTGCTGTTATCACGTCCTAAGCTGTTTTGCACACTTCAAAATATATTTTAGTACTTTCTTGGAACCTTCTGCGTATTGTCTTTGCTTTTCGGAGACAATCTGCATTACATTTGCTTGGCTTCCTTTTGTTCCTCATGATTACTGTACCTTCTTGGCCCTTTCTGCATTGATTTCTCAATGTTACACCATTTCTTCAGCATATTCTGGGAGCTGTCTGCATTGTAGTTGCTTTCAGAAATCGGCAAGAAGATGCTGAAACTAACACAACTCGAGGAAATCCTGAAGAAAATGAAGACAAGTTGCCGAGGGTACAAGGTACTAACTTAATTGTTGATGTTTTGGTCTGGAGTAAATGGAGTTTATCGCAGTGCGAAATAACTGACACATAAAATGTGTGTTTCTAATTCTTAAATTTTAAGCAATGTAATCTGCATGTCCTTGTTGATTATGTTCTGCAGTATTCATACCATCATTATGTTTTTAATACCTTTGTGACCTTTTTATGGGGTATATCACATCGCAAAAAGTTTCTCGCATAAAAATGTATTTTTGTTTAAAAAATACCTTCGATTAGATATTTTTCCTGTTAACAGACATGTAATATGCATGTCCAAGTGGGTATTGAGCAGGTTTCATGCCACTAAAATACGTTTTGATGCACTTTGGAACAATGTTAAGCAGTTTATCACATTAAAAACATAGGCTGTGCAGCAGCAAACCTTCAGCGAATAACACCTCTAGAAGATTACAATAATATCATAAAATTGGTGTGTTTACGAAATTGCTTATAGGTATGCAATAGCGGTCGAGTAGTGGCCCTCAGACTCAGACTCAGACAATATTTATTAAGACTCAGTAAAAAAGTAACAGAGCCAGGAGACCCCTCAAAGGTTTTAAAAAAACCGCTAGCGAGTGGCCACCTTTCAATAGATACATATAATTCGTATTATATATAAGTCAGTCAAATTATCAATATTAATTACATGCATATAAATTATTATACTGAAACAGCAAAGAAGAAGGGAGAGAAAAAAAAAAAAAGAATAATAAAAAAAAATCAAAAAAAATCATTGGCTATTGAAATATTATGTTGACTGGCAAAGTCGTAGTGTGACCAGAGGAGCAGGTGCGCGTGATGCAGCTTGAAACAAAGTATCATTTTAAAATACTACAAATAACAATGAGTGAATGTTTACTATATAATCATGTGAAATAAGTAAATTAATAATAATAATCAACAAACAAGAAAAGAAAAAAAAAAAAAAAGAAAAAAAAGTTAATTTCGAAGACATATATAACAGTTAGTGATGCTACAATTTGTACTATAATTTTCAATTAAAAAATTTTTCACATATATTTTAAACCCTATAAAACTATGAGTAAAAATTTTATCCCTAATTGTTTTGTTCATGGCGTTAAAAATGCTCGGTAATTTATACGAAAAACTTTGAGTTGCAAATTCATGTCTTACTCGTGGAACAGGTAAGAGTTGCTGATCTGTCAACCTGGTTGCATACCTTGGATGAGCTTGCTCATTGCCTCCCACCAAGGACAACAGCGACTCCGGAAGTACTCCATTGAAAAATTTGAAAAGTAATTTGTAGTCATGCAGTGCGCATATGTCATCAAATTTGAGAATTTTTAAGTTCTTGAAAATTGTACTAGTGTGAGAATTGTATCTACTTCTAGTTAATACTCTTATTGCCTTCTTTTGTAGAACATTTATCTGTTTTGAGTGTCTTCCCCAAAGAAACACCCCGTAATTAAGATGGGATAAAATGAGGGAGTTATAAATATGTAAAAGTACCTCTGGAGGGAGAATGTTTTTTAATCTATTTAGTACACCAATTGTTTTTGATATTTTCATACTGACGCTACTAGAATGGGCTTTCCAGTTAAGGTTTTCATCAATTATTATACCCAAAAAGTTAAATTGTTTTACAAATTCAATCTCATGGTTATTAATGTGAATTTTAGGCATATCAACTTTTCTTTGTTTTGTGTGAAATATCATTGCCTTGGTTTTTTCACAATTCAATGATAATTTATTTAACTTCAACCATGTACTAATCTTTGAGAGTTCATTACTTAGTATCTCATCAACATTCATATGTTGATCAATAAGCTTGACAGTTTTTAATGTTGTAAACAAAGTGGAATCATCTGCATACGTTATTGGATAGAAAATATTTGACGCTTTTGCTATATCATTAACATAAATAAGAAATAAGAGGGGGCCTAAAATGGATCCTTGTGGAACTCCTGTTGTTATGGGTAGTAAATCTGACTTGATTCCATTAAATTCTACATACTGTGTTCTATTTGAAAGATAGTTAGTTAGTAAGTTAATAGCCATGTCTTTAATGCCGTATATTTGTAATTTTTCTAGTAATATGGTGTGGTCAAGCGTATCAAAGGCCTTCGAAAGATCCAAGTATATGTTAATAGGAATTTCGTTGTTGTCCATTTCTGATGTCAATTTATTAACTAATTCAATGACAGCCAATTCTGTGGAATGATTTTGTCTGAATCCATATTGACTTCTGTATAACAGTCTATTTTCTGTAAAATATTGATAAATTTGATTGTACATTACTTTTTCGAAGACCTTTGATACGCTAGGTAAGATGGAAACAGGGCGATAATTTTTTAAAAAAGTTTCTTCATTTTTCTTAAATATAGGGGTAACTTTGGCTATCTTTAATTTGTCTGGGAAAACGCCAGTCTGGAAACATTGATTAATAATTTTGGCAAGTGGTTGACATAATTCCTTCTTCAAAAACTTTAACAATTTGTTTGATATTTGATCTGTACCTTGAGACGTCTTTGGTTTTATATTATCTAAGACTTTTATAATATCACTTTCAGACACCTCATTAAACTTAAAAATATTTTCAGACACATTCGGCATATAATCTTGGAAAGTCTCATCATTTGATGGTAAAATTGTACTAGCAAGATTTGGGCCAAGCTCGACATAGTATTTGTTAAATGCATTGACTATCATATTGAAGTCACTGACATTATGACCATTGATATTGAAAGACATTGGACAGCTATTTTTGTTAGTATCTTATCTAATATGGTGTTAATCAGACTCCAGGTCTTTTTGATATCAGACTTTGATCTGCTGAAGCAATTTTCATAATAAAACTTTTTAGCATTTCTGATGCATTGTTTCAATATCTTATTATATGAATTTAAATTAAATTTTTTAGAAGCATAGTCCATTGAAGTGACCAATGTTTTCTTTAGTTCACGATACAATTTATCACGAAAAGCTATGGATTTTAGAATTCCAGCTGTCATCCATTTCTGTTTCTTATGCTTATACTTATTAAACTTCACCCTTTTCTTTGTAAAATATTTGTTAACTAAGTTTTCTAATAGATCATGTAATTTAGCATAACTGTCATTTGCATCAGATCCAATTACATCATTCAGAATATGCAATGATTCTTCACTGTTTAAGTCTTCTTTAAACTTAAGGTACGTGTTATGATTGGAAAGACTTATATAACGGTATGTGCTGGTTTTTTTCTGGAATGAATAATCAAGTATCAGAAAGCAAGGTAGATGATCAGAAATTTGATTTAACAAAATACCAGAGATTGAGTTTGTAAATGTATTAGATAATTTGGAAAAAATATTGTCAATCAGTGACCCTGATTGGCTAGTTAGTCGAGTTGGGAATGTAATGTTTGGAAGGAATCCAGATGACATAATATTTTCTAGGTAGTTGTTAATGTGGAAATTGCTTTGAAACTTAAGGATATCTAAATTAAAATCACCAACAATTATAACATTATGTGTTCTTTCATAGGTTTGAAAAATAAGGCTCATGTCTTCTGTAAAAGCATTAATATCATCTACTCTAGGCCGTGGTGGTCTATAAATATTGATGACAACCAATTTGTCGGTGTGATAATCATTACCTAGTTTACGTTCAAACGTTAATTCTATAAATTGTCCATCCCAAAGTGGAGATACAATATCTGGATTGAGTTCTCTTAATGCAATGCCATCTTTTACGTATATAGCAGTTCCACTATGCGCACTGCATGACTTGCCTTTTGACAGAAGCTTATATCCATCCAGTTGAAGCAGAGAAGCATCCGAGTCGCTGCTGAGCCAGGTCTCTTGAAGGCAGATCACCGAAGGCATGCAACCCTTGTTCCTATAATTTTCAACATAAATCTGTATATCCTGAAATTTAGCATTAAAGGGCCACTGTCACACACTTTTTTTATCATTTGAGAGCCTCGTGCTTCAGATTCACAAAAACATTACAGAGATAGTTTTGAGAATCAATTAAGATAGACCCCCTAAAACCATACTCTTAGTTTATGATTTCAGCCAAAAAAATGGCACAGGCAAAAGCGACCCCTGTTGCAAGGCACATGGACAAGTGACGTTGGGCTGGGTGAAATGTAAACAACCAGATTGCATGCCTGGTTGATTTCACGTGCTTGAGGCTCAGCACTGCTGCAAGCTAATAGAGAGGTGGCAGCACCTCACAGAGCAATGCCACAGTGGTCCAGAAATGGTACAATGTTAACTGCCAATGTTACATGCATGAGTGACCACGCTCTTCATGCCACACAGCTTCAGGCAGAGGGAAGGGGGGGGGGGAGCTCCTTATCCTACGTCACACCTAATATGGGAGGAAGGCCCACAAAATAGTCACAGAATCGCTATTTCACTAATTGCTTGCATGCACTGGTCACTGACATTTTTTGTTATATTTGAGAATTGTGTTTATTAGTGCCAATTCTTTTTGATACAGATATTTTTATAAAAAGTTGTGTTTTGAATCATGTGTGCCTTTAAGTGATTGGCAGTTGAGTGATATGATAGAAAATGAAGAATTTTTTTCAAGCATAAGATCAATAAATTCTGCATCATTGTAATAATTTGAGTGCTTGATACTATGTGATGGTTCTGCATCATCATCTAAATTTTCAAGCTCTAATAAATCTACAAGTGATATATGTTCATCAAAATTATTTATAAACTCATTGTGTTGACTTATGGTCAGGTTACAATACCAATGTATTTTGTCATCTGCGCAGCACCCACGCACCGAGTCCTCCAGTCACAAAAAGAACAACAAAGTCTGAAATATATAATATCAAAATAATTATAGCCAAAGTTAAAATAAAAAACATGCGTGAAATGAACATACATATGAAAAATTATTCACATGAAGCTATGGAGAAATAAGAGAATGTACATACAGTAGATCTCAAAATTAGGACATAATGAAGACAAGTACCACTATGCAATATTTTAAACAAGTTGAAATTAGGACAAAGTTAAGTCTATTTCTATAATAAATAATATAATTTTTTTTTCTTTAATGATATGAAGAACAAGCGTATATTTATATATATATATATATATATATATTCATAATTATAAGCAAATACCATCAAGATTTTAGTCTTTTTCGTGATCTAGAACTAAATATATTAGTAATGATACAAAAATTAAGCTAAGACTAAAATACCTAGCTAATTTCATTTTCAAATATATATCAGTGTACCAAAGTTACAAATTGTATTGAATAAAAATGTATAATATAATTGATAAGTTGTTTGTGTAACATCTGATTGAGCCTTGCCAGTCAACACCTTTACACAAATCTCCACATATACACAAATATGATGTAATACCTTTTGCTTTGACAGTCATATGGTTACCCAAGTATTTTATTTTTATTATTATTATTATTTATTTATTTATTTTAGGACACTCATATTGTTCAATTATCTCTATTTGCCCGCTGCCCTGCCATCTTCCCATCTGCTTGCCAGGATTTGTAAAATCAGGAAAAGGCCTTATTAGACTAATTTACACATATTATGGTATAGAATCATAAACGTACAAAGTAATGGTTATGAGGTGTCGGTTGAAAACCAAAAAATATAACTTAGTTGTAATTTTCTGACGTTTTTCCAATGATCCCTCCCATCATATTTGATGATTACAGGGATGCGCATGAGTTGTTAGTAATGTTAGCTAAGATAAAAAGCGCGATAGATGACAATAAGTGAAAAAAGGTAAAAAGGAGTTTTTAGGGTTAGTGGGTGTTGTTAGTGAAGGGAGTAGAGTTGGGTTATTTACGGCGTATAGTTGCACAGCCTAGCTTTGAACGAGTCTAGGCTGGGAGCTTCTGCAACGCTCGCTGGCAACTTGTTCCACTGCGGAATGGATCTGATGAAAAATGTTTTTTGATGGTATTTTGTTGATGTTGAGACTTGCATCAGTTTCTGGCTGTGGTTTCTTCAGCTGGTGTTTTCCGCTCGGATGAGATGTGGATGAAGTGGTATGTCGACGTGATTGTTGAGGATCTTGTAGAGAAGGGCCATTCGGAATTCATAAAGTGTTATACGCATCAAAAAGCACTGATAGATTGTATAGGTTACTTGTTTAGAAAATTGCATTACTGCATATGCAATTGTGGGCAAGTTTTGGCTCCGATATAAAAAAAATTATTTTAAATATTTTTTCTCAATATTACATTATAGAATAGCCATCTGTCAGACCATGAAAAGGCACAAATAGACCATATAAGCCACATGTGTACCAAACTTCATCCATAAATATGGAATAGTGACTGGATGTTGGGCCAGAAACAGAAAATAAATTTTTATTATTTTTTTCAATATTTCAAAAATTATATATATAATATTTTCCATCAGATCTTTCAAAAGGCACAACTGGACCATATTGACCATATGTGTACCAAACTTTATCCATGTACATGCAAAAGTGACCGAGTCTTAGACCAAATAACAAAAAACATATGTTTTTATATTTTTTCTCCTTTTTTCAAAACGTATAGAATATCTGTCAATGAGACCATCAAAAGGCACAACTAGACCATATAGGCCACATGTGTACCAAATTTCATCCATGCACATGCAATAATGACCGTGCCTTGGCCCGGAAACGAAAAAAAAAAATTTATATATTTTGTGAATTATTTCAAAAAGTATTTAAGATCTATTCATCAGACCATCAAAAGGCACAACTAGAACATACAGGCTAGATGCGTACCAAATTTCATCCACGTACATTCAATAGAGGCTGAGTGCTGGGCCGGAAACGATCTATCCGCCCGCCGCCCGCCCGCCCGGCGGACGGACAGCATTTTTACCCAAGTGATTACAATACCTTCTTCGAACTTTGTTCGCTGAAGGTAAAAATGGTTGCCACATAAAAATTTGTTTTTCTCAAAAAATGTTTCAACAGATTTTTTTCTAGTTTTCAGGTATGTAATCTGCATGTCTTTGTGGAACATATCCCGCAGGTGACATGCCATTAGAATTTTTTCTAACTTTATTACGGTTAAAACCCACTGTGTTTTTATATGGTGTTTTTGTGCTCATTTGGTGACTGACTTTCTTGCTTCAATTTCTTGAACAGAGCTGAATTCTTGCCTAGTAGGTATCATGCCATCAGAATTTTTTCTAACTTTATGAAACTGTGAAAACACATCGAGACACATATAGTACACATTTCTAAAAGTGGCTTGTCTTTTTAAGTCGAGTCTTAGCCATATGAAAGAAAAATGTACCTGTCCCTAGCTATCCATGGCTAGCCACAATCCCTCTACATGAAGTTTGAACATGGGGTAGTGAGTGAGTTTGTGTTTTACGCCCCATCAGCACCGATGTGGGCTATCTAGAGGCAATTAAACATGGGGTAAAGATATTACAGAATATAGTAGGCTTATACATGTAGGCTACTTTATACAAATGAATGGATATTGAATTATGGACAGTTTTGGATAACTATGGAAAAGAAAACAGGACCATAGCCAAGGGGGGGGGGGTTGTGATGGTGTGTTTGGGTTGTTTTCCCTGCGTTGTTTCGGGAGAATGGCACCAGTAGTGACACTAAAAAAAATAGGTGAGATCTGAAGAAGTCGACTCTTCGAAGCTGACCTTGGTCAGGTTGTTAGACAGGGTGGGCCTGTGACAGGAACCATGGCAAAGCTGGCGAGGGACCAGAGGACTGACGATTTGCAGACTGACGATATTAACAGAGCTGCCCACCATATCACTGGCAAAACAGTCGATGGTTTGCTGGAGATGGTGGGGATGTTGAATATGAATATTGATGAGTTGCGATGATGCCTGCATTATACTATCCAACAGGCGAACGATGCGGGTGGGCAATTAGAAGGAGGAAGGTGGATCAGAAG
This sequence comes from Platynereis dumerilii, assembly GCA_026936325.1. Lineage (NCBI taxonomy): Eukaryota > Metazoa > Annelida > Polychaeta > Phyllodocida > Nereididae > Platynereis > Platynereis dumerilii. The sequence goes on from JAPTHN010000028.1 coordinate 5,531,421, forward strand.
GTGACCGGAGAGAGGGGGAGGTTCCACGTAAAAAAACTCGCAAAGCCAGGTATGGGAGTAACTAGAATCCCTAAAAAAACAGCAAGTAGACAGCCAAAAAGCTCCAGTTCTATCATTCGCATCAGTGGGAGCTGATGAGGTGGTTGTTTTGGCAGCGCCACATGCACTTGTAGCAGTGTCACAAAATAAAAAGCACTGTGACCAACAGTTTGTACAAAATCTACAATAGGCTACATGTCAGGTGACTAAGGTCCCAGTTATCGGTACACAATTTACTGGGTGATGTGTTGTCTGAGAAGATAGACAATCACATCTCTTCAGAATTTACCAGGGGAATAAAGGAGTGAAAAACTTGGAGGCTCCTGACAGAAAGGAAAAGGAGGCAAAAAGGGAGGCCCGCACCAGGGAGCAACCACGACTAGGGCGAAGGCAAATGCCTTGCCAATGAACGCCTTGGTTCTCAACGGGCCAGCGCTCAAATCAGGAAGGTGATGCTAATTCAGCAAATTTGATGGGATCCTCAATTTTGGGCCCGCCTGGCGTTTATTCTCAAAACAGGTGCACCGCACCAAAAAGCGCAAGATAACGGGTTGGAATAAATTTTATCTCACAGCTTGGGTCAGAGTGGGAACAGCCCTGGATGTGTTCAAGAGAGCTACGGGGAAGATTGGATAATGATGCTCAGCGAGAAAAACATGTTTTGAAAGTTGCAGTAAATGCTGGACAGACTGGAAGTAATGTGAAGTTCCTTGCAAGCCACATTAGGGAACACTCGGTTGGCACCAAGTCTTTTTATGAAATAAGAGTAGAAACTTGTATACTAGCTAGGGAGACTAGCTGTTGTTGTTCCATGAACATAAATTGAGATTTTAACCTGTGCAGCAATGCTCCCACGGTGATGCTCCAAGGAATATTCAGTTAGTCCGAAAGAACAATACAACCGAGTAATGCAGTGAGCAGTATGATGAGGACCTACATGATTGCATGGAAGAGGAAAAGGAATTGCAGGATGACCTGCAAATGACCACTTTGGTTGATAAGATTAAGATTATGAAAAGTGACATAATTGTCCTCATACTAATGCCGTACTACCTGATGATGGCCATTGGACCACAATTCTTGAAAGTGAAACAACCGATTCTTCAGGCAACTCATTTTTGGTGGCAATATTGTGAGTGGAAACCATCTGGTGCTCCTTCCTAGGAGAAAAAAAAATTCAAAGAAGGAAAGAAAACTCCATGTCTCCACACAGGTTGCATAATTACGAGGGGTGAGTGAGTGAGTTTGTGTTTTACGCCCCATCAGCACCGGTGTGGGCTATTTAGAGGCAACCATAATTACGAATGATATGACCATGCATGTAGAGCTCAACAGAAATCAACAGAAACCGTATCTACAGAAAGTTAATTGGTTTTGAAGTGTCGTCGGACATCCACGAAATACTGGTTTATCAATTTTTGAATGTGAGTGTGGCAAAATAAATAAATTCCCTCTCTCATGGTCGATTCTTCATTATTGTAACTTCCAAATAACAGACCAAAATAAAATCAATCAATCAATCGGCCTGAAAGTTTTGATTAAAAAAATCTTAAACAGAATGTTGCTCGGCATATACTGTAACTACCCAGAATCGTGAAAGGAATATTACAAAGATATGTAAGATGATGAGGCAGACAAAGCAAGAAAAGTGAGGCCCGTTTTCACCAACATGGTATTTAGAGTTGAGCCAGGTCTTAGATAAGACCTGGTCTGGCTAAGCCAATCACTCAAGCAGAGCAGGATCAAGGAACACATGCTGAGTGAAAATCTACACATAGTATTTAAACAACTCAACTGCTACAAACATGATTAATCTCTGAAGTTCCAAAACAAGGCCAAATGATATGACAAGAGGGAAAGAGGGGTGGGCTTCTAGATTTATAAAATAAATGGATGCTTTTATAATACCAAAGTAGCTGCACTTGGCAGGGAAAAACGGTCATTCTAAAGACGGGAAAGCAGCTTTGAATATTTCGCAAATAAAGAATTTTACAGTTTGGGGGGGGGGGGGCTCTGAAGCATCATCCAGTGTGGCATCATCATCAAAAACGTTCTCTAGGTAGGCAAAAACATCATCTCCCAAAACATCCGCTACAATGTTTCTGTGCTGACAACAATAGTCTCAACCAGTTGCTTAGTGGGACCTTTTAACAGTGACCATCTCCTTGGAATTCACTTTCAAGCATTCCCATAGGCATTGAGCAACCATTTCTTGGGTTTCGGTGGGTATATCTACATCATTGCCTTTTTTTTTCTTGGCAGCAAAGCTGTATTTTACGGGGGCTTGGGGGGGGCTGCATCTCCCTCCCCTGGCATCAGGGCAAATGGGATATCAGGGCAAATCCTGACCAATATCAGGGCAGATCAACCGCCCAGGTCACATCCCTTCCCTGTTAAAATTTCAGGGAAAAGTAGCAATAGCCCCCCCCCCTCTGTGACAGGGCCATCCCATACGCCTATGCTGGGTACTGAGTGGGTAGTATTGGAATCGAGCTTCTTGCTCTCAATGTCACTTGAACTTTATCGGTATGGAAAGTTTATTCCCAACAGTTACTTCAACAAAAATATGGTCGAGGTAGACATGGGTTCTTGGTTTGCGTCTAATGACATGACATATCTACCTTGAAAAAATCTTTGATTTGAGTGGTAACTGTTGAATCACAGAGAAACTTGCAAATATACACGTACCACACAAAAGGCCAAAAATACTGATCTGTCATGTCAAGAAACTTACGTTTTGTTTTCATAGGCCTAATCTCTTCTTCACACCAAATCTGTTTGAAACTGCTGATCTGATTCATGAGTTTCCAATACAATGTGACATTAAGTTTGAGTTACATAATTCTTGAAATATAGAGAAAAAAAAATTTAGAAAAACTTTTCTTGGTTTCAAGCTCACAGACTATACCTCCTACAAGCATGAAGTTGTTCATGTTTTTCGCTGAAGGTTTGGCGAAATAGAAATGTCCATGTCGACAAAGCAGTGTCACAATTGTCAATGACTAGTCGTTATGGAACCAATTTCCAGAAAAAATGATCTTTATGATCATCTATAATAACATGACCACTGTCCAAGAGCCATGTTTTTGTAGTTCTCAACCATAACTTTTCTTGGCTTTGTTGATTAATTGCTACTTTTCCACCATCAACAGCAATTAACGAAACACATGTCATTCGAAACATATGTCACGTTGCTGCTTCACAAGTCTTTGTGGGCCAAAACAATTACTTGAACATACTTTGAAGTTGTAGCAAAATAATAATTTGGCACATAGGTAAAAAGGAAAGGTTTTCTAATTAGAGATAATTGCAACAGAAATGAGAGGAAATGGTGAGACAATTAGGCCAAATAACTGATCAATTGGTGTTTTAAAGATGACAGGAGGCTTTATCTTTTAGTCCTCTCATTAATGAGGCGTTCCATACACATACATCACTAAATTCCTAATAGCCCAGCTTGAGATTCACAATTGTCACACGTTTCTTGTTCTTAATTGGCCAGTATAAAAGGCCAGATACCTGCCCCCTGTGTCACTCCAGAAATCAGAACTCACCATGGAGGCGACCACAGAAGAAACTTCAACATTTCCTGAGCGGTAAGAAGCTTTCGCATATTGGCCCATGAAGCTTTATTATTTATTATTGTATACATCTAAACTTTAAAAAAAGTCACTTTGTTGATTTTAACACATTACTTCCAAGACTTTTTTTAGGATATGTGCCAAATTGACAATGAATAATCACCATGGCTTTTATTTGGTTTCTCATCAAATGATCAACAACCCGAGGTAAAGGGTGGCAGAAACAGTTTAATTGCATAAGCAATTCAGTAAAGTCTGATTTACTGAACAGAAACTTTAGCAGCTTGTGTAGCCCTAGCATTACACCTTAGCTACTTCATTGTTAAACAAGAACAAGGACAGGTAATAGGGGTATCAAACAAGCCATCAACCAAAGCTCCAAGTGAAACAGGAGCTGAGCTACAAGCGTAAAATGTCATTGTGTCGGACGTACTCGCCCATATTACCTGGCCTCGTGCCTGTTTAACAATGAAATAGCTAAGGAGTAATGGCTAAAGTGTCTGATCTGTAAATTTTACTTTGCGGAAATGCCCAACTGCTGTCCAACATGTAGGCGTAGGTCCAGCTCTCATTTATGGAAAACACCTTGTAGTCTCAAGTGTTGCACAGTCTACAAAAATTTATAAAAAGATGTCAGATATCATATTTATCCTCATTTAAAAAACTGAGAGAACTCTGATCGAATTACTCACTTTGGACATAATGTGGACTGTGGGCGTCGGTGAAGTCCTGAAAAGAGAGTCTTGTGGTGCGGGATTCGATAAATTTCCATGGCACAAACTTATGATCTAGATACAATTTAAAAGAAACCTGGTCTTAATAACTATAAAAAGAGGATATTCTGATTCAGATAATGATTGTATGACATACTTTAAATTTTCTAAACCAGACAAATGAATTTTTCAAATTGTCAAATCAATTTGATTATTCCATTCTATCATAGTCCTCATATTTACATGGAACCTCAAGCTCTTTTCCAGACTAAGATTTTTTTTCAGACTCAGATTAATTTACATACCCAAAAAAGTCAGGTAACATCTCATTAATATGACACAATTCTTAAATAAAGGGGTATAGGACACCTCTCAAAGATAGGAATCGCTGCTGTTGAACTGTGATGTCACATATTAACACAGTGTCACAGCTTGCATCTCTATTCTCTAGCATTGCAATATGAAATATAATCACAAGCTGTGATTTCATTTTATACTTGGTTGGATTCCCCAGCTTCTAGCCAATAAGAATCCACCTCAACTGAGCATCACAGTTTCAACTCTATGTCAGAGAGAGTGAGTGAGTGAGTTTGTGTTTTACGCCTCATAAGCACCTGATTGGGCTATTTAGAGACATACTTGGTTTGTGGTCATGTTGAGTTAGTCATCTCATCTTAGTTGATGGCATCAAGATCTTTGAGGTGTCACTCTGACAGGTACATCCGCCATAATTTTCAATTCAAGAAGTTTCCTGGCCTGAGTGGCATTTACGGCTTGCTCCAATAAATTACCGTCAGGTTGTCGATCGACTGAGTGTGGTTTTCCAAATTTCTTCAGCATTGTTGTGTAGCTAACAAATGGTGATACATCCTTCAGTCTTCCATCTTTGGCCTTGATGTGAAATTTGAGAGTTCTTTTTTGCTGTTGGTACATGTCATTTTACTCTAGTCTGTGTGAGGCAGAAAGCCGGTTGTTGAGCTTTTTTGTTTTGTTTTTTTGGGCAGTGTCGTTTTTTCTGGAGCAACATCTTTTTCCTTTGGTTGGTTGAGGCACTTCTCAGTCCCTTGGGATCAGAAGAGAATATTTGACTTTGTTGGATCACCATCTTCGGTGATATGTGTAGAAATGATTCAGGGCAATTCACAGGTTCTTCCTTGCTTGGCCAGGGTGGTGAAGGTGTTTCCCCACAGTGGGCAAAGGTGGCAGCACTGTCCATGTAAAATGTGGCTATCTGCTTGTGTGAGGGTTCCACAAAAAAATCACTTTTGGACATTTTAACAAAGTGTCATCCACTGCTTGCATAACAAATAAATAGAATTAGACCAACTTGACTTATCTGACACAGTTTACAGATTAAAATGTCATTAATAAGAGAGTAATAATCCTATTTAGCCTTCTGTTTACTGCAGCTGGCTGTTCCAACACATGATCTGCCTCCCCCTGGGCCAAATTTCAGTGGGCTTCAAACATGATTCAAACCTTTCAAATGCCACAATACAATTCACTATTAGTTCTCTAAATTACTACTGTCTACTTCTTTGTGGCAGAAATTTCAGCACAAAGCACGAGGAATAATTCTATAAAATTATTGTAGTCACTTCCTGTGATAGTATGTTTGCAAGATTAGCAGAACATTGGGGCCCAGCCTGCATGGGTTGCGATTGATTGTAGGTGTGATAACTTTCTATTCACTGATCCCCTTAATTGCTGGTTTTCAGTGCCTGTGATACACGTGTATCCTAACATTGAGGAAAATAGCACAACAACACTTTGAACACCACTTCAAGCTGAAATAAACATAACTTAAATACACAAAGCATTTGTTGTTAATGATTATGGGTTAATGCACTTATAATCCTAAATGGTTTGCTAATCAATGTCAACTTTGTTCATAGTTGTTTTGTGTTACATAATTGATTGTTTCAGTTTTCTTCACTAAACAAGTAAGCATTTCAAGTGACAAATCCCTGTAGAGCCTCCCAGGAGTTCATGTCAAAGCCTCTGAATATTTATATATATCCCTAGCTTTGTAGGCATATTCCCGCAAGAAATCCATGAAAAGGTTCCTATTCAGTTGGATCCTTCTCTGTGGTGATGAATGTAGGACTGGTCGAGGGTAATCTTCCACTTGGTCAGTTTTGTCTGTGTCCTGTTCTACAGGGCGTCTGGCTTCTGGAAACGATACTTGTCGTTCAGTCAGCAGCTGTAAGATTTTCTTTTCCTTCTTGAATACTTTACAGTCATGGCTAAATGCAGGGTGGTCACCCTTACAATTTACACAATGCGATGGCCTAGAACATGGTTTATCTTGTGTGTGAGTATGATCTCGATCACCACGATTGGCACAAATGCTCGATCTTCGACATGTACTACTGTAGTGACCATAGATTTGGCAATTGAAACAGCGTTTCGGATGGGGAATGAATGGATAAACTGTACACTTTTCAAAGGCTACAGGTACTGTCTTTGGTACTTTCTCATTCTTGAAAGTCAGTATCACGTCTGAAATGTTTAATTTCAAGTTTGTGAAACCATTTTGTTAGTTCACAGTCAGAGCATTTCTTACTTTCTTTAGAGAAGATAATGCCTCTACCTGGTTTCTTGAAAGGTTCGATGGTGACTTGGGTTTTGCCTATCTGATGGATGCATGTCAATTTCTCTTTTTGTTCGTAATTCATCGGTTGAAGGAGGAATGTTCCATTTGGCAAGCGCTTTATACCGTCTGCTACTCTGTAGTCACTCTGTTCCGCAATGACTTCATAAAGAACAATAGGTGACAAATCGTCCAGTGATCTATCTCCTCTTAATGTCCTTGTCCATTGAAATCTTGGTAGTCCAGTCGCTAACTTTTCGATCTCAGCCTGGTTTCCCGCCGAGGGACGCGCACCTTGTCCTTGGTTACCTGGTTGACATACGATCCGGTTTGACATAATCATTGACATTCTCCTGTAAGGTAGGGGAAACACCATGCAAGCGCACTGTCTCATGTTGGCCACTAAGGATAGGGGTCTTCACCTGTCTACAAGTGGACTGCTCTTGCATTGCCACAGATCAGAACATATGCTGTCTTGTGTTGCCACCTAGTGACTAGTGTGCTATTCCGCGAGCTCCTGCGAGCGTCCACCAACTTTCAACCAGAGGAACACACACAATTTTGTCTGGAAGACACCGGAGCTGTTTCTGAGTGTGTTGATGGCCTTGTCTACTTCCTTAGAGAATGTGATTGCCAAGTCTGACTCTGGTATACATCGATGTTGAATAGAAATTTTGTGAATGTGCAATGAAATTGGAACTATTTCTTGGGACTGCAATGCTGTAGCATAGAAAATCAACTTTTGTGCCAGGTGGCAGCAGCATGCAGTTCTCAGTTTCACCAGACTGGGTCTTCACCTTAGTGTTCACCACCCACCGCCACGAGGAGGCCCGAGACCTGCGGGGGCCTATGTCAGAGTGAACATTAGGTCTGGAATAGCCCCTGCAAGTGCCACATTACAGCAAGTCAGCCAATGGGCAGTCAGAATAACTATGCATTACAGAAGCCATGTATTAAAGTCATGCACAAGTTGAGTTTTAAAAAGGAATTCTTTTGCAGTGTCAGCACTGAGGGCGAGTCGGTCCAAGATGATGTGAGTGGTCTCCTGGTCCCACTGGATGAAGTCTATTACTCCGTGCACATCACAGCAATTTCAGTCCAACTTGTCAGCATCATCTGCAGCTCGTTTGTCATCTACTGGCAAGGAAAGCGCTCGGGATGGAAGAGTCTGTGGAACCGCAGGATGGCCGAACGACTGGTTATATACCTGGCGGTGAATGACCTTGTCTACAGCATCTCTCATACAGGTTATGTGACATTTTCACATTTCAATAGATGTGTGCACATAGTTCAGTAACTCAAGTTGTACACTTGCGTTGTTGAAAAATTTATGCAGACAGCAAGAAAGGGTCGAAAGCAATTAATAGATAACAAAAATACTGGACCAATAAAAAAAACTACCAGTTATAAAGTAGTTCAGATAAGTTTAGACAATTCCGTACTGCTTGGGAATAAGATGCCTGGAGATGACAGAAACAAACCAGATTGTTTTCTTTTTCGGGGTACACAAACGAAAAAAAATGCATAAAAAATTGGTTCTTTCAATAGGTGTAGACATTCACAATTGAACAAAATCTGAATTTGAAAATTTGACCAATGACCATCCCCGGCTGACCATTCTTGGTTTAGCGATTCGGACCGCTCAGTGGAAGTTGCTTTTTAACAAATCTTAGCTTGCAGTGGCATAAAGAGCAATGGAAATTATCTATTCAAATATTCAATATAGAGCTATCAAGTTGCAACCAATGTTACTCAAAATTATTAATTTTCATATTTATGCTTATTCAGGAGACCATATTTTAGTGATGGCAGCCAATGGACGACTAATCCTGGCTCAAGCATGCAACTTCTTCGGAGGCGTCCTGACTCTGATCGTTTGTGCGCAGACCCTTATGATCTTTCTGCAAGCTTTCGGAACTTTGATCCTTGTGGCCTTCAATAAGCGGCTGTCTTATGGGAAGTATGACATTGGATTCATCTTGCTCTGCTATGGAATTCCGATGCCCGTCATTGTCCTGTTCATCGTTTGGAAGTACTTCGGATACAGTGGCTACTGGTATCTATGATTATACTCATCTTAACTATATGAATTCATCATGTTTTTAAGCTTTGATCAATCAAACTTAAACCCACAATACTGAATTAGAAGATTCTCTCAATAATATTTGTTGAAGTCCTTTCTACAAATTGTTTCACCCACAGCAAACAGACTGCGCTGGAAGATACACTGTTTCAATGGAAATGATTTAGACAGAAATGTTACATTTTAAGATTGTTCTCGATGTGGGTTTTTTTAAATTTTCCAGTTCCCAAAAGACATATTCATACATAAAATTCCATAGATACCTAGATAGGCTTGTCATGTCAACTAACTTTCCTGGCCATATCAGTTAAAAAGGGTTTTCATATATTTTGCAGGTGTTTCATGGATGCATTGAACCCAAAAGCATGGTCAATGGGAACCACCTTTGGGATTGTGCACTCCATCTTTTCGGCAGTGATCATCGTAATCTATGGAGTTCTGGTCGGGTTTGTGTGGTGGTCTTCAAGGAAACTGAAACGCTTCGCACAGAGCGACATTTCGATTAAAAATCCAGAAACGGAGGCTCCGGAGTCTTCAGGCAGCGAGAGAGACAGCGAAAAGGCCAAAGAAAATGCCAAAGAAAATCGAGAAAATCTGGCTGACCTGGCAACCGCCAGTACGTTCGTTCAGGACTCCTCAGAACCCGGAAACCAAGAGGATACAATCCAAACTGCAGATGACGGGAACAGCACTAAGAATCCAAACAAATCGACTTCTGGGAACTTGGCAATGGCTAAAAACATCCACTCCAAGGCACAAGGCGCAAGGCACATCAGACTTCTCAAAGTCTCATCGTTGTTCGTCCTGGCTTATGTCAGTCAATGGTGGCCATCAATTGTATTCTACGGCATTAGTCCATTCGCTGGTGACCTCGGAAACTGGTATGTTCTGACCTTGGCAATATTCCCTAATACTGGAGGACTGTTTAACATGATGGCATACTCGATCCTCCGCAATGTCATAACCAAACAATGAGCTACAAAGCCAAGAAATATGACCGATTAATGGAAAATGGCATGAACAATATAATCAATTAAGATATGTTTAGATGTTGTTACAATGAAGGTAGTAAAATAAACAAATCTCAATTTATTTTGTAAAGTATGTTGAAATGATATATCGAAACAAACTGTCACAGTCTTTGTTATCTACTTTCTCTAGTTTTTATGAAGCAGTAAAACTATGTTTCATTTAGGAAAAAGATCCAGATTTGTAAAGTTGTAGCAGTGAATATTGTGCCATATATTGAATAAAATGGATATTGTTCTTGCAATTGCTATACTTGTTTAAAATCATTCTCTGGATTTTGTAAAACTTGTATTGTATGCATTGCATACGCATCGAAAGCTGGGTCATAAACAACTATAAATCACCAAACTTGAAAACGTTTCGATCCAAGAAGCTAAAAACCAAATATTCATGAAGCTAAAAACCAAATATTTCTAGAAGCTAAAAACCAAATATTCGAGAAGCTAAAAACCAAATATTTCCGGCCAAAACATTTCAGCACACTTTTTTTTCACAATTGACATCAACATGTCACTATTTGCAAAAGAAGAAAGGGTTCAAATAATTGAAATGTTGACCGACCTTTAAAACCTATGTTGAGGTACTTGGGCAGTGACCATTAGATCTCCAGCAGGGGGGGGGGGGCTTGGAATTTTAAAAAATCCCCCCCCCCTTGAAAATCTAATGGTTGTCCCCTAAGTGCATGGAGTCTACCAGTCGACTGTTCTTTGGCTGCAGGATTAACCAGGGATAGGCAAAGAGTTGGCAGACCCAGAAAAAAACAAGAGTTCAAGATACCATTGCCAGGGCCGTATCAGCACATTTTTGGACACAGGGCAAACTGTTTATAATGGGCCCCTAGGGGCGGACTGGCCCCACAGTGGGCCCTGAGCAAAATCATTGTTGGGTCCCTGAGCAAAATAATTGGTGGGCCCCTGCTATCGCAATAGTTTTCAATCCAGCATTCTGAGTTCATTTGAACCTCGAAATACCTGCATCAAAAACCACAGTAATTGCAGAATTTTTTTACCTGCATGATATTATATGAAATAATGAATAATAGAATATAAAGATAGACAAAAATGTCCGCACAAAAATCAGGAGGGGGGCTCTTGGACCTGCGGCTTTATCCAGTTAATTGAGGGGGCAGATATTGGCGGATTCAGGAGGGGTAGGGGGATCTGGGGCCCCATTTCCTTTTAGGGCCTCGAAAGAAAAAGTGATCTTTTGAAGCAAAAATAAAAGTAGTTTGAGGATTGAGGAGGGCCCAAAAATTTCAAAACACATCTGGGCCCCTCCCAGTCTACCACATCTGGAGATTAGACTGGGCAAGAGGCCCTTTACCTCTCTTCAGCTTCCTTATGGGCCCCCTGAGGTCATGGGCCCGGGGCAAATGCCCCGTTTGCCCTATGGTTAATACTGCCCCGAGTCCATTGCAATGATCCGTCAAAACAGGTTGGGTTTCTAGCGCAGTCAAAACCGCGATAACCAAAAACGGTCACTGCTCAAGAGACAACATGATGCCACAACATCAGAGTGAGCCTATAAGACCATCATCAGCACAATCAGTAAGTTATTGTTGATGACCTTGGGTAAGGACACTCCTGCAGAACACCAGAGATTCCAATCCCAGTCAATCAGAATGATCACTGCGATCAGGCTTGAGATTAGACCAAAAAATCTACAACAACAAGAGAAATCCAGTTAGAAGACCTTAAGAAGCTTTCAAGATGTTTTTACTGCAGGAACAAATTTAGACGAGATTCACGATTTCAAGCATTTCAATTTATCTATTATCTAACACAGGCAATCCAGAAGTTCACGGGACCTGTATACACATAGAAGAGCCTTTCCAACATGTTGGCTGCAATTCAAGCCACGACGACAGCAACCTTCACTCATGGATCAGGTCTTTTCTTTCGCCGAGGCAGATAATTAGCCAATAGCGAAAATGTCTCAATGAAGGGCCTTCAAAACGAATTGCCTCTCGAAATGAGGGACCAACGAACGACTTTCTATGAGCTGTCCATAAGTTTTTAAGAACTCTCAGTATTCAGATTTTCCCTTGACTGAGCAGCCAGTGCCAGCCACTCAAGAAGCCCGTGTAGCTCAAAAGTTTAGCTTTTCCAGAAAAATCTAACTTTGGAAATAGGGACAGATCCGATTTGTGAGGCCCTGGCATCAGTGCACCTACACTGGAAACCATTTCCCACACACACACATTCTTCATAATCAGATGAAATTCACAGGCTTCTGAAAGTCACAAGCACTAGGCAAAGTGCAGGCCTCATGCCTGTGCTGAAATCGAGCCTTTTGTTCTACCCAACTATTCAAGAAATAAAAAGACCTAAACAGCATTATTTTTTTATGTTTTTTTTTTCAGTAATAATTTTTTCAGCAGAAGTTTTTCAACATAAATCATAAATGTTTCACAATATAAAATCAATAAATCACATTTGCCAAATTATGTAAATTTTCAAAATCAGTTAAATTTGCACTTTGAAAAGTCCATCTCTGGATGCTGCTGCATGAATTTTGCCATAACATCATTTTTCTTCTGTTCGTCTGACGTAGGTAAGCCCATTTCTTTCTGGCGCTGGTCGTACATCATCTTTTCAACCATTGATCTGGTCTCTCCATCCAAATCAGACAATTTAGAGTTCTCCGGCTGCACTTTCTTTGTGTTAATTTCGGGATCTGTTGTGACTAGTTGATTCCACCACTCCATTTTGTTGACCTTCTCAATGGTAAGCACTACAACCTTCTTATCGAAGATACACCATGTTGAGTCCTCTACTTTTATGGCTTTTGGGGTAGGGGCATCTATTATCGCAGGATGGCCCTTCAACCCCACTTTCAAGTGCTTTTTGTTAAATTCTGCCACAACGTCCTTCCCTTTAATAGGAAAATTTACTTTGAACGGTATTCGCACCTCGAGCTCTTCTAATGTTTGAGTCCAACTGTAGTTATCTAAATCACACCCGTTTCCTGAATTTGGTTTTAATTTTCCTTTATCTTTCTCGTCCTCTTCATCGTCTGACTTGCTTTCTGTTGTCTCTGGTTCTTCAGGGGCATCCCCTTTAGCTTTTTTGTCGTCTATTTCTTTCTGTATTTTTTCAGCCTCTTCTTCTGTGATTTCTTGTATTTTGGGTTCTGCTTCTTGCTTCTTCATTTCTTCTTCTTTCTTTGCTTGCCTCTCCTTCCTTCTTCTCTCTTGTTCTTCTCGTTCTTCTTTCTCTTTAGCTTCTCTGCGGACTGCTTCTTCTTCGTGTTTCTTGTAACTGGTCAGCAACAATTTTTGGGCATCTCCCTTTGAACCACCGGTGTAGAAATCAGTTTTCCTGGCCAGGAAACCGAACATTATGTCCAACATTTCATGGATTCCTCCTTCACACTGCTGAGCAATGTTCATGAACATGCCGTCGAACCTCTCTGGATCTTTGTAGCCCTCCATTTCTCCTGGAATGTATGAACACTTTCGGTATTCTCTCAAAACTGTTCTAGAATCGTCTGGACTTGTTCGGCATTTGTTTAGGCGATAATCAAGGGAAGCATGTGCTGACCCCAGCGCCTCAAGTGGAAATTCGTGACCCAAACTTCGGCGCCATCTCGCGGAAAACCCGTGGACTAAAAAATTTGTGAACACGTGCGACTGTATTTTTGCAGGAAAGTGAGTATTTTTCGTCTTTTTCAAAGAAAACAAGTATTGATTTTAGTGTATGACAGTGACAACTGCTGCTCAGGCATGTCAAGCAACGAATGAAATTAAAAAACCGAGGGAAAATACTCTGTCTATTACATTACCAAGCCATATAAGTTTAGTCTCCGAAGCTCTCCGCTCAGCTCACTTGATTGTTGATCAGTGTTGATTCACAGCAGTTGATCCTGATCCTGTATTGCTGTATAGTGTGCGGTCAACTGCCAACTGGGCGACAGACCAAGTAGGCGACACCTGTTAAGTACCAAGTAGCTCCAAGTGGGCGACTCCTGTGCAGTACCAAGTAGGCAACACCTGTCAGTACCAAGTAGGCAACACCTGTCTGTACCAACTAGCGACACGTCACTTGTCAGTACCAACTGGCAACTGAATGACAATTAGAAAATAGCTTTTCAAAGTGAAAATGCTGTGTCTACGACTTGGGGGATAGCTCTGAAATATGTCTACGACTTGGTGTGTCTACGACTTGGCGTGTCTACGACTTGACTTGTATTCTTAGAAACATCTCCGGTTAAAACAAGAGTGGTCAACAAAAGCAGTAACGCACCCAGAGAGTCTACCCTGGACAAATCCCTCCATTGTCGCATATTATAAGATTTTACGTCAGAGCGTCTCAGCCAGTCAGCGTGCAGGATTCCTCAGTTCAAATATTTACCGGCAATTTGCGGGAGAACTATTGCATCCTCAGAGGGCTGAGACCTATCGTCGTAAAGCTCTCAGAGAGATCTATCTATTGCAGAACTTTGGAATCGTATCTGTACGACAGAGGGAAATGTGTGAATAGACGTAATCCTCCTCATTTGCATAACATGCTTGTAAGTTGTAATCATGTTCATTGGCCACCCTTGGGGGTGTGTCTGACTTAATCACTGAAAGCTTTGCTGAAGTGCAGTAACGGGTAGTGGTTACAACTAGTTGAACAAGCCTGACACAAGTAACAGGTTCACTCATCACTTCCAGCTGGTGACATAAGAAAAATCACTCAACCTGGAAAACCTTGAAAACCTGGAATTTGAGTTGTGCTTTCCCGGCCTGGAAAAACCTGGAAAACGTGATATTTCCAACAAAAACCTGGAAAAAGTCTGGAATTTCGGGCTTTGCCAAAATTGAAACGGACCAACAAATTGTGGACTTCGACGACTGTCTGGAGCACAAAATCAGTTTGAAAGAATTGCAGGTTTAGACCTTGAAAATTGGTTTTGGCAGCCTTGAAAAACCTGGAAAAAACCTAGAATTTGAGCTGGGCAAAAGAGTGGCCTGGGAACCCTGATGATTACAACTACAAGCTGTTGATCCCACCTCTCGCATGCTTTCAGAGTTAGTCTCAGACTTACAGATAATGGAATTTGCAGAATATCCGGTATCCGGCAGAATTAGGCTGTCAGAACTGGATATCTGGGATGCTCAAAAAGAAGTGAAAAGCTAAAAAATGTTAATAATAAATAAAAGAAAGTCACAAGAATGCAGTCAAAAACATGATGTAACCATCTTCAAAATTTTGATTCAGCAACGGAGCATGACGAAAAATATTCGATTAGAGGAACAGTCCATCTGCTGGAGATGATATCACTCGGCTCTCAGAAAAAAACTTTTATTATCAACTGCGAATGCTGAAAAGCTTCCATTTTCTTATGTGTATTATCCGGTTTCAATTATCCGGTTCCTATCTAGAATTCCAGATTAATCCGGTATGCGGCTATTTTCACTATCCGTGCATCACTATTGTATAGTCTCACTTTCTGCTACTGTCATACATACTCCCTACTCAAATATCTCTTATAGTCGCCTGATGCCTCTGAGTCAGACAGCCTTAATATATCGTATAAATCTTTTCAGACATGAAAATCCTGTTGTAATAATTTGATTAAGGTAATGAAATCAACTATTTAACTGACGGGTGTTTATTCTGCAGATGGACGGCCATGGAGAGAAGCGAAGGAAATTCACGGGAGGGTTCGAGTCAAACTTGAAGCGTTTCAAGCATGACATTGGTAAACTCACTCACAAAAGTGAAGATGAAGACGCAGAAGCACCTGCTAAGAAGCCTGCTCAACTTCTACCCATGACACGCAAAGAGAAACGCAAGGAGCAAAGGAAACTGAAGAAAATGCGAAGAAATGCTTTTTATCAACATTTACCAGTGAGTATGTGGGAATAACAGGGATAGGAATTTTTACCCTCGGCAATGTATACATTGCCGACGGGTATTGTAGTTACTTTGGGAAAATTTGTCCGTCCGGCGGGCGGGCGGGCGGGCGGACGGGCGGGCGGGCGTCCGGTTAACGGGCGTCCCACTTGTGTATTGGGAGTAATGCCAAAACTATGGAATGTGTACTTTTTATTTTTGGGACATTATTATATCTTTTATACTAGTTGTGCCTTTTAGGGGTTTAATCCACATGACATTAATACTTTTCTCACAATTATTGAAAAATGTGAAAAAATATTTTTTTGTGTATTGGGTGTCAAGCCAAAACTATGGCATGCATATTCATCATTTTTGGGTAAATATGGTATCTTTTATCCCAGTTGAGCCTTTCATAGGTCTAATCCCCATGACATTAATACTTTTCTCACAATCATTGAAAAATGTGAAAAATTGTTTTTTTTTTGTTTCTGGGACAGAACTAAAAAACTGTAGTACTTTTGACACTGAAATTTGCATATTGTATGTATTATTTACCAAAGATGTGTTTTTTGTGGGTCTAAATGTTCTGAGAAAGTTGAACGGACGACAATTTACCAAAAATATGAATAAATACTATTATTTTAAACTTGTATGATTCAGTCAATTTTGAAGTAAAATGTATGAAATTTTCCAATAAGGTGTCTAACTTATGCCTCTTTAAACATCTCTAACCAGTTGGAATGTTGGTCCTATGAATTTTTATAAAAACCAAAAAAATTCTAAAAAATCCCAATTTTCCAACATTTCGGCATAAAAAGCCAAATGGTAATGGGCAAGTTAGTTAACTTTAGGTCTTATTGTAGTTAGACCCACTATTGACTAATATTCACAGCCATTGCATGAGTTGTTGCAATTTTTTCCATTGAAATGTATGATTGAAAAAATGCAAAAAATCATTAAAATGTCTATTTACTCTCCATTTCTTTCTGATGTCATACCAGTTGTTGACTTTTTTTGTCAAAATAAACCTGACATGTTTCACATCATCATCATGCTGATTTTGAACAATATGAAAATTTTTATTTGCAGCAGAGGTCAATATTAACAAAATTAGATAAATATTAAGGATTTTCAGATAATCATACATCAGTAAATATTGGCCCTGGTCAATCAAATTTGCCTCAATAATGTATAAATTTGACTTTTTTTACCTCTCCTCGTGAACTATTATCAATAGGAAATATATAAATTTCATATAATTATGTGGACTTTCAAAGCATTAATTAAGTATATTCAAAAACATGCATTTGTGTGTTAATATTTTAAAATGTTGACACTAAATCTTTAACTGCCAATTATTATAACTTTATGGTTTATATTTAAACTTGGTGATGTAAATTTTAGAAGATAAATTAATGTCAGCCTCTTTTATTTAGTTGTTTGCATGAAAATTAAATGTGAATGGATCAGACAGATTGGCTTTTGTTGAATGGAGCACTGGAGAAGTCTTGATTATGTAATGTTATGTCACAGGGTAATTGTCTTCCCTGCTTATCTTTTGACAAGAAATCTTAAACTCTCAATTCTAACTTAATGGTTTAAATCTAACCTGATTTATGTACATTTTAACATATGAAGTATTGTCAGCTTACTTTTATTTTGGTCTTTAATGAAAATTAAATATGAACATATAAGACAGACTGGCAATAAGACTACAATGTATATATATATGGTTATTAAAGAAAATTACTTGGCATGCAAACCCCATTTCTGCTAATTTCAGGGTGTAATTTTACATTTTAAGACATTATTGGATAAATCTGTCTCTTAATTCATTTTAAAACTCACTCTAATTGTATTTTTGGGTAGTCGTTCATGAACGACTACCCCTTGCAATGACAAGTGGAAAAAATCCCGCGAAAATCGGAAATTTGAAATACCGGAATGCAGATTTGCCTCACACATCGTCTACGTCGTCAGCAATCATCGGAAAACCACTTTACGGGAGACTAATGACTGTAAGGAATGACTGACAATCATAATTGAGAAGCAGGAAAGCCAATTCACGCAGCGCTGCTTTTGGAAACAACGTGCGCGCAACGCTCAGGCTAGCCAGCGCGACCAGTGGTGCTGTTTGGGATCCCGTTGGGTTATCTCCAGTGGGAGCGCTAGGGAGCAATCAGTGATTTTAACTGAATTAACCAACGCTACTAATGCTTCTAAAACATATTTTTCTTCAGGAATTTTAGTGAATAACTACCCTTATGATTACCCCCTACACACCTTTAATTTAAGATATAACACATTTAAGAAATTTCAAAATTTATTTATTCATTTTATGTGAATTGAGATTATTAACTGCTCCCTCTACAGATAGCAGGATTGCTCATAATAAACCAAACTATTAAATGCCATTAGATGAATATTTGTGACTGTCCAAGCATTGAGTAACAGACATTATCTTTGCTGCTTATGCTATAGCAAATAGGGTGGGAGTGAATAAAAAATAAATAAAAAGCCTATTCTTTTATTAGCATGATTTTAGTCTTTTCATATAATATAAGCACCAAGTGAGGCCCAACTTTAAACATTGTCTCTGAGCATGATATACATTCTAGGCTAGCCTAGTATGATTGGAAGTTGCTTATGGACATCTGCTTAAAAACAAACAACAAACACCAGGCATAGTAGAAATTATAACATAATATCATTTTTTAATTTACCTTATTTCCTTGAGATGTACTGAAAGCCTCTTATTTTTCTCATGATACCCTCTTTTTTTTCTGAAAGCATGTCTTGTTGTACACTGAATGAGAGATACCAAAGCCGCTCTTTATACTAATAATACTATTTATTAAGCAGTGGCACATTCACAGAACTTTGGCAGGTATAGTGTGTAATGATTGCTATTACTCATTGAGCAGTGTCAAAGAAGATATCAATTGATCCCCTCTATTGGCTTGAGTTGGCAGGTAGTAGGCCTATCTAATGACTGCAATTATTCATTGAGCAGTGTTAAGATAAAATATCAAATCATTGCAATTGGCATGCCAGATTATCAGAATATCTTCGAAGTATCAAACAATGCTTTTAATCGGTTGTAATTATGTAATGTTTTATATTGTTAATTAAACCACAGTGTGAGTCACAGTAAATATTTTATAAAGTGTTCATTTGTGTAATAGCCTATCCAATTGAGCTGATCATAGAAAGAATGCCAATTCAAGTGCGCTAATATATATCTTCTTTGATTTATTTTGTAGTCATGTCAAGTATAATCACAGCAAAATAGAGCACAATTTATGCAAAATGTGCCTTATTTTGATTGATCAAAGCATGTTATAACTAAATAATTTTGATTTTTAGGTAGTCGTTCATGAACGACTACCTGTTGCAATGACAAGTGGAAAAAAGGCCGCGAAAATCGGAAATTTGAAATACCGTACTGCAGATTTGCCTCTCACATTGTCTACGTCGTCATTAACCATCGAAAAACGACTTTGCGGAGCAGTTATTGTTGAAAGGGATGGACGGCAAGCACAATTACGCCTGGTAATGATGTATTTGCGCAGATCCACGTCTGTAATGAACGTGCGCGCAACGCTCAGGCAAGTGAGCGCGACCAGTGGTGCTGTTGGGATCCTGTTGGGTTAGCCCCAGTGGGGAGTGCCAGGGAGCAATCGGTGATTTTAACTGAATTAACCAACGCTACTAATGCTTCTAAAACGTAATTTTCTCAAGGAATTTTAACTACCTAATGATTACTCACTACAATCCTTTTATGAACAGTATAACAAATTTAAGAAATTTCAAACAATTTATTTATGCATTTTATGTTAATTGAAATTATCAATCGCTCCCTCTACAGATAGCAGCAATGCTATGGACCAAACTATTAAATGCCATTAGATTAAAATTAGTGATTGTCAAAGCATTTAGTGACAGACATTATCTTTGCCACTTATGCTATAGCAAATATAGGAGGGGGTGAATAAAAAAAATAGCCTACTCTTTTATTGGCATCATTTAAATTCATTTTACTCTTATCATGTAAGATAAGCACCAGGTGAGGCCTAACTTCAAAAAACATTGTCTCTGAGCATGATATAGGCCTACATTCTAGGCTACTGGGATTGGAAGGTGCTAATGGACATCTGCTTAAAAACAACCACAAGCACAAGATCACTAGGCTTAGTAGAAACTATAACATAAGATAATTTTTTTTATTGACCTTTTTTCCTTCAGATGTACATGTATTTAAAAGCCATTATCCTCTTTTTTTCTTTTCTTTTTTATCATCCTCTTTGGAATGTTCTTCTCAAAGCATGTCTTGTTGTTGTACAATGACTGAGAGATATTTATTAAGCAGTGTCACATTCACAGAACTTTGCCTGGTAGTGTCTAATGATTGCTATTACTCATTGAGCAGTGTCAAAGAAAATATCAACTGATCAACTCAATTGGCTTGAGATTGCAATTATATATTCATTTGGCAGTGTCAAGAGAAAATATAAAATCATTGCAATTGGCATGCCAGATTATCCAAATGTCTTGAAAGTATCACATAATGCTTTTAATTAATAGTAAATATTTTATGTTTTATATTGTAAATTACACCACAGTGTGAGTGAGAGTAAATGATTTTAAAAAGAGTTCATTTGTGTGATGTCCAATTGAGCTGATCATAGAATAAACGCCAATTCAAGTGTGCTTATATAATTATCTTTGATTTATTTTGTTGTCATGTCAAGTACAATGATAGCAAAATAGAGCACAATTTATAGATACACATGTGCTTTGTTTTGATTGATCAAAACGATGTCATGTTATAACTAAATAATTTTGATTTTTATGATATTTGGCCATGTAACTTTACTATTACAGCCATAGACCTACTTCCCTGTTGGGTTTGAACTCTTTGATATTTTTAGGTTTCATTATTTGGATTTTCCATTTTACCACTTCACAATAATAGCTCTTTAATGTTATTTCTGTTTTACACCCAAAACTGTTTTTAAACCAACAAATTTGTAATGGTTTCATTGAATGACAATATTGAGGTTAATGTCTGTCTCTGTTTGGGTTCAAATCTCACCCCGGGAACTCACTTTAGTCCGAGCCCATGGGACATTAAATGGAGGCGGGTTGTATCCAGTGTTCTATGCTGGGGCAACTGAAAGACCCTGGGCATCCCTGAATTAATAGGGTATGTGCCAGACTCCCAGTCTTCTCATCATCATATGGCGATCGCCTGCCTCGATATAGCCCAGTAAGGTGCTGCAGAGGCGTAAAACACAAACAAACAAACAAACAAACTGTCTCTGTTTGGGACTGACAAGCTGCAGCAGAATGCTGTCAGTCCCTGGAAAATCGAATTGGGTCAGCTTTAATTTGACATGTTTTGGACAGGTCACAAGGTCAGGTCGCACAACACCTGTCCACATTACTACACCAGACTACTTTCACAAAGCATGGTTGCTGGCACAGATCCAGTACTCTGCTTTGAATGAAAATGTTTGGAAATCATGAGACAGAAGAAAGTTTTGAAACTTTAGCATAAACTTTGCCTGAGAGAGGGATGATTTTACTCATCAGAATTTTGATGGCATTCAATCTACTTATAGGCCTACCATTTATGCATGTTACCTTATTGTCAGAAAAGTGTCCAAAAAGAATGCTCTCTCACTTATTCACATGTCCATATCATAACCATGTCTCAAACACAGATGTAATATAGAGGAATATCACTATCACCCACTCCATGTTAATCAATGCACCTTCAATATAATCCCGAAATGACTACCTTTGAATCCCTGGATTCTTGTTACCATATTTGGCCATGTAACATTACTATTACAGACATACTTCCCTGTTTGATTTGAACTGTTTGATATTTCTGGGTTTCATTATTTTGATTTCCCACTTTACCACAGCACAATAATAGCTTGTTGATTGATGTGATTTCTTTTTTTTTACTCAAAACTTTTTTTTTTAACCAATAAACTTCTAATGGTTTCGTTGAATGACAAAATTAATGCTCTGTTTGGGACTGACAAATGGCTGCAGAACGCTGTCAGTCCCTGGAAAATCATATTGGGTCAACATCAATTTAACATGTTTTGGACAGGTCACAAGATCAGGTCGCACAACAGGTTTCCGCATTACTACGCCAGACTACTTTCCCAAAGCATGGTTGCTGGCAAAGATACTCTGCTTTGAAAATATTTGGAAATCATGAGACAAGAAAGTTTTGAAACTTAAGCATTAACTTTGCCTGAGTGAGGTATGATTTTACTCGTCAGAAGTTCGAATGTATTCAATCTACTTATAGGTGTACCCTTTATGCATGTTAAGTTATTGTCAGAAAAGTGTCCAAAAAGAATGCTCTCTCACTTATTCACAGGTCCATATGATAACCATCTGTCCAGCAAAGATGTAATATAGAGGAATATTGCTGTCACCAACTCCATATTAATTAATTTATTTTATTTATTCACAAATATATTTGATAGGGGTAATATCAGTCAGCTGTAGCTGTTTTGCACTGATGCCCTTAGCATACATGATGTATAGAATATTAATCAATCCCCTTCAATATAATCCCGAAACGACTACCTTTGAATCCCTGGATTCTTGTTAGCATTTTAAAGAAATATTGTTTAGGGGGTAAAAGTGTCATCATTGGAAGGGGTCCAGTTTTTGTTGAATGGGCCTGGAGCCATTGTGTCTGTGCTTCATTGTACCCCTCCCCTCCAGCCATTCATGTTATGTAACATTGTGTCACTAATCCTCTCCAGTCACCAAAGCTAGGAACAAAGGAGCACAAAAGCAGTGCACAGCACCCTCAACTTTTTAACAAATCTTCTTTTTTTTAGAAATATGTCCAAACTGCATTGACAATTTTATATTGAACAAATAAAGAAATTTCCAATTTGAATAAAAAATGTAGGCCAAGTAGAAGCTGAGATATGACTTTTTGTAGCCCATACAGGCTGTACACAGGGTTGGGACATGCTTCTTTTGTTTTGTTTTTCTTTACAGCTATTGTTTTTCTTCAAAGTTTGACCAGCATTTAACCTTTGTATTAACTAGCAACTTGCTTAGTCTTAAAAGATATATATATATATATACTGGCATAAACCTTGTTTTAGTCTTACTATTTACAATGGTTTTGGTTGGAGACATCTTATCAATAATTTATGTTTTTAGACCCATATTCCATATTTGTAATTTATGATAAGAGTACCTAATACTAGATAGACTAGATAGATAGATGGATAGATAGATAGATAGATAGAAAGATAGATAGATAGATAGATAGATAGATAGAAAGATAGAAAGATAGAAAGATAGAGAGAGATAGATAGATAGATAGACATATAGATGCATAGATAGATAGATTGATAAACACATACATAGATGGATAGATGGATAGATAGATAGATAGATAGATAGATAGATATATAGATAGATAGATAGATAGATAGATAGATAGATAGATAGATAGATAGATAGAAAAGGTCCATAACTTAGAAGTTTGATGTATGAGTTACTGTAATCATGAGTTTGGAAGAGTTCCACTAGAGTAATTTACCAAAATGGTCCAAAATGGACAATATGTGACATGTAGTTACAAGCCTGTTCAGGGGCTAAATTTTAAATAGATTTTTACCCTTTCTTTCCCCACAAACATTTCTCCTATTTCTCTATCTACAGATGAATAAGCCACTGCCAAATATTATTTGATTTGAATGATATATTTGACACTTGGTTATTACATTGCATCCTGTTCATCAATTGGCATTGATATATACTCTCAGTAGGCCATTATCACCCCCCCCCCCCCTCCAAAGACCACAGGCCCAAGTACCAGGGTAACCCGATTCTTAACTTTATATGTAGTTGTAAGTGAGACTTCCAGGGTGGACTATCCACCTTGGACTTTAGCAAAGACTACTCGATGCTACAGTCACTGGTCTTATATATATCTGTGAAGATTTCATGAAAATAAGAAAATAAGCTTCAAGTCAGCTGCCTTAAGTCAGCTAATGTTGCAGCTAACTAAATGCAGCTAGCTGAAAAAGTCAGCCATAATTTCTTCAATCAGCTGACCAAAGGTGGCCGACTCAGTTCCGGGCTGTAGTCAAGAACACCTAAATTCAGCAAATGGGACTGAATGTGCCACTTTACGGAGCTTTTGGTCGTTTTTATTGTTATTCGGACCTATAATCTGACTGTCGTCTGGCCCTGGTTGTTTGCATTATCTATTTGTAAATGTGGTTAGCAAGGTTGTTCCAGCGTTTGATTGGAAGCTGCTTTACTAGAATTATTCTTCTAGTTTACATGTAGGCCTATTGGAGCTAATATTTGAAATGAAACTAAATAAAGATGGCTAAAATTATATAATTTAGTGCACAGTAAGCTTTGGAGCAAATTCTCTGTGTTTTTCCGTGATTGTTCCTGCTTCACCAGACACAATTTTTTCCCGACATCAATTGAATTTATTGCTGCGTTAATGGAATCCTTAAACTGACTCTACCAGATTTTTTTAATTAAAAAAAGGTCTCTTTCCATGTGTTATCACTGAAGTTAAAGGGTGGCAACCTGGTATAAAACCAGCATGCGAATACCAGTCAACTACTTTTCCTACCAAAATCTACTTTTTTTGAAAACCTAAATCTACCACTAGAACAACCCTCCCCCCTCAAAACCCTGTCTTTGTTTACAAATCAAGTATTGCTTAAGTTTTTTTGAACTGTATTTAAGTGTCTGCTCTGCCGTAATTCGTTACGGAAAGTCAAGGAAACTCATGAAAAACATTGTAGTGATGGAAATTCAACAAATTGCCGAAACAAATTTTGGCCTTGATTCTCGCTTAAATTTTTACAGATTTTCATTATGGCGCTTGCTGTGACCTGGTGGAAAGGGACATCAATTTAAAGTTTTTAGGGACCTTGCCCTGTCAAAGCCTGCGCCTCCTGAGGGCCACTTGATTTCACTGCCTCCAGAATACCCACTGATTAGCCGAGGGTATGCTGCCGCGCAGCCTATGTTTTAATTTGAAAGGGCCATAGCCCAAGACATTGCTGTGAAATATCAAAAACTTAAAGGTTTATTATGGTCTGTTGGTCTTTGACCAGAAAATAACATTGATAGCAAATAAAGTAATGTGAGGCCTCTGGTGTTCCATGTCTAGCTATATATATTGGCCTTGTGTTGTAATTTTTGTTCCAACTTGTGTGAAGTTCTGTGAACTTTGTAGCGTACTGATGTTTGATCATAAATTATCAATTTGTTGCAGATACCCAGTAAAGAGTCCATAGATGCTGAGAAACTTGCAAAGATAAAGGCAGAGGAAAAGAAAGAGAGACTGCGTGAGAAAAGAAAAAGAAGGCGATTAAGAAAAATGGAAGAGAAGCGACAGGAAGAGGAGGTAAAAAAAACAAAGATGCTTTGTTATCCAGTGTTATTATTGTGAAGTTTCTTCCAAATATTGCTACAAATATTTCTGGAAATGTATCGATATGTTCTGAAAAAAATATTGAAAAAAACTGCGGAGAAGAAATTTGTGTTCCTTTTTGCAGTGTTGGTCAATTGGTTAAAGAAAAATGTATTGTGTTTCCCATTGTTATGGATTTTCCTCCAGTTTTGACTACAAGGATCTTATAGTTACTGTAATCACTTCATGATGTGTTTCAACTTTTCGAATTATTCATGTGTGCATCAATTTCTCTTTCTTTGTTTCTGTAGGAGGAAGAATTGAAGGCCCAGGGACTGAAGGAGGCCAACAGGGTCGACAACAAAGTTATAAAGGAGTTGGAAAAACAGTTGTTTTTGAAGAAAAGAAAGAGCAAGACCAAAAAGCTTCCTCAAGGATTTATCAATGATGGATTAGATTGTATCCTTTTGGTTGTGTGTGCTACTGTTATTGTTCTCTGAAGGTTGGAGTACTTAAATTAAAGATTACAGCATGTTTTAAGAGGATGCTGTCTGGTAGTCCATTTGTACTCCTCTGATATCTTTGTCTAAACCTCTCAAGGTCCTGGGTGCGATTCCGGCTGAGGCAACAATGTTTTGCAGGATCTTTCTTCATAAGGAATGTCCTTAGACCTACAAGTTCAAAAATACAGGACATAAAGCCCCAGCCATCCGTTTATCCACCTATAGATGGGTGTCATTTAAATGAGAACTTAAATTAGGACTATCCGTCAATTTATTTTACGGAGGGACATAATTGCCATAAACAATATGGGGAGCCAAAATTCTGTTATGTGTCCATGCTTAATTACAATAGTAATGATTTATTCATAAAAATTGCCTTAAAATACTGTCTGTGTTTATATGATTCCTTAATTGTGCGATAGATTTATTGGATGTGGTTGACCCGGATAAGTTGAAGACAATCTTTGAAGAAGGAGGGGGTGATGTTTCTGCAGGAATGCCCTTGTCAGATGATGAGTATGGAATGCCAGGTGAAGAAGGGGAAGGAGCAGAAGGATCAGATGATGGAGATGAAGAAATGGAAGGTGAAGAATCAGAAGAAGAAGGTTCGGACGGAGAAGATGAAGATGAGGATGACGAAAGCAATGAAGAAGACTCAGACGAAGAAAGTGATGATGAAGATAAAGGTATGACATTTTTGCATTGCGTATTTAATTCATTTATGTTTTCTGATGATGTATTTCTTTAATTACTGGCTATGAAATTGCGGGTTTAATTCCAGCTTTTGCTAGACATAAAAGATATGTGGCTCCGTAGTACAGCGGGTAGCATCCCCGCCTTGTACACAAGAGGAAGTGGGTTCGATCCCCGCTCCGGCCATGTCCAGAGGTTATCACTATAATGATTGGTATGATTGCCGTTCAGTATGGTGAGCGCCGGTGAGCAGATTTATCTGGAATGGGCGCTATATAAAATCATACTATATTATATATTATTAATGTTGTTTCTCAGTCAAAT
Source organism: Platynereis dumerilii (assembly GCA_026936325.1). Lineage (NCBI taxonomy): Eukaryota > Metazoa > Annelida > Polychaeta > Phyllodocida > Nereididae > Platynereis > Platynereis dumerilii. The sequence goes on from JAPTHN010000028.1 coordinate 5,558,243, forward strand.
TACCCTGCCACTCGTAAATCTATATCTACTGTAAATCTTGATTGTTAAAATGTTGCTTCTTCTGATTGGTTATTGGACTGAATTGTTTTCAGGAAAAACAACGACTAAAGGAAAGGAATCAAAGAAATGTGTGACATTCCAAGATGAGCCGACCTCAAAAGCGGCTGTCAAAGGTTTGAAGAGTAAAGGAAAATCACTGAACAATAATCAGTCAGAAGAATCGAGTGAAGAGGAAGAGGAGGAAGAAGATGGAGAGGAAGAAGATGAAGAAGATGATTCTAATGATGATGATGCACCTATTGAAGCTGAAGATGTTTCAGATGAAGAAAAAGTGCCAGGAATTGTAGAAGATGAAGAATCAGAAGAAGACAGTCAAGAGGAAGGTGAAGAAGAAGAAGAAGGAGAAAGTGATAGTGACTCTGATAGTGAGAAGAAGGAAGTTAAAACAGACAAAAAGAACAATTTAGTAGAAGATATTTATGGACGCTTACGTGACAAAGATGGGAAAGTCGTTCAAGCTGGTGCTGCAAAAACAGGAGGGTACATTCCTCCAGCTAAAAGACTTGCTCTCGCTAAATCTAATGATGAGAAGAAGAAGCTGGAACTAGAAAGAATAGGAAAACAGATCAAGGGATTGTTAAACAGGTAAAGCAATGATTTGATAACTCTGTATTTTTGTGGACATGAGGTGTAACTTTGGAAAGATATGAACTGAAGGTTTGTCAAATATTTATAAGTAGTGATACTGCTGCAAGAAGTTGGACTCCTAAGTCTTAGTCACTTCTTAAATTTATAGATGAGTTGATTAGAGAGGTTTTGCCACTTGTGACATCACCGTCGTATTATGTAGACTCATTGAGGTTAACTTAGCAAAGATATGGGCTGAATAATTGCGATGACATCACAAATACAGGATTATGTAACAAGTTCCAGGTGGTGAAACCCCTCTATTGTGTTGAATGTTGGAACTCCATGCTTAATTCATAAAATCATTAAAATGCATGTGTTCTTAAAATGTGGTTAATATCTTTTCAGATTGAGTGAAGCTAATCTGCAATCCATTAGTAACCAAGTTGAAGAAATGTTCAGACAACACAGTCGAGCGTACTTGAGTGAAACGTTAACTAGTCAGATCTTAGATGGATGCATAACTCCTGTTCTTGTGCCAGAGAGGTTGATCATGGAGCAAGTTGCTTTAATATCTGTTCTCCACGTCAATATTGGGACAGAGATCGGTGCTACCTTCCTTCAAGAAACTGTCAATAGATTCCAAGAACTCTTCGCCAAACCTCCGCAGTATGGAGAAGGAAAAGAAATGAATAATCTCCTAGTTATTATGTCACATTTATTCAATTTTAAGGTGAGCTCAACTTCTATTTAAAGATAATGCCGGTATATCAAGTGTCCTGAGTTTTTAAAACGGCTGTACATTGTATAAATTATGTTGATGAAATCTGTAATTTAATGAATGGCAGATTAATGTTATCAAAATATAATTTTGCTAAGCTAATTCGACAAAGTGAAAACGTTCAATTGAATAGGTTCGCAGAGGGATGTTTTCCCTCCCAATGAAAGGATATATGTACCGGTCGTTGACTTTGGTATTTGATGTTTTGAAAAATAGTTCCTTGAAATTTTAATGTAGGTCTTTTCTTTCAGGTTATTCAGTGTCCATTAGTATTTGATCTCTTTAAAAAATTTGTGGAAGTCTTTGGTGAACGTGATATTGAACTGGTGCTTCTCTTGCTAAAAAGTAAGTATTGTAAAAAGTTACCAAATTTGATGCAAATAAGAATTGGCAATGTTAAGAAAGATGTTATAGTTTTCATGATTTTGAATTTGAAAAACAATTGTGAGTTGTTAGTTTAATGCACGACTCTTGACTATTGCAGATGTTGGTTTTGGTCTTCGCAAGGATGATCCCGAAAGTTTAAAAACTTTACTGGCGAATATAAAAGAGAAGGCAAGTTCAGCAGAAACTTCAAACTTTGAAGACAAGTAAGTGGATGATTGAAATATTTCATGAAAAATAAAAGATTTGAGAGTGTGCAATATTGAGTAATCTGCTGAAATTACAGTGTTTCGAAATATTAAGAATAAGGTGATTATCTGCAATTTAGTAAAACAACCTGTTTGAGTTTAACAATATGTCTGATGAATTTATAGGTCTCGAGTGAAATTTATGTTGGAAGTAATGATGGCTATCAAGAATAATAACATGAGGAAGATACCCAACTATGACCAGTCACCTATGGAACACTTGAGAAAACTACTACGACAGTACACTACAGGTAGGGTTTTCAACTTATCATTGTTATATGAAGTAATGTTGATGAATTATAAATATACTTATATAATGTTGGAAATTCAGAAAACTTTCTAAATTTCAATTGTTAACTGAAGTTTGCTTTATTATTCCTTGAAAGTTAGGTTTCAAGTCTTCCCTGTAAATAATTCTTGGTGCTCATCGTACATTTTAGTATTCAGCCCTGTTCTCCAATTTCTTAAGATTTAATTTTTTTACTGTTGAATAAAATGTTTGCGTTTCAGTCATTCAATGTGCTCTAATTTTTGTCACAAAAAGTTTTCTAAACAATCCAAACTATTTAAAATGATTATCTATTTCAAATTCAATTCACATAATGTTGCAGGTGGCAGCAGTGTAGATTATCAGTTGAGGATCTCCCTTCAAGATCTGTTGAGCAGTGAGGAGAAAGGACGATGGTGGCTTGTTGGCTCTGCGTGGAGTGGGACTGATACTGGCAGACCTGCAGGTATTGGGTTCAAAACTGAATTGAATATTGACTGGTTCAATCTATACTCTAGCCTAATGGGTTGCAACAAATTATAAATTGTCGAAGTCTAAATAATCTATGAATTGAGTAGGCCTACATTGTGCATAGGAATAACTATTATGATTACCCATATTTAATTCTTCAATTAAAGATCTCATAGACAGATGATTAATTCCCAGTCATGAAGAACCATTACTGTGGTAAATATTATGTCAAATTTTTGAGAATGGTGAAACTAAATAGTAGAAATGACTATTATGTTTTCAGATGACACCAATGCTGATAAACCGATGGCAGGTCCGACTGTCAGTCAGAAAATTCTGGACCTTGCAGCGAAGCAACGAATGAACACGGATATCCGAAAGAATATTTTCTGTGTGATTATGACTAGTGAGGTGATTGTCATTTTACAAACTCTCCTGTAGTTGTCGTACCATGTAAAATGAAAAATTATAAAAAGTTAATTTATGTGTGACTAAGGATTGAGAGAGGTGTTCAGTATTCCAAGTTGTGATTTACCCCTCACATGCCTCTTAGATGTCCGCACTGATGCTAATGGGGCGTAAAACACAAACTTACTCACCACTGACATTTCTGTTGCCTGCTCAGTAACCCAATGTACAATTCAATTTATTTCACATTTCATAAGTAATTCTGTCAGTTCACTAGAGGTTAAATCTTCGTTCTGCCACTCAAGTAAATATGGTTATGTGTTACAGGATTTCGTGGATGCCTTTGAGAAACTATTGAGGCTGGGCTTGAAGAGCACTCCGGAGAAAGAAATCATTCACGTCATTATGGACTTGTGTATGCAAGAGAGCCCCTTCAATGGGTTCTACGCTTACCTCACTCAGAAGTTCTGTGAATATCACAGGCGCTTTCAGGTATGAGTTTGTGTAATCAATTCAGAACATTTTCTTGGATGACTCGTGAGTGTTTTGCAACAACATCCTATTAATTTTATTGACTGGGACACAGTTCTGTTAAATTGTTAATCTATGCCTATTGCGATATAAATTAATATATATCTGCTTCGATAAACAAGCGTTTAAATCAGCACTCACTTGTAACTTGATTTGAGTTCATCTAAAAAAATGTCTATGAAAACTGAAAAGTGTCTGAACTTCTGATCTCCTTGAGACTTTAAGGGTTCTATTATAATGACTGTTACCATCTTCTGCAATGTGAGCGTCTTTGTGTATATTTCTCTAAAAATAGAAGTTGTTTTTTGTCTGATTGTAAAGAGCTCAAGGTGACAATATTAAAATTATATTTATTTTCAGATGACTGTGCAATTTTTCACCTGGGATAAATTGAAAGTATTACATGAAACATCTGAAAGTAACATCCTGAATTTGGCGAATTTCCTAACTCATCTAATATCAAAAGGAGCTATGTCTTTGTCTCTATTTAAGGTAAGGAGTTTAATGGCATATTTTGCTTTATAAGTCGATGTGATTATTTCCACTTCAAATAAGCAATTTCGTAGTGACTGTGATAAACAATAAATAATGTGCAATTAAACATAAAAATATTGATTTTTGAAACAAATTAAGAAATTTCTCAATTATGACAATATTCAGTTTGAGATGTGGCACAATATTTACTGAGAAAAGGGCCTCAATATTTACTTTGAAAAGTGCCTTACTGTTTACCAAATATGTCTGGACTTGTAGAGTTGGCTAATGTGCGTTTTAAAGATACATGTAGTTGTAAATGAGCTATTGCAAATAATTAGCTTCATTAGCTCTGCTACGAGAGTAGCATAGCTTTTGTTGATCCTGGCTATCCCAGATGCGTGTCCCGTGTCAAAAGGCACTAAGACTAGTACATAAAGTGGCCGCTAGTGGCGCTGCTGTCCATTTCGCGCCGTCACATGCCACTGCATGGCACAATCATGATGGCAATCAATGATGGCAATCAGTTATGCCTATCAATTATGCCTATCAATTATGCCTATCAATTATGCCTATCAATTATGCCATTCAATGATGATGATAGATAGATAGATAGGTGCTAAGATAGATACATAGATACATAGATACACAGATACACAGATACACAGATACATAGATACACAGATACATAGATACATAGATACATAGATACATAGATACATAGATAGATACATAGATAGATACATAGATAGATAGACAGGATAAGGGGGCGACCATTTAATATCTACTAAGGAGGGGGCGACCATTTAATATTACTAAGAATAAGGGGGCAACCATTTAATATCCGGGGACATGGGGACACGGCCCCCGGGGACATGGGGACACGGCCCCCGGGGACATGGGGACACGGCCCCCGGGGACATGGGGACATACTCCCGGGGACATGGAGACTTACCCCCGCGGACATGGGGACTTACCCCCGCGGACATGGGGACATACCCCACGCTACCCCCTCGGACATGGGGACTTACCCCCTCGGACATGGGGACTAACCCCCGCGGACATGGGGACTTACCCCCGCGGACATGGGGACTTACCCCCTTGGACATGGGGACTTACCCCCTTGGACATGGGGACTTACCCCCGCGGACATCTGGACTTACCCCCGCTTACATGGGGACTTACCCCCTCGGACATGGGGACTTACCCCCTCGGACATGGGGACTTACCCCCTCGGACATGGGGACTTACCCCCTCGGACATGGGGACTTACCCCCGCGGACATGGGGACTTACCCCCGCTTACATGGGGACTTACCCCCACGGACATGGGGACTGACCCCCTCGGACATGGGGACTTACCCCCTCGGACATGGGGACTTACCCCCTCGGACATGGGGACTTACCCCCTCTGACATGGGGACTTACCCCCGCGGACATGGGGACTTACCCCCCGCGGACATGGGGACTTACCCCCCGCTGACATGGGGACTTACCCCCGCGGACATGGGGACTTACCCAGGCGGACATGGGCACTTACCCCCGCGGACATGGGCACTTACCCCCGCGGACATGGGGACTTACCCCCGCGGACATGGGCACTTACCCCCGCGGACATGGGGACTTACCCCCTCGGACATGGGGACTTACCCCTCGCGGACTTGGGGACTTACCCCCTCGGACATGGGGACTTACCCCCTCGGACATGGGGACTACCTCGGACATGGGGACTTACCCCCGCGGACATGGGGACTTACCCCCGGGGACATGGGGACTTACCCCCGCGGACATGGGGACTTACCCCCGCGGACATGGGGACTTACCCCCGCGGACATGGGGACTTACCCCCGCGGACATGGGGACTTACCCCCGCGGACATGGGGACTTACCCCCGCGGACATGGGGACTTACCCCCGCGGACATGGGGACTTACCCCCGCGGACATGGGGACTTACCCCCGCGGACATGGGAACTTACCCCCGCGGACATGGGACTTACCCCCGCGGACATGGGGACTTACCCCCGCGGACATGGGGACTTACCCCCGCGGACATGGGGACTTACCCCCGCGGACATGGGGACTTACCCCCGCGGACATGGGGACTTACCCCCGCGGACATGGGGACTTACCCCCGCGGACATGGGGACTTACCCCCGCGGACATTGGGACTTACCCCCGCGGACATTGGGACTTACCCCCGCGGACATGGGGACTTACCCCCGCTGACATGGGGACTTACCCCCGCTGACATGGGGACTTACCCCTTCGGACATGGGGACTTACCCCCGCTGACATGGGGACTTACCCCCGCTGACATGGGGACTTACCCCCGCTGACATGGGGACTTACCCCCACTGACATTGGGACTTACCCCCTCGGACATGGGGACTTACCCCCGCGGACATGGGGACTTACCCCCTCGGACATGGGGACTTACCCCCTCGGACATGGGGACTTACCCCCTCGGACATGGGGACTTACCCCTCGCGGACTTGGGGACTTACCCCCTCGGACATGGGGACTTCCCCCCTCGGACATGGGGACTTACCCCCTCGGACATGGCCCAACCTCCTCGGCTGCCCCACTTAGCATGGTGTCATGTACTGGTAGCAGAGCTCTGTTTGTGCATCTCATGCACACCATTCTGGTTTCATATGTATTGACTGAATTTATCCATATTTTATCTATATTTCATAATTTGTTTATTTTCAGAATGTGCAATTTAGCGAGTTGGATAAAGGTGTATTGTTATTGATGAGGACTGTGCTCACCAATCTCCTGCTGGACTTTGACGACCGGACTGTGATCGAAGTGTTTTCTCGCATTTCTAGGTTTGCAAAATTGAAAGCATACCATGACAGCCTCAAAATATTCATGCAGCATTTCATATTGAGGCAAAAAGGCAAAAGTTCTGCTGCTAGTAATGAACTGAAAATAAGAATTGAACTTGCTGAAAAAGCCTTGAATGCCGGAGAATCTACATTCAAGTTGTAACATCAACTATCACATAGGAACTTATTGTTAATTTATTTATTAAGTTACATTATTTGTTATGAATGAATGAATAACTTTGTTTGTGAAGAGAATAATAAACTAATTATTAAAAATGAGTTTGACTGCTATTTTGGCTGTTTTTCCACATGTCATTCTGTTATTAAATAATGATAATCTTTATCATCACATTGACATGGTAATGTTTTATCATTTGTGATTTTCATCAAATGAGGTTAAAATGACATAGTTAATATTTTAAGCCAAATTTCATCTTATTGTTTTTCTTTCTAACAGATTTTATATCATGGTTTCAACATTGGTTCTGTTTATATGGGCGATATTAAAAAATGATATTTTGATCATTTGTGAATCTCATCAAATTACATTAAAAGAAGCTGTAGCAATATTTTTGTGGATTTCTATAAATATTATTTACGTAAAGTTTCTCGGGTAAAATAATGCAAGAACAATTGTGATTTTTCGCTGATCTTTGACTTGGAGCACGTCCTTTCTGGTATCTTGCAACATATAGAAGTAAACTGATAGGTCTATAGTTACTCAGGGTTCCCACAGTCATGGAAAGTCTATCGAACCTTTCCAAAAACCAGGCAAGGCATATTAATTGCATTCAAACTTATGTCATGGCACCCAAGTGACAAAGATTGTCCCAAAATTTGAGAATGACCCCAACCTTCTTCTTCTTCCTCTTGTGTGTTGCCGGGTTTCCGGTTTGCTCGCCCAATTTTCATTGGGGAGCAGCACATTTTAGAATGTCCTTTATCTTGATTATCTTCCTTGCCGTGTCCCTTAGTTTCCCAACTTCTTCCGTGAAAATGTCCGTACTGGTTATTTTCTCTCCTTCTCTGCGGTCGATCCCTTCGCATTCTTCTAGGATATGCTGTTAAGTTTCATCTTCTTTGTTGCACATCCTACATCTTATGTCTGGATATTTGTTTTTGAAGTTTGCTTTAACTTCTAGCATTCTGGTCCTGGCAGCAAAGATGATGCTCGCCTCCCTTCTGGGTAGTTGGTCCATATACGGAGCCCTCCTACCGGCCTGCGGTTGTAGTTTGTTTTCCAGGTAGAATGTAGCTTTTGATTTTTGTTCTCCACTCTCTGATTTTCGTTATCTTCCTTTTCACAGCTTTTTTTATTTCATATTTTCTTCTCTCTTCACTTCCTCTTGGTTCCCAGTCTGGTCCCATTGTGTCCTCCTTCTCCTTTCTGGCCTTTGCTCCCCAGCTTCCCTCTTCTATGTTGCACAGTATTCTTTTCAGGGTCTTTTTTTCTCCGTCTTTTATTCTCTCCATGTATCCGATTTTATTTGCAAGTAATGTACTTTCAATATCCAGGATTCCTGTTCCTATGTATAGTGGCTCCCACGGGGTGGACCTGGGTGTCATAATGATTCTTTTCAGGAGGTTGTACACGTTGTGATGAGAAGTCCACACAATTGGCAATTGAAACAGCGTTTTGGTCGAGGAAAGAGTGGGCAAACTCTGCAATTTTCAAAAGCTACAGGTACTTTCTCGGGTACATTGTTGTTTTTGAATGTCAGTTTTATGGATTCATAACCATTTTGTTGGGACAAACATTTGAATTGGGTAATGCCATGTTTTTAGAACCACTTCTTCAGTTTAGAATCAGAGCATGTGAAATTGATGGTTTTTCCATGTCACTGAGCCTGATAAATCAAGTGTAAATTTTTCTGCTAATATACCAGTATTTAAAAATTTCTTTTCCAAATCATGAGAATATAGACTTGAATTTATATCTTGTTCACATTCAATTTGTTTTTTGTCTTATTTCATTGATTTAATTTATATAGGCTTAACAGACATGTCACTAATTTATGTCAATTTTTTTGTCCACTCCGTTACTTGCCAGTGCTCGGTTTGTTATTGTTTTTTATTCCATCATAGGGCCCTTCGAATCGTGCCCGAGACCCACGTATCTGCCCTCAACTCCTTATATCGTCCCTCCCTCCGGTCGGGCCGTATAAAGAATCTCGGGCAGATACGTGGCTCTCAGGCACAATACGCGGGCTGTAATAAAAAATTCGATGTGATAATATATACTTATAAGCTAGTTTCACTGAATATCATCGGACACATGTGCGCCGCAGTACCACTGCCTTTGCAGACTTCATAAAACATATATTCAATAAATTAACACATAATTTTCATAGAAAAGGTTTTTGGTCTCTCTAAAATTTCCACTCCGTTTCCTTCATTTCCAAGTTTACCAATGATAGTTTTACAGAGTGATTTCAAGTTTATATTGCTGAGGGTGACAGCTTTTAATAGTCTGCAATTATTCTATCTAATCTCCCAAATAGAAAGCAGCATTGAGCAAAAAGCAAAAAATCAGTCCACTCCGTTACCGTCCACTCCGTTACCAGATCATGAGCAAGAAATCGACATTTGAACCAAAAAATCTATTAGCATGATATAAAGTACTTCTGAAAATAATAATTACATCAGTCTTTCATTATTTTTCGTTTTGTTGTTGCTCCTGCAGCAGGTTTTTTACGTCAACATTCCACTCCGTTACCACATTGTCCCCTCCATTCCAGGAGAATTTTGCTATGGACTTAGTCCCGAAATTTGAGAATGGCCCGTAGACGGTTCACAATTTGTGCCAATTGTGGTGATCAAGATCACACGAGAGACAAACCATGCTTCAGGCCCTCGCATTGTGTCAATTGTAGAGGAGACCACCCTGCGTTTAGCCACAGCTGTGAAGTCTTCAAGAGAGAAAAAGAAATTGTACAATTTCAGATGACACAGGATATTCGTTTCCTGAAGCCAAGCGCATAGTTGAACAGGACATGGACAAAATTTACCAAGACCCAGATTACCCAAGCCCAGTTTTACGTTCATCACCACAGAGAAGGATTCAACTTAATGGGAACCTTTTCATGGATATCTTTCGGACAACGCCTTCACCAGACCGACCAAAGACAGGAGAAACTGTGAAATATCCTGAATCTGACTTATGCAAACACCCAGTAAAAAGATTCAACAAAGTCAACCATCCTCTTATGTTCCATGGACAAAAATGTCACTCCAACAACCGAAGAAGAGAGAAACGGCTTCTGAGTATACAAGAAACCATTCAAAACAACTGATCAAGACAGCTCAACAGACCAACGATTTCCTTGCATAGGCAAGAGAAAAATGACAAGCAACAAAAAAGGGCCCGTCACTTCTCACAGACTTAACATATCAAGAACCTTGACACAAACCAAGTATGTCTCTTAGTAGCCCACTCAGGGGCTGATGAGACGTAAAAAAAGCAACTCACTCACTCACTCACTACCCCGCTTTTTTCAACCCGCTTTTTAGTTTTTCTCAACGAAACAAATGTACCCAAAGTGTCAGTGTGTGAGATTCAGAATAAATCAATCAATCAGACTTTTCAACTTACCTTGTCTTTGGACTCCGCCGAGACGGCCATCGAGAACTTCGCTGACAGCCCTTCGGCATTGTCTACCAGGGCTGTCAGCTCTTCTAAACTCCAAAAAAATTTCCAAATTTTCTTCGCTTCTGATTTTTGTTGTTTTCCGCAATGATGATTTCGTGACGCAGACGATCCTAGAGCCTCGCTTTCGAGTTGGTATGCCCATGGGAATCCCCAAGTGAATCCCCTGGCCTCACTTCTGATTTGGGAAACCACCCGGGATTCCTGTTTCTGCAGGAGCTATGATTTTCGTAAGTCTTTCTTAAGTTTTTCTTAAGAACTTAACTTACGATTATCGTACAAACTGTTAGTGATACACACTTGTCACTTGAGTAAGAATTTCTCAAGTTGTACTTAAGATCGTAAGTTAAGGTAATTCTTAAGTTCTTTGATGAAAAGTTTCCCTGCAGGACACTAACTTGCCATACATACTTGGCATAACCAAAAAGTGTCTTTCCTTTTTGTCAGAGTTTGCATCCAACAATCATGAAACAAACATTTTGACTTTTCTCTTGTTGTTGCTGTTGCCTCTTCAGACTTTCCCGCGACAGCTACAGCTTGCAACTGATGAAGGGCCTTTGCACTCTACAGAGTGCCAACCTCTTGTTTTATCTGCGTTACTAATAATGGCGCAATTGCTGGGTGCCCACTCCTCCTATATTTCCTATAATTCCTATATTTTGGAAAAATTCCCATAATGTCCTATATTTTGGAAAAATTCCTATAAATTCCTAGATTTATATTAAGTTTTCAGGATATTTTGCGTGTATATGCACGTTTTTGTCTGCGATACAATGTTTAAGCGTCTTTTCCCCTTAAATATATGAATTTTTAGACAGGTTTTTGTTCGCAACATGAAGTTTTCGGCTTATGGTTGAAGCGATCCCGTGATTTGCGGATGGTTTCGCTGTCGATTATTTCCTATATTGCCTTATTAAAATAGGCGAAAACCTCCTATATTTTCCTATATTTTACTTTTAAAAATTCCTATATTCCTATAATATTTTGTGCGATGTTCGGTGGGCACCCTGCAATTGATAAAATGACAATAATCCCCCCCCCCCCAGTTTTTCCTGGTGGCGAGCCTTTATATGATATTTCTTTTATTACATATATATGTATTGACTTTATTGATTTTTACCAGTGAATTTCTGGTAAAAAGTCTATTCTGAACATTAACACAAGAGGGCTTTGTTGGAAACATCTTCTGAGCGAGAATAGGAGTTATTTTCCCTGCAGGGTTGTTTATTTTCTTGGGCATGGTGTTGTTGGGGGCCGATCCATGGCTAGTCATGGAATGAATTAATTTATGACAGCTCTAATGATGATGCAACCTAAGATATTACTAGTGATTGCCTCCTACAGTTCACCAGGGGGGAGGGTTGGTCTAGTGGTAGCGTGCAGGACTGCTAATTGTTGGGTCCAGGGTAAGAATCCAGCTCTTGCCGGATCACCTGGGCCTATGTTGGACGGCTGTTTCAATCATCCTTCACTCCATTGGTGTGTCCTGTCCTAATTAGCCTACCAAGTGCACAAACACAGGATGTAAAGCCCTAATCATCCATCCATCCTACAGTTCACCAGAATACTGCCATCTGTCCGCTGAAGAAAGCTCTGTAAATAATCCAAGATGAATTATCAGTCTGCATGAATATCAATTACGTCATTGTCAATCGTGTGAAGTGAATGTTTAAAGCATGGGAAACCAGCGATGGGTCTTACCGTAGACGATGAGGAATTGAATCTGAAGCGCTCCGAGCCGGTCGTCCGGAAGTAGTCCCCGCGCATGCGCAGTGCGCCACAGGTCGCCGCGCCCCAGGTCGCCGCGCCCCTGGCGGCGATTTACCACATCCTCCCCTCTGGCGAATTTGGGACCCAGTCTTCAGTCGAGGGAAGATCCATCCACGCCGGAACTTCGGAGATACAGCTACGCAGGAATTTCGGAGATCCAGCCACACAGGAACCTCGGAGATCCAGCCACACAGGAACCTCGGAGATCCAGCCACACAGGAACTTCGGCTCGTCTACTTCAGGGGTCATCCAGAGGTACAGGGAAGGTGGTCACTAATGTGCCGGGGACCGTGGAGCCGCCAGGTCCCGACCGTCACGACCGGCAAGCGGCCCTGAGGTCAAGTAACCCGGACAACCCAACGGCCCAGCCAACTAGTCTAGCGACGGCTCTGCGGGCCAACCGAGGCCATCGGGCCCCGACCGTCACGACTGATAACCAGCCTTGAGGTCAAGTAGCCCGAACGGATCAGGAAGCCAACAGAGTCGCCATCCCAGCCGAAAACTTAATGTGCCAGAAAGTGAGGGACACCCGGCCGCCGAGGGCCAACTACGAAGACAAAAGTTGATCGCAGGAAAAGAAACCCATCTTGGGTACACAGACCCTAAACAAGTAGTGACACGGACAATAATGGGGGGGTGATAGTAACTCCTCCAACGCGATAAACCACCCCACAGTGAGGACCAACAAAAAAGAAATGGCAACAGCAAACTGGCAACAGCGCTCTAGAAGCGTCGTGCACTGACATGCAAACACGCGCCAACCATGCGCGTGACACATAACTAAAATAACCTTAGATTCGAGGAAAAACAGGATACAGCAACACCTTAAAGTGAACAAAAGCGCAAAAACCATCGGAGAATCAAAATAAACCAATCAGACCATTTCAGCGGACAACTGTCCGTAAACAATACCATAGCTCCCAAAACATCGCGTGAAAAACGTGTTATTAAAAGCATCGCATTAAAAACTTGTTACTAACTAGCGACAAAACGGGTTAATCAAACAACTTAATCACTAAGGCTGACGGGAAGTGATCAACCGTAACAACTTATAATCTACCAACAGCAGGGGGGGTGGTGATCGGGCGTGAGCGTACCACAGGCAATTTCCATCAATTTTTCACATCATCACACCGAGACCTATCTGAGTCCTCACCCCAACCTGACCACCGTGCCCCGTGCCCTGGAGCCACTGGGCAGACCACCTACTGGGTTGCTGCAAACAAAAGAATAGCTAGGAGCATCCGAGGGCAACGGGACAGACAAAATTCATCACACGAGGTTAACTGGTATTAATAATTTCACGAGGTTAACTGGTATTAATAACTTCCCAATTTAGGTTTCAACTCCATCCCTTATTAGTGGTACCATATATCAAGATAGCCTGCATCACCTTATATACACATTGCAGGAACGTACAATTCTCATTATCCTTATATTTACAGGGGCAGGGAGAATGCCCAAGCGGCATTGTGGAGAGCCATATCCACAATGACGGTCGGATATATGCCCCGCAATCGCCCAAACCATTGGGCGACCAGAATTAGGTCAAACAAGGGAGTGGAAGGCCCTTGGGACAGACCTTGGATGGAGACGAACGGCCGACGCTTCAAATAAGGCGCATCCGTCTCCAACAGGAATCGATCAAGTCCAACCAGACGGGCGGCTCGCTCATGCTGCCGGCCCAGGTTCCCACTTAGCGTCAGTGAACGGTGACTGAAGCTGAAATAGACATTGGGAAACTGGGTCATCCAGGCTGACAGATCCGCGGCGGTTCCCAGGAAACAGTGAATTTGGATCACGGTGGTGGCCGGAACGAACCAGGCCAAGACACTGAGACAGTCGGGAAGGGAACCCACACCTCGGCAATGGATGACAATGGGTAGGTGTGCGGGTCGCAATCGGAGCTGACGCGCGAGAGCGGCATGCTGCCAGGTAGGTTGGACTCGAGCATAGGAATAATCCAAACCGATCTCCCCTAAAGCTACGCATCGGGGGGAGCACAACCTGGACACAAGCTCATCTTCAAGAGGTGAAATGGGATCTGCCGATCTTTGGCAATCACTAGGATGCACCCCAAAGGCACAGAACACACGTGGATCATAGGGCATCCGGTCCCAGCGCTCCCAAAGGGATGGGAGAGCGAACACAGCAATGACATGACAGTATTCATACGTAATACCGGCGACTTGCATGTGCTCCGGTTGGAGTGCCTGCCGATCCAGGTGAATATGTGCATCATGCACGCCTTGAACTGACAAGGGCAGGTCCCCGGCCGGGTAACGGCGCGGGGACAGAATGGCTCGGGCGGCATCCCGAGAGATGTTGGAGAGGACCGTCGCCAGGGCTGTGGGTTCCAACAGACGCGAGATGGACCCGACTGAACTCCCTGACGAGGTCTCCACTCCGTTGAGTGTGTCCCACACTCGGTGAAGAACCTGCCGTGCAGGAGCGACGATGACGGGCTGCTCAAAAGCAAGCCATCCCCGCTCATACAGGCAGGACAGGAGATACTCGAAGGAGTCGCAGCCGAGGTCATCCTGAATGATGCTCAGCATGCCTCGGGTGCGACGGCTCCACTCTATTAGTTGGAAATCCTCGGAGGAGGATTGACAATCCTGGTGCCCACCACTCCCTGGGGCGTCCCGGGGCATCTCACAAACCCAACAAGCCTTGTCGGGAACTAACCACCAGGGCAGATGATGGGCCTGGATATGCTCCGGCAGAAGGGGAGCCGTGGTTCCACACACCGGACAACAAGGGTACACACTGCCATCGCCTGGGCCACCAGGTACTGGGGCCACAGGAGATGGAGGGGCCATAGCTGCCAGGTGGGTGGTTACACTGGAGGACCCCCCTGTTACATTGGGAGTTCGGGGTAATGGCACAATCAAGGAGAGCTTACCATGCTGTTGCAGGGCCGCCGCCTGGGCCTTGCGGGCCTTCGAGTTCTTGTGGCGCACCCTGCGACGGTAATTTCTGTGGGTCGCAAACACCGGATCCACCTCCAGTGGGGGCATCTCAGAGAAGTCCGTCGGAGACGGGGACGCCGGTACCGGGGAGGGGGCCACAGCAGGGGGTGGAGGGACGGCATCCACCGGCTCCAGGGGAGGCAGGTCATCCTCAACGTCGGACATGTCCGACGGGACGTGTAGCTCCAGGACAAACGATGAATCCAGGGAACTGACCGCCGGGCTCGGCGATCGACTTCTGGGGGCCTCAGCCGGGGGGTCGCGTCGATCCTCAAAATCCTCATCTTCCTCCGGGGACGGCGGGGGCATCACCGGTGCCGGGGAAGGACGCCAGGGGTCCTCAGTCTGCGTGCCGGCAGTCACGGTGGTCTTCACCACCTGTTCAGCCGCAGTCTGCGCAACCAGCAGAATATCCTGGGCGTCGAGGAGGGTCGCCGGCCGGTACAGGGCCTCCGAGCGAAAATGACCCCCCTCGACCCACATGAACGTTTCGGCCAGGAGGCCTGTAGTGGGGTCAATATGCCGCCCGTGGCGGACGTGATGAGCGATGGCTCGTTCTCGGTCCATCCTCAGCGTGATAACTTCTATTCTGTCTACAACTCCAGTTTATCGCTGGGGAGGGAACGGAAAAGAGTCATGGACATACATTAGACTTGTTCGGCAATTAGAAGTTTATTTACTTTCGACATTTCGTACTTGTCTATCACATTTCGTACTTGTATATCACTTATTTTTGTAACTTATTAGGTCCGGTGTGACTTATACAGTGCGACTTACCAAGTGTACCTCAAACAATTTGGTTCCCGGGACCAGAATGCAACCCCATTCGAATGCCGTCTACTGTCACGAAGACGGGACAGGCTGGGTACTCCACCTGGCAACACGAATCCTGATATGAGTGATGGCTTTAGCCCCTCTCCTAGGGTCGGAGGGGACACCATGGACCTGCTTACGGCCAATCCCTATAGCAATGGCATTCCGCCCACGAAGGCTGTGGGTTCCACTAGACGAGAGATGGACCCATACTGACAGATCGGCGTAACAGACCCTGAGGCTAGCACCGTCAACAGTATTATCTGGACAAGGCAGCCGTCAGACCCTGCCACGCACCTGACCGGTTGGATCCCAGACCTGTGGGACGTTTTATTTCAGTGCCATTGAAGTTAGAGCCATTCTTTTCATTGAATGGACTTTGTCGGTTTTGACAGTTGCCTTGCTTTGGGTCCCTGAAGAGGATATGGGCACTGCATTTGTAACCAACCAATGTATTGTCAGATCAGTTGTCAGATCAGCTGGCAGATTCGCTCAACCTGGCCTCCCCCCCCCCGCAAAACTCACAGGAGACACTCACTATACCATGATACGTCACCCTCCCACCCATGGGCCCGTCAGACACAACTAATCGTTCCGGCTAATCATTAAAGGGCATAATTGGGGGTACAGTTCCTACATGAAAGAATCACACCAGATAGGAATGGTGGGCTGAGTTACCTTAACCCGAAAGTCATACTGGCAACAGGTGGTGAGTATTGACAAGACCAGGACCAGCAGCCGCCTGAGATTTAATGGAGGATGAAACGCACCACTCCGCCAAACCCCGACCCGTTAACTAGACAAGATAACCGCCGACCGGATGTCTGCGGTCGCTTCAGGAAAACGGCTACTTGAGGTTGCAAAAATAACTTCAGAAATGTTGTTTTCTGCCATTGTGTGAGGTTTCAGGTTCTGGAATTTCATAGTTTTCTTGTATCCAGTGATTTACTTTGATGCAAAAAAAAACATTCTGACATGGGAATACATGTTTATATAGATTTTTTAAGATATCCAACCACAGCGTCTAACGGCACTGTCCCCCAGGGCTAACAAAACTAACCTCCAACCCTCCTGGGGTTACTTATCACCTGGTGGGGGCTCGCCAGTGATGTCACAAAAAAAAAACATTGGAGGGGAGAATGTAGCAAATAATAGTTCCCCAGTTCGCCGTTGCCGGGCGCCGTGACGCGTACACAAGGTCAGCCGGAGACGGCGCGCAAAGAGAAGCAACCACGACAATGAACTGACAAGAACTCTGTGTATTTGGACTCTCATATTTCTGGTATATTTCCATTGTATATTAAGGAATAAAATTCCTTCATGATACGCACAATGGAGGAATAAACGTCCTTCAACAACAAGAATGGACATGTTATTTCTGGTACGAAACGCAGACATGTATATGTGGACTCTAGATCTCGGTATATATATTTCAAGTGTATACTCGCCAGGATATATTTACTTCGCGCGAAGAGTAGCAAGAAGACGACAAGACGATGAACACTGTATATTTGGACACTGTATTTCGGTGGTTTTGTATGTATTAAAGGAATAAATTTCCTTCAGTGGAAGACGACGAACCTGAAAGGACTGTGTGAACTTGGTATATATAAAAGCTTCTGTCACTCTGTAGGACATGTAAGCCATAACAGTGGGGTTGTACACTGTACAGTGCCATAAAGGCCCACGGTGTCCTATCTTTTTAACTTTGAACATGGTGTTATTCGCCAAACCGGGCCAACTGTCGATACTTCCGGCCAGGGTCATTGAGGAGCGCCCCACGGCGGCTCAGAATTGTCACGTCATTCATGACGTGTTGGAAGGCACAGATGCATACAAACATTGAAAAGCTCACAATCTTCAGGAATTCTTGAACCGTCACCACAACCCCAGGATATGGAAATAACCCAACACAATACAGCTGTTATCAGCCAGTATAGACCAATCCAAGGCTCGAGGCTAGCACCGTCAACATTGTTACCTGGACAAGGCAGCCATCAGAACCTTGGAAGGCCATTGCAAGCTGAAATAAGTCCTAACCCCACATCCCAGCAACTGTGAGCTCTCAAATAGGATCTGACATTACCACCGAATTGGAGTTAATTACCGCGACAACTCAAATGGCCCTGACCGGCCTCGGTGGCACCAGCAATTGCAGACTTCTGTCAATGTCCAAGCTGCGTGACACCGGTAACCGGAACCCTACATAGAAAAACAACGACAGGTGAAATAAAACATCATTGGTCTGATATAGGCAGTTTGCCCTCAAGAATTTGGATCGGGACGTAAGCCAGTCTAGAATAGACTAGCACCGTCAACAGTATTATCTGGACAAGGCAGCCGTCAGACCCTGCCACGCACCTGACCGGTTGGATCCCAGACCTGTGGGACGTTTTATTTCAGTGCCATTGAAGTTAGAGCCATTCTTTTCATTGAATGGACTTTGTCGGTTTTGACAGTTGCCTTGCTTTGGGTCCCTGAAGAGGATATGGGCACTGCATTTGTAACCAACCAATGTATTGTCAGATCAGTTGTCAGATCAGCTGGCAGATTCGCTCAACCTGGCCTCCCCCCCCCCGCAAAACTCACAGGAGACACTCACTATACCATGATACGTCACCCTCCCACCCATGGGCCCGTCAGACACAACTAATCGTTCCGGCTAATCATTAAAGGGCATAATTGGGGGTACAGTTCCTACATGAAAGAATCACACCAGATAGGAATGGTGGGCTGAGTTACCTTAACCCGAAAGTCATACTGGCAACAGGTGGTGAGTATTGACAAGACCAGGACCAGCAGCCGCCTGAGATTTAATGGAGGATGAAACGCACCACTCCGCCAAACCCCGACCCGTTAACTAGACAAGATAACCGCCGACCGGATGTCTGCGGTCGCTTCAGGAAAACGGCTACTTGAGGCTGCAAAAATAACTTCAGAAATGTTGTTTTCTGCCATTGTGTGAGGTTTCAGGTTCTGGAATTTCATAGTTTTCTTGTATCCAGTGATTTACTTTGATGCAAAAAAAAACATTCTGACATGGGAATACATGTTTATATAGATTTTTTAAGATATCCAACCACAGCGTCTAACGGCACTGTCCCCCAGGGCTAACAAAACTAACCTCCAACCCTCCTGGGGTTACTTATCACCTGGTGGGGGCTCGCCAGTGATGTCACAAAAAAAAAACATTGGAGGGGAGAATGTAGCAAATAATAGTTCCCCAGTTCGCCGTTGCCGGGCGCCGTGACGCGTACACAAGGTCAGCCGGAGACGGCGCGCAAAGAGAAGCAACCACGACAATGAACTGACAAGAACTCTGTGTATTTGGACTCTCATATTTCTGGTATATTTCCATTGTATATTAAGGAATAAAATTCCTTCATGATACGCACAATGGAGGAATAAACGTCCTTCAACAACAAGAATGGACATGTTATTTCTGGTACGAAACGCAGACATGTATATGTGGACTCTAGATCTCGGTATATATATTTCAAGTGTATACTCGCCAGGATATATTTACTTCGCGCGAAGAGTAGCAAGAAGACGACAAGACGATGAACACTGTATATTTGGACACTGTATTTCGGTGGTTTTGTATGTATTAAAGGAATAAATTTCCTTCAGTGGAAGACGACGAACCTGAAAGGACTGTGTGAACTTGGTATATATAAAAGCTTCTGTCACTCTGTAGGACATGTAAGCCATAACAGTGGGGTTGTACACTGTACAGTGCCATAAAGGCCCACGGTGTCCTATCTTTTTAACTTTGAACATGGTGTTATTCGCCAAACCGGGCCAACTGTCGATACTTCCGGCCAGGGTCATTGAGGAGCGCCCCACGGCGGCTCAGAATTGTCACGTCATTCATGACGTGTTGGAAGGCACAGATGCATACAAACATTGAAAAGCTCACAATCTTCAGGAATTCTTGAACCGTCACCACAACCCCAGGATATGGAAATAACCCAACACAATACAGCTGTTATCAGCCAGTATAGACCAATCCAAGGCTCGAGGCTAGCACCGTCAACATTGTTACCTGGACAAGGCAGCCATCAGAACCTTGGAAGGCCATTGCAAGCTGAAATAAGTCCTAACCCCACATCCCAGCAACTGTGAGCTCTCAAATAGGATCTGACATTACCACCGAATTGGAGTTAATTACCGCGACAACTCAAATGGCCCTGACCGGCCTCGGTGGCACCAGCAATTGCAGACTTCTGTCAATGTCCAAGCTGCGTGACACCGGTAACCGGAACCCTACATAGAAAAACAACGACAGGTGAAATAAAACATCATTGGTCTGATATAGGCAGTTTGCCCTCAAGAATTTGGATCGGGACGTAAGCCAGTCTAGAATAGACTAGCACCGTCAACAGTATTATCTGGACAAGGCAGCCGTCAGACCCTGCCACGCACCTGACCGGTTGGATCCCAGACCTGTGGGACGTTTTATTTCAGTGCCATTGAAGTTAGAGCCATTCTTTTCATTGAATGGACTTTGTCGGTTTTGACAGTTGCCTTGCTTTGGGTCCCTGAAGAGGATATGGGCACTGCATTTGTAACCAACCAATGTATTGTCAGATCAGTTGTCAGATCAGCTGGCAGATTCGCTCAACCTGGCCTCCCCCCCCCCGCAAAACTCACAGGAGACACTCACTATACCATGATACGTCACCCTCCCACCCATGGGCCCGTCAGACACAACTAATCGTTCCGGCTAATCATTAAAGGGCATAATTGGGGGTACAGTTCCTACATGAAAGAATCACACCAGATAGGAATGGTGGGCTGAGTTACCTTAACCCGAAAGTCATACTGGCAACAGGTGGTGAGTATTGACAAGACCAGGACCAGCAGCCGCCTGAGATTTAATGGAG
This sequence comes from Platynereis dumerilii, assembly GCA_026936325.1. Lineage (NCBI taxonomy): Eukaryota > Metazoa > Annelida > Polychaeta > Phyllodocida > Nereididae > Platynereis > Platynereis dumerilii. The sequence continues at coordinate 5,579,353 of JAPTHN010000028.1, forward strand.
GATGAAACGCACCACTCCGCCAAACCCCGACCCGTTAACTAGACAAGATAACCGCCGACCGGATGTCTGCGGTCGCTTCAGGAAAACGGCTACTTGAGGCTGCAAAAATAACTTCAGAAATGTTGTTTTCTGCCATTGTGTGAGGTTTCAGGTTCTGGAATTTCATAGTTTTCTTGTATCCAGTGATTTACTTTGATGCAAAAAAAAACATTCTGACATGGGAATACATGTTTATATAGATTTTTTAAGATATCCAACCACAGCGTCTAACGGCACTGTCCCCCAGGGCTAACAAAACTAACCTCCAACCCTCCTGGGGTTACTTATCACCTGGTGGGGGCTCGCCAGTGATGTCACAAAAAAAAAACATTGGAGGGGAGAATGTAGCAAATAATAGTTCCCCAGTTCGCCGTTGCCGGGCGCCGTGACGCGTACACAAGGTCAGCCGGAGACGGCGCGCAAAGAGAAGCAACCACGACAATGAACTGACAAGAACTCTGTGTATTTGGACTCTCATATTTCTGGTATATTTCCATTGTATATTAAGGAATAAAATTCCTTCATGATACGCACAATGGAGGAATAAACGTCCTTCAACAACAAGAATGGACATGTTATTTCTGGTACGAAACGCAGACATGTATATGTGGACTCTAGATCTCGGTATATATATTTCAAGTGTATACTCGCCAGGATATATTTACTTCGCGCGAAGAGTAGCAAGAAGACGACAAGACGATGAACACTGTATATTTGGACACTGTATTTCGGTGGTTTTGTATGTATTAAAGGAATAAATTTCCTTCAGTGGAAGACGACGAACCTGAAAGGACTGTGTGAACTTGGTATATATAAAAGCTTCTGTCACTCTGTAGGACATGTAAGCCATAACAGTGGGGTTGTACACTGTACAGTGCCATAAAGGCCCACGGTGTCCTATCTTTTTAACTTTGAACATGGTGTTATTCGCCAAACCGGGCCAACTGTCGATACTTCCGGCCAGGGTCATTGAGGAGCGCCCCACGGCGGCTCAGAATTGTCACGTCATTCATGACGTGTTGGAAGGCACAGATGCATACAAACATTGAAAAGCTCACAATCTTCAGGAATTCTTGAACCGTCACCACAACCCCAGGATATGGAAATAACCCAACACAATACAGCTGTTATCAGCCAGTATAGACCAATCCAAGGCTCGAGGCTAGCACCGTCAACATTGTTACCTGGACAAGGCAGCCATCAGAACCTTGGAAGGCCATTGCAAGCTGAAATAAGTCCTAACCCCACATCCCAGCAACTGTGAGCTCTCAAATAGGATCTGACATTACCACCGAATTGGAGTTAATTACCGCGACAACTCAAATGGCCCTGACCGGCCTCGGTGGCACCAGCAATTGCAGACTTCTGTCAATGTCCAAGCTGCGTGACACCGGTAACCGTAACCCTACATAGAAAAACAACGACAGGTGAAATGTCCAAGCTGCGTGACACCGGTAACCGGAACCCTACATAGAAAAACAACGACAGGTGAAATAAAACATCATTGGTCTGATATAGGCACTTTGCCCTCAAGAATTTGGATCGGGACGTAAGCCAGTCTAGAATAGCTAGTTCATTGCTGGTACACCTGTGTTCTTTAATGATTTGGATCGCTTTGGCAGGCTAAATTCCAAGCTGTACTTGGCCACATGGGCCCCAATTCCCAGGAACATCCCAACCTCCCAATTAACCCAGAGCACAGAGGTGATCAGAACAGCCGTCAATGACTGAGGCCCGAACATTAATCACGTCTGCTGAGCAGCGATAGAAACAAAAGGTGACAAGCCGGCCGTCAACTAGTGAGGCCCGAATTATCAGCTTTTGGGAAGAATCCGGGTACCGGATCAGGACGGGCTGAGAGGAATGACCCATTGAACTCTATGGGCTAATCCACGTGCCCCCGCTGCACGATGTAGTCATTTAACCAGGCGGGACGCCGTCGCCGGCGTCCCCGCGCACTAGATGGCAAGGTGGGGGAGGCGGCTACTGCTTCGGCTTCCAAGGACTCCGGGTCACCGTGAGGGAGAACGGGACTGTCAGGCAACCTCCCAGAATCTTTCACGGGAGACATGTCCACGGACGCGGGGTCAGAATCCCCCGGCCAGGTCTGTATTTCAGGGATGTTATCGGCAGTGGAATCGTCTTGTCCAACCTGGTCACCAGCCGCTTCCAGGCCGTCTTCATCGAAGAGATGCGACAAATCCCGAAGGTCCTCTGGATCCTCAATTTCCTCTTCCTCGGCCTCCGGCTGCTCCAGACGACGCCTCTCCCGTCGAGCCCACAGTGGCACATGGGTGGCGGGGCATCGACGAAGGCGGTCATGGTGGACCACTTTACGCTTCCCGCGGGAGCTGACGACAACGAACAGGCAATCTGAGACTTTACGGACCACTAACATGGGTCCGAGGTATACCGGCTGCAGCTTGCGAGTTTGCCCCTTTTTACTGCCTCCATTAAGCACATACACCAGGTCCCCAACGTCATAGTCGGTCAGATGAATCCGCCGGTCGTAGAATCTTTTGCGGTCCTGGAGAGCTGTCCCTAACTTCTTCCTGGCACAGGTATGCACATCTTGCAGCTTGTCCCGCAGATCCCGGACATGTTCCACTGGATTCTCCGGGGTTGCCGCACCCGGAACACTGGCGAGGAGGTCCACAGGCAGCGTGACCTCACGGCCCAGCATCATCATGTTGGCCGTGAAGCCAGTGGATCTATTCACCGTGGCCCGTAATGCCATACCAACAAAAGGCAAATATTGGTCCCAAAGTCCCTGTTTTCCATCGATGTGAATCCGCAGCTTGGCCAGAATCTCTCGGTTCATCCGCTCAACTTGACCGTTGGCACTGGGCCGGTAAGGAGTGGTTCGGGTTTTCGCCATTTGTAGCAACTGACACATCTCTTGGAAGAGCCTGCTTTCGAAGTTAGCTCCTTGATCGGTGAACACATCCAGGGCACACCCTAAGCGACATACGAATTCTTCTTTGTTCTGGCAGAGCCTTGACTTCCACCCACTTGGTGTACTGGTCAATCATTACAAGGATATACTTGTTGCCCTGGGCCGTCTCTGCTAGAGGCCCCAGAATGTCTACATGCACACGTTCCATTGGTTCTCCGGCCACATACTTTGTCATGGGGAAGCGAGCATGACGGTTGGCTTTCTTGTGCCGATTGCAGCGGTCGCACTGGCCAATATGAAGTCGCAAATCCAACCTCATGCCAACCCAGAAGTACTGTCTCAGGAGCACATGGTAGGTCTTCTCAGGTCCCGGATGTCCGGTGCACACATTATCATGAGCGGTCTGCATCACCAGCAGTCGATGTTGCCTAGGAACCACAAGAAGAGGACGGCTGGTCCCAGGAGTAGGTCCTATCCACTGGTAATACAAAACCTAATCAATCACACTCAGGGAATCCTTCAATCGCCAGAGATGCTTTACCATGGCGCTCTGTCCAAACAACGTTGCATCATCGGGTGGCTCCCCCTGGAGCCATTGCAGCAGCACTGAAATGTCAGGATCTTGGGCCTGCGCCTCAGCCCAAGGGATGGGTGGCATTGGAGCCAGTTCATCATCAGGCACTTCCTCCTCGTTCCGGATGACTTTCACGGCAAGGGTCAAGGGAATGACATCATCGACGGTGGCCTCGAACCGCTCCCACCGGTCGTGCATTCGTTGGCAATAGTCACATCCTCCACAGGGCAGGTGTCGTAACTCAACATCAGCTTCATAATAGGGACATTCCGGAGCCACAGAACGGCTCAGACCGTCGGCATTCCCATGCTGTTTACCGGGTCAGTGAGTCAGTTCGAAATCAAACTGTGCAATGGCCTCCTCCAGCCATCGTGCTAATTGGCCCTCCAGGTTCTTGAAATGCATCAGCCAGGTCAGGCTATTATGGTCTGTACGGACCAGGAAGGATCTCCCAAGAAGGTAGAACCGGAATTGGTTCAGAAAAACCACCAATGACAGCAACTCTTTTCGGGTGGTACAGTATCGCCGCTGAGCAGCGGAGAGAGCCTGACTGGCATAAGCAATAGTCCGTTCCTGCCCGTCCTGCACTTGGGACAGCTCCGCTCCCACGGCCACAGAGCTAGCGTCGACATCGAGGATAAAGGTGCCCGTGGAATTAGGGTAGGCCAACACCGGTGCCGTGACCATCGCTTGCTGTAACCGGTCCATAGCTCGCTGATGCACGTCGGTCCAGTTCACTTTCCCACCAGAGGGCGTAGTCTTGACCAGGAAGTAGAGTGGGCTGGATATCTCTGCCATCTGAGGGATAAATTCCCGGTGATAGTTCACGAATCCCAGGAAAGCCTCCAGTTCCGTGCGAGTGGACGGCCTTGGCCATTCCAGGACACTCTGCACCTTAGCATCGGAGATACTGATGCCACTCCTCCCAACCTTCCTCCCCAGGAAGTCGACTTCTGTGGTGAAGAGTTCACACTTACGGGGCTTGAACTTCAGATTGTGAACTTGAAATCTCCTGAAGACCTCCTCCAGAGTCTGTAGATGTAGGTCGAAGGACTTTCCAAGCACTATCAGGTCGTCTAGATATACCAAAACGTCCTGCCATAACATATTCCGCAGGACGAACGTCATGATACGCTGATACGTCGCCGGCGAGTTGCAAAGTCCCATGGCTAATCTCACGTGTTCATAGAGTCCGTACTTGGTGATGAAAGCGGTTTTGTGGCGGTCGTCCGGGTGGATTAAGACCTGCCAATAGCCGCTTGCCATATCGAGGGTACTGAAGAAGACGTTGTCGGCAAGGGCATCCAGGCACTCTTCAATCAGAGGCAACGGAAAACTGTCCTTTCTGGTGACCTTGTTCAAGCCGCGATAGTCCAAACAATACCTATATTTTCCGTCCTTCTTCTTCACTATCACCGGGGCCGCCGCCCACTCCGAGGATGACGGCTGGATGATCCCACTATCCAACATACTCTGCAGGTGACGCTCCTCCTGATCCTGGAAGCCCAACGGAGTTCTCCGGAGCCCATGACGAACCGGTGCCGCGTCCCCCGTATCGATGCGATGCATTATTCCCGCAAACTCGCCTAAATCAAAATCGTGCTGAGCGAAAGCTGACTGGTAATTCACCAGTAACTCCCGCAATTTTTCCCGTTCCCCCTCCCCCTCTAAATTTACCAAGCTCCTCTCAAAGAGGGCATTCAGTTCACCAGCCAGTGGGACTGGTTGGGAGGTATCAGGGACGGCGGTCTCGCCGGGCAAAGTGTCAATAATGGGGGCAGCGCGATCATGGGGCTCTTTGCGGGGGTCAGACACAAGGTCGACCGCCTGCGCAACAGCCACCACACAACCAACTGGCACATGACTACTCTTCTCGGTTAAGTTAGCTGCTAGGACTACAGGGCGACTATAAGAGTCCAACAACACTGGCGGAAAAACAATGCCCTCCACTGAGGGTATGGGCTCAATCATCACCAACCCACCCTCAGGAAAGCATTCAGGAATGTCACAAACCAATTGGGAATAGTGAAGACCAGGAATAGTGGTCTTCTCATTGACCACCACCGGGGCCACTGTCCTTCTGGCACCGGTAATGGAAGTGATATATTCCGCCACAATAATGGAGTCCCCAATCTGAAGATAACCTTGGCTAAAATTTAGCTGAGCCTCCACATCGTGAAGGAAATCTAACCTGAGTATCAAGGGGTCGCGAAAATCACCTACAATCACATCCCAATAGTACACAGCGTTTCCAACGGCTATTGGAACGGCATGGGCCAGATGAGCCGACATGCCCATGGCCTTCCCAACCCCCTGAACCGTAATACAATTTGGTTTTGAAACCTCAAGATTAGCTTGTCTACACAAATCATTGTTAATAACCGTGGCTTGTGATCCCGTATCGATGATAGCAGAGACCCGCACATTCCCCACCACAGCAGGAATGGTCATGGTCAGACCATGTGAAGCTGGAGAAGGTCTCTGAGCAGTCACGGACGACCCTCCCACTTGGTACAGGTTGCGAGGAGGAGAAAGTGTCGGAATCTGCGATCGCTGGGAAGTCACGGTGACCTCGTCCTCTGGAGGACGAGGTAAGTTCCGGTCAGACATGAACGGGTCGACAGCATGACCGCCTATTGTCGCCCGCCCCCGTTTGGGGAATGACGTTCCGGACAATCAGCCCGGAAATGACCCGGCTTATCACAAAGATAGCACCGATCATGCAAAGGTGATCGCCGATTCGGCGATTGATTAGGTGACCCATTACGGCTACCTGAATTACGATTACCAGAGAACCGGGGAGACAAGTCACGGGGGAAGCACTGGATGGCTATGGATGCGGTACGAGGTGGACGTCGAGGAGGAGGGCTGACTGGGTGGACATATGTCGGACTCCAATGCCCATTTCTTCTTCATGAAACGTCACATGACGCCCACGGGTCGCCGATGATCGCCCAAGGAGTTTATTCAACGCTGTTTCCTCCTTGACTGCAACCAAGGCATCCCCAACTGTCGTCGGTCGCAATCTGGCGGCATCTCGTGCTGCATTGCCATCTCGGACTCCTTTCAGGAAAGCTTCAGTGGCGAACTTATTTCGATGCTCTTCGTCGATTCCCTCGTACGCAATTGCGGCAGACTTCTGCACCCGATCGGCGAAATCTTCCAATTTCTCGTCGGTCCGCTGACGGATATCATATATCTCGCCGCGGATCACTTCTGGGCGATCAGGAGTTCCAAATCTCTTCTTGAACTGTCTCTTTAACAACTGGTAATCACCCGTGGTCCCATCGGGTAACGTCATAATGTACTCCACTGCTTTACCAGACAAACAGGCCTTGAACTGTTCCAACTGTTCCGCCTCATTCCAGTTATACCGGCCAGCCATACCCTCGAGCTGATATAGGAAGGGCTCATACTTGCCATCTGCACCGTTGAATTCAGGAAGACGTGGTCGGGGTAATTCAGCACCACGACGAGGCGGATCAGCGCCACGGCGATTAGCAGAGCGGTGAGCGCCATACACCTGAAGAGGAACGTCAAAATCGTCCTCGTGGTGTGCCCGAGTGGGTGGTGGCCAATACGGGGATGAATGACGCACCGAAGATGGATCCTGTGAGGGTCTTCCCGTACCCTCCCGGATATAATCGGTCGGTTGACTAGAAGCAGATTCTTTGGAACCGTTAGGTCTCTCACCTCCTCTATCCTGCTCCTTACGCAACTGGGCAACTGTTTCACTGACCACCTCTCGGATACTCTCCCGGAAATCTGACAGAGACGGGGCATCTCCTTGAGGGACAGGGCGAGTAAGGTTGGCCCGTACTCGGGCCGGGAACAGGTCCGGCTGCTGCTCAGGTCGAGCCCAAGAACCTGAGTATACCTCATCTCGGGGCGGAATGGATGATCCAGAAGTAGCGTAGGAGTAAACTGGCTCCGGCGCCACAGGTTCAGGTGGTTGGCGCCGAGGTCGCAACTGGGAATATGTGGATGTGGTTCCCTGCACGGGCTTCAATTCTCCCACCGAAGTCGAACTCCTTGCTTGCTCCAACCGTCGTGGAACATAAGGAATGGTCTTCACTGGCCGGGATCGAGGACTGATCCCAGAGACACGAGGGTCCGATCGGTGTTTGGCGGAGGGGCGGGACTTCACTTCCTGGTACTGAGGAACAGAATGGCGCACCGTTGGCTCCTTAACAGCAGAACCAGCACATCCATCGGATGGCGGGATGTCTACGGGCACTGAGGTGGCGAGGGAACGCTGTTCAGTCTTCACGGTACTTCGACTGGACCGAGAACCACCCCAACCGGATGGTTGGACGGTTGAAGTTAACTGAGGTCCCGGGTCCCGTCGCGGACCACTAGCATTGGAAAGAATCCGCACCGGCTCATCAGGTAAACTAGACGGAGGCCTCAATGGATGGGCTAAGGGAACCACCACCCTGGGAGTGGATCGAAGATCGGCAGACGTGTCTTGGACCACTGCCGGTACATGATGTACTAAGGTCCGCTTCAACTTCCCTGGTATCACTTCGACGGGTGGCGCCAACGGAGTCATACCACATGCTGATGGTGGCGGAACTTGAAAAGGACCTGTAGATGGATGGTCCTCCAATGGTGCTACTAAGTTGTCACGAAGGGACAACCCCATAGAGTCCCACTTCATATCTTCAAGGGAATTCTCCTCCACTTCGTCTTCGTCCAGAGCACTTCCAGCAGTCTGTCGACTAGGATCCTCATCAGCCCACTGTAACTGTTTCAGCACAACATCCCTGGTTCGAGCGGGTTCATGTGGTCGATCTGTGGCTTGGAGATATTTCTGAAATTCGGGGACGCCCTGTTCCAGAGTGGGTGGTCGATAGATGCGGGTAGGGGGAATCTGCCGCATGATGTGGCCGAATACCACAGCCGGATCAGCTGGGTCCACCTCCAATTCCTCGGCCGCCTCTTCTGGCACTTCCTCAACAGTGGGTTTGGCCTCGGGAGGCAGATCAGGCTCACCAACAGATCCTAGTGGGACCGCCGAGATAACATCGGTGTCAGCATACGATTCAAACTGAAGACGACTCGCGCAGGCATCAATGTAATGTTCAATGTCCGCCTGGCGCGAGCGACCATTTGACCAATCCAGCGGTCTTTCCGGAGAACGGGCACTTTTGGATCTCCGGGATCGGGTTGAGCTGGGTGTGCCGTTACGGCTACGTTGCACGGACAGGTCAGCTAATTGTTCAGAAACCCGTTCCATGACCCCCTTGAACTCACTGGCAACCGCATCCAATCTGGATTCCAAACTTCCTTGAACACCACGGACCATATTTTCAATGTCCGTCCGTTGGCACAAGACGTATTCTTCTGTATCATAGGCTCTTCGTAACATCCGACACACCCACTTCCTCTGACTCGTGGTACTGCGTCATCAGAAGAGCTCTCCGCCGTCTCCGACGGTACATCCACCGTCGAGTCCCGATATTTGGAGAAAGATGTCATCATTGATGCGGATGCCGAAGACGTTGTCACTGGAATTTTCATATTTTCAGGAAGGGCCTGCTGGCTCTGCACTTCCACAGCTTCCGGTGACACTTCCGGTCCGCCGATTGCACCGGCCTGCTCTGCCGCCGGGGCCACCATCTCTGAGGATTCCTCCATGGCAACAGCAGCTGACAACTTATCACCGGATTTATCACCAGATACCTCCTGTCCAAAACAGATGACACCGCTATCCAATAACCGACGCCAATGATCCCCCAATTTCACCCGACCTTCCAGAATCTCTAACGTTAATTCAGGTGTAACTTCGCGTTCACGAAGTATCAGGGCAGCTCTGGCTTCACCAACTTGTGGCAAAGACAGAAGCTGTTCATATGAGGCAGTCCTAATATCAACAGGGAGTGTCATGTTCACCAGATAACGATTAAACATATACCAAATAATCAATTATTTGGAGCTGTTACTGCCAGTAGACGGCCGTCAGCAAGCTGAGGCCAGAAAAACGCGGCAAGTAACAGAAGAAACCAATAGATACTGAAATGAGGATGCAAGGCTGAAAGGCCGCCAAAATGTTTGGGGCCCTGACAACCAGGCATCCACAAAACAATAAATATCGCAGACAATAAATATCCACAGACAACAATAAATATCCACAGACAAACAGTCTCCTATTGAGTACTGATATCTATTGCTCTGTGGACACAGGACTCTTTTAGGTTCCTAGACTTGTTTCACTGACAATTACACTGTATTACCTGCAGTTAAACCTCAGCCCGAGACGAGTCACACAGTGCGAGGTTAGGTTGATAATTGTCAGTGTAGGGCCCTCGCAACCAAGCGCTGTATCGCTGGATACAGTCAAATAGTAAGAGAAGACATACGCGTTGCAATGGTCACGCTGAAGCGTCTGGAGATAGAAGGAGGAAACGTAAGCGTAGTCACGCTGACGAACCTGCGCACAGTAACGACGGAATTCAAGACAACTATTATTATGGCCACACTGCGATGAAGCCCAAAATAACCCCTTAACTGCACAATACGCGAATCAGTTACAGACACGACACAACCGGATACGGCACCGTAACGTATCAGGTGACGAGTATTTGCGCACAGAACAATCAATTCTCCCTCTATGGATGGAGAACAATGGGTTCAATTATAGGTTTAGTTATGTAATCCCTTAAGTCACACTTTAGTAAGTCACACTGGGGTTAAGTCACAAACGGGGTATACATGAGTCACACTTTAGTGAGTCACAAACGGGGTATACATGAGTCACACTTTAGTAAGTCACAAACGGGGTATACATGAGTCACACTTTAGTAAGTCACACTGGGGTTAAGTCACAACCGGGGTATACACAAGTTAGTTTCTGGAAGTTATATCAATAATTTTCTCAAAATTCACACCAACTGTATGCCTTGGCGAACACCCAACTGTCAACTGACAATAGGATAGGACGAGTTGGGATAATCCACCCGGCGCTACAGACTGGCCCTAACTAATTGTCAATAAAGAAATGTCGAAGAGAGCAGGCTTGAAGGGCCACCAAGACTAAGTCCGGGGCTCCGACAAACAAGTCAGTTCGACAGATCGGATCAACCAGTTCAATCAATAGCTAAATCACTAAGTCACCTCATTTACCGGTCTGACTTACTGTTCTAACCCAATAAGTTAAACAATAAGTTGTATCAATATAACAAATTTTGACAATCTCTAAAAATACGCACAATCTGTATGCCTTGGCGAATACCCAGCTGTCAACTGACACTTAGGATAGGACGAGTTGAGATTATCCACCCGGCAATACAGACTGCCCGACAAAGGAGATACCTGAGGTGACTACACTGAGTTGACTCACTATCTGCTCAATCAGCTGGTACTCTGATTCACTAATACAACCAACTAACGGAAGTATGCTAGGATTTAACCTGTAACTTGAAATGACTTGGACTTACTAATTATTTCATTTAAAGTCAATTCAAAGGGTCCTCGGAATAAGGCAACTTAACCAGGATAATTTTACGAACAAGGGTAAAACACTAGGGGACAATGTCAGAAGGGCCACCAACCAGAGACTGGGGCCTCAATAAAAGACGCGTCAACCAACACTGGCTTTCCTACAAGTTCAACCTTCCTGTAGACTCACCAAGGGAAAGTAGCTTTTAACATAAAGGCAGACCTGACCTCAATCAGCATTGCAGCAATCACGCAGAATCACAATAAGTACAGGATGGAAACAGTGAATAAAATTAGTCACCTGTGGCTTGCACCGTCAAGACTCTGGTGGGGACTTAGCCTCATTCAGGATTTGGTACAAAGTCTTGAATCGGGTATAGTCTTGAATTGAGTAAAGTCTTGAATCGAACAAAGTCCTGAATCACCAAAGCTTGAATCACCAAGTCTTGAAATGAGCAAAGTCTTGAATCGCAAAGTCTTGAAATGAGCAAAGTCTTGAATCACCAAGTCTTGAAATGAGCGAAGTCTTGAATCAAATCATTGATGTGCACACTGTGAAAGCCAGAAGCAATCTGAAATCCAAGAGCACTGGGCACAACTTACCCAAAGGCACTGCTGGATCAGCAAAAGTGAACCCCAATTACTGCTGTGATCCAAAAGTTGAACCCTAATTGATTATGTAATCAATTCCCATGCTTCCAAATTTAATCAAATTTTTACACAAACTATCCCAACTTTCTCAAAATTCACACAATCTGTATGCCTTGGCGAATAGCCCAACCGTCAACAGTCTTTACGATAGGACAGGCTTGACTACCCCACCCGGCACTACAAATAAAAGTGAAAATTAAGATCAACCAGCCCAGACTAAATGGCCGCCATGACAGCTGCCCTATCCAGCCAAATATTCTACACCAACAAAATTGTCAAAAAGTCACAAATAAACCATCAGCTACACCTCACCCCCACCAAAAATAGGAGAAAACCACATAGCTAACAAAATAAGCAGGTCGACAACGACAGACAACTACCAGAAATCAATTGTCACAACGAAATAAACCGTCGTCACCAAACAAAGTGAAAAGCCAGACAGCAAGCCCACGAACCAGACGGCCCGTCGAAAAACGCCAACTGCCACAAAAATACGCAAAAGTGACAAAAAACAAGGCTACCACTCCATAGCCAACAATATCGCGGACGGAAGAAACCCGTGACCAGCCACTGTCACGTCCGAAACAAGCAAAAAAAGAGAGACACAACTCACGTCAATTTGAAGACCCGTCGGCCGCCATTACCATGCGGTCCAGCTCAGACCAGAGCAAAACGAAAAGCGAAAAAATCCCAACTTCTCGCCGAGAAAACGTCCAAAACGTCACACCAAAACGTCCCAGACAAACTTGACAACGAGACCAAGCGAATTCCAGGCTCCGTTCACTCTCTGACACCACTGAAGTGAATGTTTAAAGCATGGGAAACCAGCGATGGGTCTTACCGTAGACGATGAGGAATTGAATCTGAAGCGCTCCGAGCCGGTCGTCCGGAAGTAGTCCCCGCGCATGCGCAGTGCGCGACAGGTCGCCGCGCCCCTGGCGGCGATTTACCACATGTGGCGTTGACTTTAAGTGGTAACATCTCAACCCCTTCCAGAAGCGCCCACGAATGCTGCACCTTGTATGATTCCGCTCCAACTGGGACAGTGCTGAAAATAAAAACCTCCCATTAACAGAAATCTTATTCCATTGCCATCAACATTATAAGTTTATTTATACTTCAATTTCTAGATACAATTAATTGAATTAAAATTCAATTGAAAATTGAAAGGAAACACAAATTTCGTGACCCTTTAACCTTGCACACATCTAGCTCTAATTCATGTTTTTGACATTAATCAATGATCACCCAAACACAAAACTAAACAAGGTGTTAGCACTGCCTGAAGTGCGTAGTCTTGCTGACAAGAAACCACTTTATGCTGTTTAGACAGATTTACCCCAGTTCCTTTTGTCGAACAGTGCAAGCATTGAGGAGACTGGCACAATTCAGGGTATTACATGAATTGGGCCTAAATCCAGTTCTTTAATCCTTCAACTCCTCAACTTTAAACCTTTATTCCTGTACTATTCATTGGGGGGAGGGTTAGTCACTCCTAGTGGTAGCATGCTGGGCTGCTAATCGCTGGGTCCAACGTTCGAATCCAGCTCTTGCTGGGTCACCTGGGCCAATGTTTGGATGCCTGTTTCAATCATCCGTCACCTCATTGCCGTGTCCTCCTCCTGTCCTAATTAGCTTACCAAGTGCATAAATAAATACAGGACGTAAAGCCCCAATCATCCATCCATCCACTTCCATGGGTTCCTCTGTTGATGTGGATGGCCTCTGCCCCGACTTCCCATGTGAAGTCGAAGGCCTCGGTGAGGAGGACCGTCTGGGCGAGGGGGATAATGTCCTCAAATCCTCTGCATCCATCGGAAACTGAGTCTTGCCAAGCTTTGCCTACTGTTCTGCTCAGTATCCGTCTTGAAGCGGATGTCTGTACTGCTAAAGCTGGCCGATACAGGCTCCTGCGAGGGACCGTCTTTCACGCTTTCATCTGCCACTTCAGATGAGGGAGTGTCAGGCGGGGAGGCACCAGAGTCTTCGTACTCGTGGCACTTGATGATGTGGATGCTGAGTCGTCATCTGTCAGTTCAACTGATGACTCTTCCAATTTGATGTCTGGTGGGACATCCTCGGTTGATTCGAGATGTTGCACCCGGAGGTGCCGTATAAGGCAGTATATATGTTATTTAGATGGTTAAGTATGATGAATTCGGCAAAGAATACAAAATTACCATTGTTACAACATACAATTTGTAATTGACACATATACATTGATGAAAGCATAACCGACAGACACCCTTCATAGCCTCCCAGTGTATAGTATGTGGGCATAGGCCATCGGCAAACGTATGGGAGAGTCACCATGGGAGGGTTCCGCACATCGGTGGCTCGAATTACCATGGCCGGTGGGACGTTGGCCAAGACATAGGCGAGCAGCCACAGTGTCAAGAAGGCCGCCACACTATTCGGGGTCTCCTTGCTCCAGATACTTCTTTATTTTATATTCCGATTTTTCATAATGAGCTAATAAATCAATCAAATCAGTCAATCATGGAGGAACATGTTCTCCTCCATTCCATTGTATCTTTCCCACACCTGCAGATGATGATAACTGGCAAGGGCGGCTCTAGACCTAGCCAGCCCCGGGCAGCCTTCGGGTACCACGGCGCTTCCACAACCAGGGCCAGCAGTTCCTGGAATAGCTGGCAACGCAGGGCCTCCTACAGCAGCACAAGCAGTTCCCGGCCCCAGCTAGCCCAGTCATGGAAGGCAACCTCTTGGGATTCCCTATTACTAACAAAACCAAATGAGTAACTCAATTGAGTTCATATAGATCTCCGTAATGGCAAACGTCACTGATTTCAAAATAAGCTGTCACCTGAAATGACATAATTGTTAATGTTGTCAAACACACAAACGCTTTTTTTTTTGTAATCAAACTTGCAATTATCCTGGTGTGATATGTGGAATTAAGTCCCATAAAGTTGTCCTGTTCGTATTTTCAAGAGCAATGATTTTGATTTGTTGGTCTTCTCACAGGGTGGATTGTGTATCCGGGAGGGTCACGTCTACTTGTATCTCGCGGTTATACTGGTCTTTCACAGACACAATACTTCTGTAGCCCTTTTCTGATTGTAATATTTGTACCTGAAAAAATAAAGAACATGTAATGTGACAAACTTAATGGAATACCAATAGGCCCTATATGCTAGTCATAACAATACCTGGGCAGGGGTAAGGGCAAGGAAGCAATTACACCCCCCCCCCTTTCAAGTTTAGTGAACAAAAAAAAAACATGGAGAAACAGTGAAAATTTGGACAGATGACATAAAATGATTTGTAATCCATCATGAAAAAAATCTATTTTATACAGATGATCCAGTAATTCTAGTGTCAACATCAAGTTGAGAAGTTCTCACATTATTCCCATAACATCCTAGGTGACACATGAGTGATCATGAGTTCATGCACTTTATAAGAATTATTATGATTTTCCAATTTGATCTTTATTCACTACAAAAGCTTACAAAATCCAGGATAAGGCTGTTGGTATGATTGTCTGGGGATACTGATTCAACTGACACCTGGCAAAAAAACTTTGGTTTATTAATTGTCCGAACCAAGAGGAGACCAGATCATGATGACACAGCTGGGAACTTGCTAAACAATCCATTAAAATGCATCCCTCATCTAGTCTCGGTCTGTTTCAGTTCAAATATAATTTTAAACACACAACATCATGACAGTTCTCCCTATTGATCTGAAGAAATCAGTTATTTTCTCTCAGTGCCTGAGTGGATCTATGATGTCATAGGTGGATACTGAATTGGTGCTATCAATGATGCCATAGGTCAAACTGGCCAATATCATTGGTTGTGGACAGCTAGTTTCATCATAGCCTTGCAGTTACATCATTGCCAGGGTGGCCAATAAGGCCACAACAACAACTTAGGTACAAAATGGTGGTTCCATATACGGTGTCCATGCTTGAGCGCTGGCAAGTATTCAGGTGCGGCGTTTCTTCCCAAAACTGTGTAAACTTTTCTCGCCTGACCAAGCCTGACCTGGAATTAGACGCTGTGATCCTGCCTATCCGCTGTTTCTTCCAAAGGACATAGTCATTTTGGTTGGCGGTGGCATCTGGTAGCGCTTGGACTTCTTGGACAGTGAACGATGGCAGACTGCCATTGGGTACAAGATCAGGCAGTGGTGGGGGGGACAACGACTGACGTTTGGATTTTCACTTCTGCCTGCTCATTTACGTCGTCCTCTGGAGTGAAGGCTGGCACTACACTTGTCAACCCATATTGCAAAATACACGAGTGTTTGCTAGTCAGATACAGCCCAGACATCAACTCCTCTAAGGTTGGCTGAGAGGTCGGCACGGGCTTGAATATCTTTTTCGACTCACTGTTGATCAGTGTCCTTTTGCCATCCTTCCCCCATTTTGGTTTCTCCCAAGCCATATCTTTAATCTTCGGACAATCCTTCTTTGTGCCCTTCTTCGCTGGCTTAGTCCAGGATGATGGAATTGACGTGCAGGCTTTGTTGGTGTAGCCCTGCTGCCAGACACAGTCGAGTTTGAAGAGCACATTCTACAAGATATCCTGGAAGAAGATGAGCAGAGCTTAGTTAGATTTCTTCTGAGTGACACGAACATATCCATCAAAGTCAACGGAGCAACCGAACAAATGCCCTTTTTGGGAAATGTTGGAACTCCTCAGGGCGATGGGCTCAGTCCTGTTCTATTTACTGTATATCTTGAAGCAGCTTTGAAAGAAATTAGAAACATAGGAAAAGGAGGACAATTTACCATCAGAAGTGGCATATGCAGATGACGTTGACTTTGTAAGCTTAATTAGACATAAAGACATCGCAGAAGTTAGTAGAATCTTGAAAAAATTCAACCTCCTCGTAAATAATGACAAAAACAGAATATACTACAATAAACAGAAAGAAAAACAAAAAAGAAGAAGAATGGAGAAATGCAAAAACAGTTGGATCCCTGTTAGGAGACGAAGAGGACATCAACAGAAGAAAACAACTGGCTACAGTCGCAATGAACAGATTACAACCGATATGGTCCAGGAATCAAGTAAAACAGAAGACGAAAATCAAATTGTATAGTGCGTTAGTAAAATCGGTTTTGCTCTATAATTGTAGCAATGAAATAGCTGAGATATAATGGTAAGGCTACACAAGCTGCCAAAGTGTGAGAACACATTTGGTGGTGATACTTTCACTTTTGCTTCAAAGATCTCAACACTGCCTACAGTGCAGATTGGTCAAAACTTCTCATCCTCACCTAGTTGACCCTCATAACCCAAAAGGGTTGCAGGGTCGTCAAATAACCCAACTCACTCAGTTCAAATAACAAAGGTAAAATACTGACTGATTCTGCATAATTGCAATTTCTGGACTGAGAAAACAGTAATAAAAAAATACGAGGATTGAAGACATTTAAAAATGTTACAAGTATGAAATAGGAGCTGATAAGATTTTTATAGTATTAATTTAATTTAATATTTGCGTTGTATGCTATAGAACAGTCACATTAATATTTGCTGTTGTCTGCTGTATATAACAGTCAAAATCTCCGTATAAATTGTAATGTATTCTGTCTTTTACCATTGATGTATTGTCAGTTACATTTACTGTCTGATAAATTGTTACAAACTAAGAAGTATTTACTTTTATGAAATAATTACCGTCTAATATGTGATATTCAGGCCTACCTGTTGAAGCAAGTTCTTCTGCATTATGTTCTGTTGTTGCGACATCAGGACAAGCCTCTGAAGAAGTTTGAACATAGCCTCATCTCGCTGCATGCTATTTTGTTCCGTTACTTCATTCCTAGAAGTCCTAATTAGCTTGTGAAGTTTATAAATACAGGACGTAAAGCCCCACTCAAAGGACACTCATTCCTTCGGCCGTCATTCCTAGAAACAAATTACAGAGAGGGTTTATAAGTTTCTTGGTATGTCAAAAGAAATTTGCTTCAACAATTTCAGTGCTTGTCTCAGCCAAGAGTCACACCCTCACTTGTCCTTCTAATGCATCAAATTGATAATCTACGTTCCTACCTCTTTGACCTTGCTCATGTGGTTGAGTGATTACCGGCACTGTGTCCTTGGATTGACGCTCGAGCTGTCTTTGAGGGTGAGGACTCGCTCCCCTACGCTCAGAAATCTCTCTTTTCTGACTTCTTGATTGATCATCAGATTTGTCTTTTGTTATAGATCTTTTGAGTTTCTCATCATCTGATAAGAAAGGGTTCTCGAATCTTGATATCTTTGCCACTGTCAACTGATTTATGCTAACTCTCTCAGTAGTCTGACCCATCAGCTAGTATGTATGTGCCAGTAAATTTTGATATTGTTCCACTTCAAATGCCGTGTGTAATCATAATTTATGTGTTTAAAGCATTTGATCCCCATTGTTTTTTGGTATTGAAGATTCTTCTAGTGATATACAAAGGAGATAGGGTTAGCTGGCTCAGCTGCATCTTGCCAGGTCACCTGGGCCTGTATTGGACGGCTGTTTCAATTATCCTTGTCCTAATTAGTCTACCAAGTACTTATAAATACAGGACGTAAAGCCCCAATCACCCATCCATCTGTTTAGTTTGAATTGACGATGCAAGGCCCCCACGGGAATACGAGAAGTTAAAATTGTTGAGACATGATTCCGGTGCGAGATGCGACTGGCTTGAGAGACAGGAGTCATGCAACTCAGATGAGAGACAAGACTCAGGTGATAGATGAGACCTACTTTCATCTACTACCACCAAAATGGCTAAAATATGCTACGAATAATTCTCCGCTCCTATCCTATACTACAACTTCTCCCCCCACTTCATAGGTCCGTCTCGGGGAGTCCAAAGAATCGGTTCACACTCCTTTAGCGGTCCCCACCCACTCGGCAAGCCTTTGGACGGCTTGGCATGGGGACTGGGACAGGTATGGATAGTCTGTTTCCTGCGCAATCTAGTTCAGGTGCAGGCCTCTCACTGCAGCATGGAGCGCGTCTCGGGTTTCCTCTGGGAGCTGATGCTGAAAAGTGTCGTCGTGTGAAGTGGTCCCGGAACTCGTCCCGCTCCTCGGGAGTCCCAATAAAACAATGAAGCATGATGAGTGTGGTTGGTAACGCGGTGGCCCTTAAGATGTCCAGGAAAGCGCTGCTTCCCCTGCAGTTGCGGCAATGAAGGATTACGGGCATATCTGCAGGTCGACACTCCATCAATGTCGCCAGGTTGTTCTGCTGTGCCAGCCTCTGAGAGGGGGCTGACCCATGGACATAGTCCAAACCCACCTCTCCGAGACCAACACAACGCAGATGCCACAAGATCTCTCTCAGGCAGCGGATGTTCCCATCAGCAATCGTCAGTTGGATGGGGTGGATGCCGGCAGTTCCATAAATTTGGGGATCTTCGTTAACTCTCCTCTGGAACTTGAGCCAGTGACATGGGAATACGAAATTTGCAATCATAGTGGATATCCTCAGAAGGGCATCCCAGCTCGTTCCCTCATGTAGGCTGTCAGGTCGGTCTGATCCAGGTGGCAGTGGGCATCCGCTGTATAGGTGATGCGGCGAAGGCTCCTCCTTTTACCAAGTTCCAGCACAAGATATAACTCATGCGGAGTGTCATATTCTACTAGTACGTCAGGACAAGCCTCTGAAGAAGTTTGAACATAGCCTCATCGCAGGCTGCTGTTTTGTTCCATTACTTCATTCTTAGAAGTCCTAATTAGCCTGTGAAGTGTATAAATACAGGACGTAAAGCCCCAATCATTCATCCAGCCATCATTCCCAGACATGAATTGCAGAGAGGATTTATAAGTTTCTTGGTATGTCAAACAAAATTTGCTTCCACAATTTTAGTGCTTGTCTCAGCCAAGAGTCATACCCTCACTTGTCCTTCTAATGCATCAAATTGATAATCTGTCTTTGACCTTGCTCATGTGGGTGAGTGACCAACAGTACTTCAGGGTCATTGGATTTGCGCTTGAGCTGTCCTTGAGGGTGAGGACTCGCTCCCCTATGCTCAGAAATCTCTATTTTCATGACTTCTGGGTTGATCATCAGGTTTGTCTTTTGTTATGAATCTTTTGAGTTTCTCATCATCTGTTAAGAAAAGATTATTGGTTTCTTTGCCACAGTCGACTGATTTATACAAACTCTTTCTGTGGTATTTCTGCGAAGTCTTTAAAAAAAAACTGTTCAGGAAAAAGCATCTATCAATAATTATCCTGTTTATTCCCAATCAGATTCAGATTTGATAGGCTCTGCTGCCCTTCCCACCACATCTGGTGAACAGGTGAGAGCTTTGTAGAACTATGAATGTGTTGGGAATTATATTTTCCTTGCACAACTTCAAGAGATCCTTCTTTTTGGCAGAACTGATTGGTATTCTTTTGTTGTACAGTGTACACCTTTGGGATCAATTCCTATTGGGGTTTTATCCTCAGGGTAATTTCCCGTCCATCGAAATTGTATTTTACAAAAATATTCCTTGGGAGTTTTCTTGGTCACCCTGACGGACACCACTCAATGGCATTGCCCATTGCATGAGCTTTCAGAAATGTCCTTGTATTCTATGGGAATGACCTCATAGGCATGGCTTCTTAGAGCCATCATGATTACTTCCTGACATTCCATTGGAACATGTATGTTCACATGTTTATGTGCAAACTCAATAATACAATGCATGGAATGTTGAAAAAACAAATTCAGTATAGGTTTACATGTATAATTGTATATATATATGGTGCATTTGACGCATCAAAAATCACGTTGCCCATCTTAGCTTCGCCTGTGACATGACAACCCAACACTGCATGATTCAAAAATGTTGAAACCTGGAAAGACCTTTTTCTTGCATTCATAAGATGTGCGGCTAACCAGGGAACAATACCAAATTTAACTTTAACAGCTGTATCGACTTTGTTGTATTTTGAAGTTTTACATGTTTTTTTTTTCATACTGTGTCCTATGTGACACCAAAAACTGATCCCAAATGCAATCACATATCACTCAATATGTCATGAGCAGCGACAGATGGAAATGATAACTGCTATTCTCATGAAAGAGAGCATCATTGCCTTGGATATGACCTAAAATGTGTCTTCATGTTGGGCAAAAACTGGAGTTTTACCAAGTCACAACATTAAACCAACTAGTGTTTTTCAGAATATCTTGCACTTTCATTGCATTCATCTGAAGAGTACTCAATTATTTTCCTAAAAGTAAGACTAACACAGTGCCCCAGCACTTACAAAAAAAAAGCATTTTGATATTTTTAAAAGTACTTGTTACAGTAGACGAACTTCGAGTGTTTACATGCAATACACTTCTGGGCTGTTAATGACATCACAGCCCTATCCCTGCCATGTTAAGTGACCATAACTTTGATACCTCATAAACGCGTGACTGACTCATAGCCCATACGACAGGCTTCAAGATCTTAGTCAGGAGTTACTGCCACGAGTGTGAAAAAATTCTTGAGGCCACAAAAACGTATCACAGATTCTGAAATATATTTTATCTTGTGTAAAAAATTGTGCTCTTTCTGATGGTGACCTTTTTAAGTGTCTTTATAGTGGTGTCCAAGTCGCTATCTCACAATTTAAGTGGAAAAACGTGCGAAAAATGCTAATTTTTTGTGACACATTTTTCAGTCATCAAAGTTTGACTATCTCTTCCTTGATGGAAATCAAGGATTCATGATAATTGAGGGTACCATGGCATTCCCTATTGCCTAAAGTTTAAAATGACACCCAGTTTTAATAATTTGTCTCAATATATGCTGCTCTGTGAACAGGATATCGAAACAGAGTCAAGTGACAAAAGTAAAGACAATTTATAAAACTGAAGTGAAGTTCCTATTTGGTTTTTTTTTTTCAACGTCATCTGAGATATTTATGGACATGTATTACATATCAATATGTTCAGAAGGACTAGACGAAGGCAATAGACTACATAAAAATGTCCTTGCTTTACATAATTAGGTTCACACACACAAAACATGGAGCCGCAGCTTTTCACTTCTAGTTGTGTGAAAAAATTATGTCATTTTTCTAAATAACTTGCATTTCGTCAATTTTTGTCATGCAGGTCTGAAAGTCAAACTCGTTATGCCCAGATAGTTATATTTAAACGAGTTTGTGTTAGTTTTTCGATATATGCCTCCATAAAAAAATGCAAGTTATTTAGAATTTTATTTCTGAAAGCCGAATTTCCTTGGTTCGGGTTTAACTTATCGGAAATATAGGTTGTTGGTACTCAAATTGAAGCTTATTTTCTGCTGAGAATGATGGTGCAAAAATTATGCTTGTGAAGTGAAAATTAAGCGAAATATAAGATACCGCGACTTACCACCACAAAATTTTTGTCATTTCAACAAAAAATGTTTACCCATGTAGTCATCATAGTTTTTGATGGACCATCATTGAATTCAAGTATATTAATTAGTGATATTAGAGCAGATTTATTACTGAAGCCATAGAACTACAGACAAATTTATAAAATTTTGGGGGTATCTTGCACGCCCCACTAAGGGGGGCTTTACAAATAGGGGTATAACTTCCAAAATAAAAGAGTGGGTGCATTTTTTTCTTCAAAATTGAATTCCTGACAAAATTTTACATAAGATAGGCTGAAATTGGAATAAATGTTGTGTAGGCTAGAAAGTTGTGAGTTTGGCAGTAATTCCTGACCAAGATCTTAAAGCCTGTCATACATACCATATTGTGTGATAGGTGTCATAGCATTCACCAGTGACCTCACTCCTGTCTCTCTGAGTAATAGGCCTACAATCAACAGAGCTTGACCACTGTCAATGCTACTGATCCCCAGCTGATCTTGGCGTCTGCTGCTCCTGGCTATCCTGACCACAAGTGCTTCATTTTAGTGAAGTTATAACAAACATATTAATCTTCCTCTGGTGTGACAAACAGAATTCACAGTTTGAGATATTCAAAGCAATTGTATCTATGTTTGAATGTTTAATTGTTGTCTGTTTGTTGTTCCAAATATTTATTTGAGGAAAAACACAAACAATTATCTAAATTATAGATATTTCAGGCCAGAAAAAGCTGTGAAAGATTAGAATACTTCAGAATTTTATTGAACTTGTTGGCAGGGCAAGTGTAAATGAGCTATGCAATGGAGGGATGCCCCTGGCATTCTTGTGTAGCTCCCTTGTTCATCAAACAGGTTGCTACATTTTATATACACAAAAACCCTGCTTAGACACAAGCATGCATATAATTCCGTTCCACTTCTGCCATGATTTATAACTCACTATCGCAATTCAGATGGATAAGCTTTCATGTTGACTGACTGTGTCAACACCACATCTTTCATGAAGAGAGCAATGATTATTGTCAAATGGGTAAGATTTATGACTCAGTGACTGCACTTCATATGACAACTGTTCTACAGCCCATTCACTTAGCATTGCTCTGATACACGTCACTGAGCCAGATGTTGGTCACTGCTGCATCTATACATGTCATTAGAAGTCCTATGAGTCAATGAAAGAGCCACCAGTTTCAATGGTAAAGATTGAAGCAACAGCTTTAGTGACCTCATTGATACTCTGAAACCAGTCACTTGTAAGCACTCGAAGTTCGTCTACTGTAAGCCAGAAAAAAATTCAAAATGTTGTAAAAAAAACTTACTCTTGCCTCAGGGAATTGTCGCGGCCCATATGTATTTTGTTCAGCTTTTCGAAATTTAACAGCCATAAATTAGACGATTTATATATTTTACTCTCTTATTCTCTATTACAGCCGACGAATGAGGAGTACTTTCATTTGGCTGTTATAGGACATCATATATTGACTGTTGACTTCACAACAGGCCCTATCCATAGCATTGAAATAAGCTGTTAACGTGTCATTGAGTAACTTGTGACCTCATTGACACTTAGTTGGTCACTAGTTTTATAGCATTGCAAGTATAGGTATGACTTCATAAAGTCCTTATGACTCACAAGAATAACATGGCATGGATGGGCTCTGACCTCACAAGGAACATTTCAGTCCAAATCTGTAAGCACTTGATGTTCGTCTACTGTAAATTGGAAATATTATTGATGAATGATACAAATTTCTTTCGCAAAAAACCAGTTATGTATGTCCCGCGACAGATATTTCTTTCTAAGTTTTACTGTGCTAGCAAGACGTTTATATTGACAACGGTAAGTATGTCATATATATTTATTGTGTTCTTGCTGATAATAGTCATATTAAAATGAGCATACATTTCCTGATATCCATCAGTGGCCATAATATATGTGGATTGATGCAATGCATATATGTCATGAGCTGAATGTATAGATATGCTTATAGATGTGAAGTCATGTGTTGTTCAGGCGCAACAGCTGTGTGTTTAATCAATGTATTTTGAAAACCAATGTTTACAGGTACGTGTAACATGGATTGTGACTGTGGTGTAGGGCAAGGCATGATATAGGTGAGTCTCCCTTTGTTGGGATTTATTGTTCTGAGATATTAGGTTTTACAACACTTGTAAGTTTATAATGAGATTGACATTTTGTGGTGTTGGCCTAAGGTTATTTTATCACATCACTTTTTTGGCTTGCATGAGATTAAGATGGTTTATTCTGGACTGACATTTATGTATAATTTCACTATTTATTAAGCCTACTTGTTTAACATAAAATAGTTGTCTGGTCACATAATCTCTTTTTTGTATGGGTTTTGTTTTATACGTCATGTACGGTTTTATATCCCGGATAATAATGTGTTCTAAGCCTTTTCGTAAATATGAATGCAACTTATCGAGCATAATACGTTTTTTATGATATATGAATTATAACTATTTATATTGATACTGTCTGTATTTTTCAGTATAAAAAAATGAATGGGGTTGGGGCAGGGAGTGATTAAATTTAATTTTACGAAACAAGGTATATATTGAACATGATATATATGTGACCTGAAGTACTAGATTAAACAGAATAATAACAAAGTGTCAGTTTGTGGTGTGACGGAAGTTGCACAAGCTGTTTTGGTGAACTTGAAACTTATGTTGGGTGCACTTGCTCCTGTCACATACATGCAAATTCCTTCACAAATTAAAAAGACACCACTGATAAAACTGATTGCATTTTTTCTCCAGATATCCATGGGGTACGACAGCAATTTTTTCAAACCCCAATATGGAGATTCCCTGGAGTCGTCTCACGACAAAGCCATGTTGGAAAATGAGTATGTTGAGTTTTCAACCTTTTTACAAATTAAAATGTATTGATGTGACCATCGTGTTGTGTTAATTGTATATGTGAGCAAGAACGTTTTTTTTCATATTTGACTTGTAACTTTCATTTGATTACAAGTAAATTGCTATTTAAATTTTTGATTGGGGTCCCTTGTTTGATCTAGAGAGTCATATTTTCTATGTGTTTACCATGTACACAAATGGAGCTATGTCAATTGATTAATTCTACATATAAAGCTGTCTCACACTTAGCGATGGTATACCTCCTCACTTTTTCTTCTATCACTTTTTTTAGTATGTTGACTGTTATCAAATCTGTCTTATGAACCTTTCACACTATGAGTCACTTCATTCTGATATGTATCCACAGTATGGCATCCAAAAAGTATTCGGTTTATACATTTGCCATGTATCTATTGTATAGTATATTTGGCAACACAAGGCACATTCGAGCTGGATTAACTTTTAATCTGGCTATACAGTTTACATGCTCTTTTGTATTGTTCTTGTGTTATAAGTATTATTGACAGTACGTTTAACTTAATTACTGAGTGCCCTCGTTTGCAATTGAATAATGTCAGTACATCTCCTTAAAGTACAATTTCTTTGAAGGAAATTAACACAAATTCAACTTTTAGTCCTTCTGCAATAAGGTACATTGACTGTTAAAACAAAATAAGTCTTGTCAAGTGTCCCACCTTTCAGAAATGACCTCCCCATGTTGGCAAAAGGTAATCACATTATTTTCTGTTCAATTGCAGCATTGTGTATAGTACCACTGTCAAATAACACAGACTCAGCTGCAATTGTTATATCACATTTGCCCAGTTGAATTATCGGCACAATTATTTCCCACCAAGGAACCATTGTAAACTTAGGAGTGCTTGTCGCAGAGATGACCATTTCATGGATACAAATGCAGTGATAGGATAGTTCTGCGACGATAATTGCTACATGTGTTCTGTACTGTTCTTTCAAGACAGGGCTATGATATAATTTATAGAAGGAATCAAAAGATGTGTTTCTATTATTTCAGATTGTTGGGAATCAAACTAAAGCACTTGCTCATCCTTGGTTGTATGATATTCGTCTTCATCGTTTTACTGATGACCCTTTGGAACTACTGCGCGTCAGGAGATAGGCAGGATTCTGTGGAGTACACGAAACCGTCAGAAGTGAAAACCGTGGTGGCCAGAGAGATACGACCAGGTTTAATATTAGTCCAAGGATATCCTACTCAAGAAGAAACTTACAGGATCGTTGCTGAATACGACTCCATGCAGACCGGAGGCAAGAAAGTGCCAACTTATGGCGCAGCAGGGGAGAGTGTCCAACCCACTAACATGACATCTTACTTCTACCAACAACCAGCAGAGAGCATCATCTATCCAGTGGCTCCCTCTGCCCCTGATGGTACGACTGACAGACTCCTTGGACACAGCAGCAGGCCGCCTCCCTATGTGATGGACCAGCTGACACCTCTCAGATAAAGAAATATTATGCTATGGAAGTATTTTGACAAATTGTTGGTTCTTTGGCTTTCCGTTAGAGCTTTTGCTGAAAGGGCGATCCCTTGGTTTGGAAAACCATATTAAAATTTTAACAATTTGAAATTTCTGCCTCAAGAAGTCTGATTTTAAAGAGTTACAGTGTCGCCTGTAAGTTAGAGAAACGGATGATGTTTTGCCATTCCCGCAATACTAAACGTCCTTGACCAAACTACTTGTAGAAGCATGAATTCTCGTCTGAGGCATGTTGGGTAACAATGGCTGCCAATTTCCTTTGCCGTACTTGGAGTTAGATATGGGTCAAAGTCATTGTTATCCCATATGTCTCTAGTATTGGCCTTTTTGACCCAATATGATTTCCTCTCTTTAGACAAGAATTCATGCTTCTACAAGCAGTTCGGCTAAGAAAGTTTAGAATTGTCGCAATGGCAAATTATCACCCATTTCATTAACTTACTGACGGCACTGTATGTCTAATCTCCAGCTGAATTGAATTTTGATCGTGAGCACTGAAAAAAAAAAAATGATTGTTTGATTTAGACAGTGATTGTCTGATATGTGTCTGATCAATTAGTTGTCGAATCCAGACAATTGAATTGTTCTAAATATTGAAGACCTTGTTTGTGTTCCATCCTATTGATTGTCTAAAGCAGATAATCCCTCGAATGAAATAAACAAGTTCTTTAACATTTTGAACCATTCAGATGTCTGGGTTAGACAACCACCTGATCGGACGCACATTAGACAATCATTGTCTGAATCAGACAATCCTTTATTTTTAGTGTTTAAAAGTCCTTGAAGAGTCATCCAAACAGAAATTTGGAGGAGATATTTGCAGTGACTCAGCCAATTCAGTTAAAAAAAAAGTTTTGGATTTCGCCTAATTTTAATTTTTTTGGTAAATGTATTAGTCTGTGACAACAAAAAAACCCTGCATTGAACATCCTGTCTTTGTGAATTTTAAAAAATGTGAAACACTAGAGACAAGAATTTCGTGTTTCACACTTTTTTTTTCCCCAAGGCTGGATATGATGCGGCCTGAATAACCAATAACCCTCCCATATTTCTGAATAACGCCAGAAGCTCATTCTGGAATTGACTTTGAAACCAAGGGACAGTCTTTTGAAGTTTTGACGGAAAGAAATTGAGAACTAAATGGGTTTGTCTGAAAATTGTTTGAATGTCCCTTGTTTCTGAACCAACAATTGTTTTCTGTGATATTCTCTGCGCCTGATACTTAAAAAAAATCAAAGTTGTATATATCCTGTTTGAAATTATTGTAAATATAAATCTTTTAAAAAGTCGTATTATAATGGTAGAGGGGCTATAGCCTGCAAGCAAATTGAAGATATCCTAGATTTTAGTGATACATTCTGTGGATATTATGTTAAATTGAGGTTGTCGCAGAACTGCTTCCAGCAGTTCTATTGGTGAAGTATTTATGGGTTGTTTTTCAGAATGTGTAACTTATTTCAACTCATGTACATGTGTTTTCCTTTTAGGCATTAATAAATTGCTTTCATTAAAGTTTTTTCATTGTTATTCATTGACCACAACGAAATATGCCATTGCTTTCTAACAACTTATAATAATTATTGAGAAGGGAGTTCGATAGACGTTCAGTTCAGTTACCTTTTGCATTTCTGTTTTAATTTTGTTGGTGGAAAATGTGGAAAGTTTCCAGGTAGACTGGTGATTTTGTAGATGCCTGAAAATTCTCAGGCATGCAGAAGTGATATGAATCATGTGATATACGTGAAATCGACAGCAAATGAAAATAGAGGGAATGTTGTGGTTGCTTAATCTAAAGTAGAACATGTTGCAAGGACTGTATTGCATATGTATCACCTTCCATTTGTCATTCTGTGGATTGACCCAGTGAAAACCCCTTGTGAGCAAGTTGGGAATGTAAGTACAATTCTGTCACACTACTTTTCACAATAGCACATCTCTTCATAGTGATGCTAAGGCATCCAATTTGTAGCTGAGTGATTCAATTTACACGGGTTGTAAGGTTAAGGGTGCAAGCAACCTCAAAAAGCAACAGCACCTGAGGTAAAGTCATCTGACACTACTAACAGCAAATTATTGTAGGTTTTGCATTGAGATAATTCGAAACAAAAACCCAACTTTATTTATATCATTCTTCCACTGGATGCGAAATAGAGAACTGTCTCTGAATAAACTTAACAAAAAATGCAAAATGTTTCAGGATATAGGTAATCTGTCCTGATAATGAATCTTAGGCATTCAACTGTTTCTTATTAACATTTTCTCCAAATCAAATATATCTATTTTGGACCAATGATAAAAGCGATTTTAAACATAGGCTGCGCAGCAGCAAACCTTCAGCGAATAACACCTTTAGAAGATTACAATAATATCATAAAATTGGTGCATGACGAAATTG
Organism: Platynereis dumerilii; assembly: GCA_026936325.1. NCBI lineage: Eukaryota > Metazoa > Annelida > Polychaeta > Phyllodocida > Nereididae > Platynereis > Platynereis dumerilii. The sequence goes on from JAPTHN010000028.1 coordinate 5,608,065, forward strand.
CTTATAGGTATGCAATGGCGGTCGAGTGGTGGCCTTCAATTATTTCTATTTGCCCGCTGCCCTGCCATCTTCCCATCTGCTTGCCAGGATTTGTAAAATCATGGAAAGGCCTTATTAGACTAATTTACGCATATTATGGTGTAGTTTCATGCATGTACAAAGTATAGGTTATGAGCTGTCGGTTGAAAACCAAAAAATATAACGCTGTTATAATTTTCTGAAGTTTTTCCAATGATTCATAAGGTGTTATATTCTGCACCAAAATTTGTAAGCCAATCAGATGATGCGAGATCGATCAAGTGCCACGCCAATAAGTACATATTATTACATGGATTGTTTTGTATTGACCCGAGTATTCTCCCTGCCAGCCCATATTTTCCCGAGGGCCGCTAGGCCCGAGGGAAAATATGGGCTGGCAGGGAGAATACGAGGGTCAATTCAAAACAATCCATGTTATAATGTTTTTATTCCATGACCTCTTCTAAATTTTTATTAACCAGTAAAACTATCAGGACTTTATAATAATTATGATAGTGTTAGAAAAATCATCCTCCATGGTTGATATTTTTAGCTTTTTAGCAACTGTATTGTGACGTCACCAGCAGTGCTGATGATGTCACAATCCAAACAATGGGACTATGACGTCATGGCCATTGTAACAGGATTGTTATGGCAGAAGCTGGTGATCTCTTGTAACTGATTTTTTGGTGAGTCAGATGATAAAACAAAACCACTCCTTTGACATTATCGCTTGCTGAGCATTGTGTGAATAATATTGGTGTCATTCTCAACATTTTGGCCAAACAATTTTTGGCTAACATGTAGTTTGTAGATTAACACAAGAGGGCTGTGGTGGTAACGTCATCTGAGGGAAATAACAACGTCTTTTGAGGGACAATAACTTGTATTTCCCTCAAATGACGTTATTTCCCTGGTCGTGTTTAGTGTTATTGGGGTCAATACACTGCTAGTCATGAAATAAATAACGATATTGGCGTGTGGAAAGTGTTATTGGCGCCCTTAAAGCTATATTGGCGTCCTCAGTGCACATGCACTTGAGTTAATGCAGTACAAAACCGTTTATCAATGTATTCTTTGATCGTTTTGACTTCTTTCTAATCAAATTCTCAATTGTCATTGAAGGGAACACAATACCTCTTTTAGTACAAAGGTGTTAATTGCTGTCAAGGATAATTGACCAAATTCCAATTGAAACTTGTGCCACTTCTTGATTGAAACTTGTGCCACTTCTTGATTGAAACTTGTGCCACTTCTTGATTGAAACTTGTGCCACTTCTTGATTGAAACTTTAAACAGTTTAAAATCAATATACTTCAACAAGCAGCAGTTAAAGCAAGATGATCTGATTGCAATGCACTGAATACCAACTGTCTGCTTTACAGATTAGAAAATAGGCCTTCACAAAAAATATTTTTTTAAACTTAAAATAATAAATCGCAAAAATAAATGAAGCATTTAAATGATATGAAATTGTAGTAGTGAAATAAACTCATTTAAAAACTTTTGTTTTAATGAATAAAAGCAGTTAAAATGATAAGCATCATGATAATAGGAAGAAGAAAGATAAATCATAAATAGCTAGATAGTAAGATAGATAGCTAGGTACATAGCTATAGATAGTTAGCTAGATAGGTAGCTAGATAGATTACTAAATAGGTTGCGAAATATTTTGTGTTAAATATACAATTTGCGGTCTTGCTTTTAAAAAAAACTCAAATCTCAAATAATACTTTTTTAATTCCTTTTTTCAGGATCATGCTATGCATGTATAAATGTCAAAATTTGCTAAACAGGTTTTAATTAGGGATGTTTCAAGAATCTGAAATTGAAAACAAGCGACTCTTTAAATTAAATTAATGTACAAACATGTGCAAGTCTGAAAATTTTGGTGTAGAATATAACAAATAGTGGATGTTGAGTCGACCAATATTGAGTTTTATTGGCCTTAGCAGGTAATATTGGTCTCGGCCTTCGGCCTCGACCAATATTACTGCTTCGGCCAATAAAACTCAATATTGGTCTCCTCACCATCCACTATCTATATAATACGCATCAAGAAGCACTGGTACATTCCATAGGTGATTTGTTTAGAAAATTGCATTACTGTATATGCAATAGTGGGCAAGTTTTGGCTCCAATATAAAAAAAATATATTTTAAATATTTTTTCTCAATATTACAGAAACTATGGAAGAGCCATCTGTCAGACAATGAAAAGGCACAACTAGACCATATAAGCCATATGTGTACCAAACTTCATCAATGTATAATTATGGAATAGTGACTGGATGTTGTACCAGAAACAAAAAATAAATTTTTATAATTTTTTTAATATTTCAAAAAGTTTATAATATTTTCCATCAGACCTTTCAAGAGGCATAAATAGACCATATTGACCATATGTGTACCAAACTTTATCCATGTACTTGCAATAGTGACCGAGTCTTAGCCCAAAAAACAAAAAAAACATATGTTTTTATATTTATTCTAAATTTTTCAAAAAGTATAAAATATCTGTCAATGAGACCATCAAAAGGCACAACTAGACCATATAGGCCACATGTGTACCAAATTTCATCCATGCACATGCAATAATGACCGAGCCTAGGCCCAGAAACGAAATTTTTTCCAAATTTCATCCACGTACATTCAATAGAGGCCGAGTGCCGGGCCGGAAACGATCTATCCGCCCGACCGCCCGCCCGCCCGGCGGACGGACAGCATTTTTACCCAAGTGATTACAATACCTTCTTCGAACTTCGTTCGCTGAAGGTAAAAAGGTAAACTTTGACATATTAGGCATAACATAATGAACGCAGTAAAATGGCTGTTGCTGGAATATTTTCAAAGCCATGTCCAACCTTAATTTGTTTCTACAGGGTTACCCAGAAAAAAGTTGACACTCGTTTGAGTGGTCATAAAATAATCATTTTTTGCCACAGGACGTTGATTTATGGCTCATTTTGTTGGTTATTTTCAACACATTACATTTGCAAAAACGACAGACATATCTGCATAGCCTTGCTGTTTTAACAAAGTCTGAGTTGTTCTTGATTTTGTTGTGCCGGGTTTATGAGGATGCATGAATAAGGCTGTTGAAAATGTCTATATTAGTGGTCTGAGACATAAAAAACTGATTGAAATTTGTTGACTGGTATGTAAAGAAACTGAACACAGGAAAATGTGGTCAGAACCCCTTAGAATAATGTCAAATGGTCATGCAGGGCATAATTAACCAGGTCTAGGAGAGATTATTTCACATTAACAGGGAATTTTTGAAAAGTAAAGTCAAAAGGTGTCTTGTAATCAAGTATGGAGGCCTAACATATGCCTTGTTCCTTAGGAATGAATTGCTTTGTGTCTATCTCAGAAATTGTGGCATATGAAATGGAGATGTTAGGACTTGATTGGTCATTGTGTACCACCAATCTCACCTTGTGTAGATAATCACTGAGGATGCTTTAATCCAAGTTTTGTCATGATATTGACAGGAAATGTAGTTGACATACTACAAAAACCAAAAAATGTTGTTTCAGGTTCATGCACATTGTATTAATGGAATTTGGGCAATTCCTATCCTGGTGGTTGACGGACCACCATATATTCATTGTACATAAAGGAGCTGAAAAAATATATGGTCAACCTGGATGAATAATACATAAAATCACAGCTAGAGGTGCACAAACTATGTTCTGAACATAAATACACATTCCGGCCAGTTTAAATTCAGTACAGGATCTCAAAAGTGGTCATTCAAAATTTCAGTAAATTTCGATCAGAAGTAATCTGTTCCTACAAAGCCTTGACTGCCCGCAATATGACTAAATCACAATGGCAAATATAAATGGCATTACCTGTAAGACATTCAACCTATCAGCTGACTTTTAAAAAAATGTTTATGCAAGAAACAGACAAAAACTTTGAAGGACATAGATTTCAAGGATATAGGTTACATTAAGGGTCACTCTGAGATCAAATTTGCAACTAGGACAAAATCGATTTAGCGGTGTTTTGCCAATATATCGGTAAATCTGTGTGTGTAATTTCATGAAGATTGTGTACTTTTCAGCTGCAGTGTGTGTTGCTAAAGTTCATTTGCAAAAGTGTCAACTTTTTTTTTTGGGTCACCCTGCAAAATGTTAAAATACAAAAAAAAATTATCTTCATTAATGAATGTGCATTGCTTCATCAGTGGTTTTTTTGAAGCAGGTTCATATATACAGTGGGGTGCGAAAGTTTGGGCACCCTTGGAGTGGGGTCACACTTTTTCAAATTTGAGACAAACCATTTGCAGAATCTTTCCAAAGTGAATTGTGTTAGTGAAGGATACCCATGCACTCAATTTTACCCAGAAAGAACAATGGAAATATAAAAATGTAAAACAATATAGGTATTTTTGTAAGATTTTACATGTGCAAAAGTTTGGGCACCCCTGCAGATTCTGATCTTGCTTTTTGTATACCTCTACATTAAAGCAATATAAAAGCTCTAAAATGCTTTGTATAATAATTTAAACATCCCAGGACTTAATTTTGTGTGAATTTTTAGTTTTAATCCCCAACAGAATGACTCCAAACTTGGCAGATTGGAGGTACCCAAGGTACATCAGATTATTTAATAAAATTTCTATTATTTTGAGTCCAGGAGCTGAAACAGTTGATTTATCATGTTTATTTTTCATTACCTAAACATGACAGATTATTCTTTGATGACATTTCGGAGCAGCTCAGACCTATATCCAACTAAAATACCTAAAATGCCACAAAAGTTTAACTTTCTCATGGTCACACAACCTATTGCTGTGGCAATCACATTTCAATTGTGAACTCTGTTCACCTGAGGTGCGAAACAGGTGATTATAACAAACAGTCAATGCCAAACAATGCTAAACAAGATAATCCAGCCTGCTATTTTGTAACAGGGCCTCTTGAAACACTATCAGAACATAAGAATATCTGTCAGAGACATGCATTTTTTGCCGAAGAATATCTTAATTGGGACATTTAACATCTATTTATCTACATGGGACTATCTATTTACTAAACCTTCATCGCAAGGGATATACCTGGAGAGGGCAAATTAAGCATATTGCCCTGCAGATGATAAAATGCAAGGTAAGAGATTTAAATTCTCCCAAAACCATGTCAACACAGAAAACTTTGCCAATTCACCTGGCAATTTTGAAACCCTTTAATTCAATATCAAAGAAATCTGAAGGTGTACTTTTGCATAGATATAGCCAACAATGATTATAGACAGTTTGGCATGGTGTTATGTCGCTGACAACGATTAGATTTATAGTAATATGGCTTTTTTTTAGACATGTACTTTTCTCAAGACATTGTTATGATCAAACAGGAAGTGCAACAACAGTGCCACCTTACCTACACATGTTTCTGGGCATCTATGTCAGAGTAACTTGACTTTTCTTGTAAAAATATTTCTGAAACCTGCTGTTTTTGAGTTGTGTTGTGTAGAAATGACAATTTCAGAATTAATACAGCTGTCATCCATAATTTTCGGCCTGCCTATTCTTGCCCTTGGAGAGTCAAACTTGTTTATCACATCCTGGTGTATCGGAGCAATTCCATTTCAATGCATTTTTAAGCATCAGCTACTACAGCTGATCGCTTATTACGATTGTCGTTTTCGTCGCAGGCAGGCTGTTACATCACAACGTCCACGATTTCTCTATTAATCTGACGAGTTAACCAACCAAAATCCTCCTGGACCTTTATTAGCCCCTAACCTCGAGACAGTGTTATATTCCGGACATACGAGGGCCTATATCTTCTGATTCAAGCCATTTTATTTCACATCCAATCGCGCACAACCTTCTCCCTCCGCCATTTTTTCTTGCCTGGATGCGAGTGACGTCGGCCAACTCCGGCATCTGACGAAAACACCCGAAGTATCAAATGCTCTTTTTTTGCGGTTCTCATTTTCCGATTTTGAATATTTCCTCATTATCAAAGTAACTTTATACACTACTACAAGCCATCTACACCCTTGTTTTCATATTTTGCAATCGTTTATTAAAAAAATAAAATAAAAAGTTGATCAGCCAATCAGGTCACGGTATTTCTCTGGGATTCCAATATGGAGGACGAGAGGAACAACAATACATGTTTCCTGAAGTATTTCATCTGCATTGATCATATACGGCTTTACATATGACTGTCAGGTATTTAAACTTATGAAGTTAGGCGTAATTGACATTGTACTATAGAAAAATATTTTTTCAAGGCGACTTTTGGTCCACTCTGCCGTCATTTATTAATACTCTGTAATATCGCTTAAGCAGACTTTTCCCAAAACTGTCTGACTGACGGTCATTTCCGATAGAATTACAATCCGTACGACAGAATTACCGACCTTGTTGGACCGTCTGACCGACTGCCCTTGTCAATTCATCAAAATAAGGTTGTTAATTAACTCTATTATCGCTCATTACGAACGAGCGTCATTTGCGTGTCAATGCAGCAGTTGACAATTGCTATCTTCAATGTAATCAATTAGAAAAACATCCAATCATGCAAATTGCAATTCTGGAGGGTTCCTAAGCTTTGTTTCACCCCCAGTTTCCTAAATTGCCATTGAGGAACTTAAGTGAGGTGATGCTGACAGGTGTCAAAGCTGATCAATTGCACTTCACAATGTAACTTGATCATAGACCTTCCCCAGCCATTGACTGATTAGAATTGTCTGATTGAGGGATTGAAATCAATTGATAAATAAATAACCAGGTTACACAGAATGAAATTCAAATACCACAACAGTAGTTTTGCCTCCTACAATTTTATCTAACATGACAGCTTGATCTTTCACATTTCAAGCATTTTTTTTTATTTCTGCAGCTGATGCTTTACATGCTATGCATGGTATTTTTTTACTCCCTTGTCTCAAACACCACAATGACTGATCCAGAATGATTCCAAATAGCTAGATGGGTCCTTTGGCATGACTCAGACAGTCAGATTAAGCTATGTAATTTTTATACCTTGTATAGCTTGGCTTTTCACATCTGCATGCTGACGGGGTGGAACGATGCACCTGTCGAACACGTTCAGTGTCACACCTGTGGAGGTCTATGAGGTTGACATATAAGATTTAATTGTTACAAAATAGCAAAATTGACTAAATAGAAACAAAATTAACCGCAAATTGAAATTGTTTCAGCAAAAATAGTTCCTGGCTGGCAACACAAAGTTGAACTGCACACTAATACTTTTAATTTTGCTGGATATTAACCTAAATAAATAATGGAAGTCTTAAATATTTTTGGTTATTTTAGATAAAATGTTAGTTTTAGGTAAAGGAGAGGCTCACCAGGTCTCCTGGCCAAGAAATTTTCAAAACTCTCAGTATAACTGGACATGTGCAATTGATGCCATAGGTACCACAAAGATGGAACGTTTGGAGTCTCTCTGTTGGGGAGCACAATAAAAAATGCGAATAAATGAAGTCCTGGGATACTTACATAATTATCCAATGCGTTTTAGAGCTTTTATATTGCTTTAATGTTGAGTTGTAGAAAAATCAAGATCAGAATCTGTAGGGGTGCCCAAACTTTTGCACATGTAAAATACGACAAAAAGACCCATGTTTTTTTATATTTTTATATTTCCATTGTTCTTTCGAGCTAAAATTGAGTGCATGGGTATCCTTCACTCACACAATTCACGTTGGAAAGATTCTGCAAATGGTTTGTCTGAAATTTGAAAAAAGTGTGACCCCACTCAAAGGGTGCCCAAACTTTCGCACCCCACTGTATGTGTAATATTATATAGGCTACTCCGAAAACATGCCCAATATATGATGCAAGTTAAACGCATACTGATATTGGGGTCTGTCTGTGTTAGAAGATGAATGTGCAGATTCAAAAATACTTAAAGAGTCAATGCAAATTTGATGTATCATCCAAATTCATTCCTCTGTTAACCTGCACATAACTAAATGCTATTTACTAAGAGAACCCAGAAATAGGCTGTCAGAATTCAACTTAGTTCGGAAAATTTCAAAACAGTTAAAGGACAACACTCATTAAATGAAATTTTTGTTCATTTTTATTCTATGAAAGAATGGGCTACTTCAAGTGCATCCTGCCAACATCAACAAAAATGGCTTTAGCCACAGATCAGGAGAAATGTATGAAATTGGGAATTGGCCAATATTTTGCTTTGGTACCTCTCAAGGTGAAGCTTAGATCTGGAAGCAGATGTTCTATGGTAATTGGGAGAGAAGCAGTGCAGTGTTCATGTAAAAACTGCTAATGTTTTTCAATATTTCAAATAAAGAACAAAATCACCTCAGAACTAAAAATATGATACAATCTTAAATCAGCTGCTGTCAATTGAAATGAAAGCAAATTGTTCATAAAGCTTTAATTAAATTCCATTGTAGCACTTTTGCATAATGCCTTACAAAAAACCAAGATGTGAAAGAAGGAAACTGTATGGCTGAAATAGATGAGTGAATTAAATAATAATTTAGGCCTAAATTCTAAAATTCTCTTTCTAAAGTTTTGAGCAATTCAAATTCAGCACAAATTAAATACCTGGTTCCATTGAAACATTTCTCAACTTCCAGAATTACACCAAGATGGCAGATAGTCATCCAACAGTTGATTGAATTATAATCTCTTTGCTGATGCCCTGTATGGATAAGATCCAAGGTAAAATTGTATCAATACAGTAAAAAAAGTTTAGTAAATTTATAAAAAGACATTTAATATAATTTCTTCTGAATAATTTACTGAAAAAAAAAGCACTCACGAACATTGATAATATTCTTTATATCTCTTTGAAAAATGTTTAGTGTTACAAGTTGTCCATTAATGATTGTTCGTCCTTTTTTTCAGTACATTAACCTTGAGAAAATGTTTGAAATCAAAGTTTATAATTTGGAAAATGCTAATTTTACACTCCAAAATGCCTGGAGCTTTAAGCAACTAAACATGTACATTGGGCAATCATCCCCATTCCAATGGATTTGAAAAGTCTTCTAAAATGGGATTTGACAACTGATTTCCATTATGGTTGAGGTTTTGGGTTTGAAAAGTGTTGCAAATATACCTCATTTATAAAGTGGAGAAAAACACCAATAGTCATGTAACTACAACATTGAACTATTTTTAGGTCTGAGGAAGGCATGTCATCAACCTAAAGAAATGAAAGGAGCCTTACAGATGTATGTTTGTGGGTTTGGGTGCAATAGTTCATTTCATTTTACTCAATTATTGGTAGAGCACTGGTATTTATGGAATCTTGTTTAAATAAATAGCTTTTTTTTTTCAAAAGATTTGTGGTGATTCGCTGAGAACTTTCCTGTTGCAAAATGTCTATTTTGAGTACACATAAGTCACTACTCATCAAGAACAGTGCGAAAAGCCCCTATTATTTTATGTGCGCTATATTTTTTAATATGTCAAAAACTCTTTAAAAGTTGTATTTGTGAATTGTACTAAATTTTATTACTTAATTTTTTTATCAATTTACTTAACTTTTATCGATTTAACCTTCAGCTTTTGCTTCTTTAATGATATCTTGGTGTTATGTAAGGTGATATGTAAACAAGAGCGAATTTAATTTTAAAAGCTTTATGAAAGATATGCTCTTTCATTTTAATTGACAGCAGCTGCTTTCAGATTATATTTTTAGTTTTGAGGTGATTGCGTTCTTTATTTGAAATATTGGAAAACGTTAGAAGAATTTGCATGATCATTGTGCACTCTTTTTTCTCCAATTTCCCTAGAACATCTGCTTCCAGATCTAAGCTGCACCTTGAGAGGTACCGAAACAACTTAGCATGGTCTTAAGTGGGTGTTACATGTTACTCTATTCCTTGTCAATTTCCTGTCTTTATCTCCATAAATTATTGTTTTTTTGTTTAATTTTATATTTCTCAATTTGGGTTTGAGGGATTTATACCTGTTGTGTTTTATCGTCACACAAAGGATAAAAGGTCTAAAGGTTCTTTGATTTTCATTTTCCATTCAGTTCTTGCTATATGTTGGCGAAGTGATTGAAGTGGTCAGAATTGTCTTGTTGTGACTGAGAAGTTTGTCGTCGATGAATGATTTAACTCATATTGTCAATTAAGTTCAACATTTGTACTCAACCTTAAAGTGAGGACTTTTTCTGTGTCTTAAAGATATTATGACAAAATAACACCTCAGTCAGATTGAGCTGAAATGTAATAACACCTATACATGTATAGACAGTGCATGTGCGAAGCTATCTTTATCACCCTTTGGCTCTTGCTATCTGCATGACACTAGAAAGAACTAAAGGCAAAAGCAGAATATTCTGACAGTGTAATTCTGGGTTCTCTCTCTATGGCATTTGGAAATTAGTGCCGCTTGGCAGAGGGATATATTTCGACGATATGTCAAATTAACATTGATTTTTAAGTGTTTTTTCGATCAGACATTCCTTGGCTTACATATAAACATATAAAGTTTATGTAAAGCTTTGATGTCTAAAAAGGGGTTCCTTTCAAAATAAGTATGGTTTCTACTTGCATTTTGTTATTCTGGTTGTTGTAAGCATTTATGAAATAAACAATGAATATCTCCATTTCAAGCATTTCCCTGTGTTGCACTACCTTCTCCTTTAATTGCAGTCTTGAAGCAGTCTCATGTGGTCTCTCTTCAGGGTGCAAAGCACTGAAAAACTCATTTGTGCAGAAAGAAGGTAGTCGCATATCTCTCTAATTTATGGGCAATTTTGACCAATGCCACTTCCAAATGACTGATTTTGTATGAGAATGAAAAATTCCAGAAGTCTACAGTAAAAGGAGCTCTGATTTTTTTTATCAGGTGGTTGCTCTGTGAAAAAAGAAAGCCTAATGCATTGCTCTTTTAAACTTCAATCCTTTTGTCTATCTGTTCAAGCTTAACAGTGTCTCAAATTGCCATTTCAAATGAAAGGCAATGCTAAAATAGACCTTCAGACCAATACAGGCTTATTTAGGTCTTTCTTACATGATTTCTCCCTTGGTTTTTTATCCCTCTATTTCTAACTTGATCGGTAGAACATTTTAAATGATTTTCCACAGGGAAACAATTATTCATCCCACTGCGGTGTGCGGCACAGATCAGTTGAAGATCGAATAAGTATATTTATACTGCATCTGGAATGGATATATTTGCAAAAAGGACTAAAATACCGATTCTTCTGTGTATGAACTGTTCGCTAATTTCGGAGTGTCGAACTGCCCATGACTTCGAAATTCATAAACATCAAACTGATGATAAAGTTCTGAGCATATTACTTTGAAATCTGAGTGAAAATCTTTTTTGTCACATAACAGAAGAAGACTCTTGTTTCAAATGCAGCCAATCACTAATTGTGTTACAGCAAATTCAATTAGTATGAGTTTCGGCAGTAGGATAGTCAGAACGTGGCAAATGTATTTTGTTTGATTGGTTGAAGCACTGAATTTGTAGTATGTTTGATTGCTTACTAACCAATCAGGTAGGCCTAAAATGCTACATAGATTATGAGAAAACAAGCAAAAGCAACTCATACTAATTGAATTTGCTGTAAGACAACCAAATATACAACGATAATCTCTGAAAATTTGGTCTGCCATTGAGTAAGTCTGACAATTGGAAGACAATTGGGTCTCCCTGTTACATTGTTCAAAAATGAACTGCACCTGGGGAAAAATACCCATATGACTAGAACTAGTGATTTTGTCCCACACCAGGATGACTGTTGGTAAGGCATACCGTTTTTTGGTGAGTTCGGCTGTGTGTGTGAGTTTCGTTTATGAGTGAGAGATTTTGATTGTTCTCCTCTTTTTAACTTAATAAGCAAAATTGCACAAAAACCGATATTGGAAAAGATTCATTCAGGCAGCAGAAGTTGAGGCCCTAGTAGAGTTTACCAACTTGCCTAACATATGCAATCAGGTTTTTTGCACGCAGACCTCGAGTCCTCGATCGCAGTTGGTGACATTATGTGTATATTTATAATGATAACATCACCAGTTACGATCGAGGTGTGCGTGATTTTTTAAATCTCTTTCTGGTTTCTCCTATCATTATACTCCACCAAGACAGTTTTCTATTGTATTTTGCTTTGGTATAACTAACAGATTTGTTAGTTATACCATTGTTGCGGATTAAGTTAGCCTGTGGTACTACTTTTTCTGCAAACAACGCACCTAAAAATGACAACAGAGCCACAAAATTCAGTCAAAAATTTTTCAGGAGTCATATATATGGATGTCTGCAAGTGGACTGCTCTTGCATTGCCACAGATCAGAACATATGCTGCCTTGTGTTGCCACCTAGTGACTAGTGTGCTATTCCGCGAGCTCCCGCGAGCGTCCACATACTTTCAACCAGAGGAACACACACAATTTTGTCTGGAAGACACCGGGGCTGTTTCTGAGCGTGCTGATGGCCTTGTCTACTTCCTTAGAGAATGTGATTGCCGGGTCTGACTCTGGTATACATCGATGTTGAATAGAAATTTTGTGAATGTGCAATGAAATTTGAACTATTTCTTTGGACAGCAATGCTGTAGCATACAAAATCAACTTTTGTGCCAGGTGGCAGCAGCATGCAGTTTTCATTTTCACCAGACTGCATATATGGAGTATAAGTCACTTATACAACTCATTTTCGGTGTATAACTAACATTTCAGGGGTTATTTACCTCGAGCTAAAGCATCATTATACACCTCAAATTCGTTGTAAAACCTATACTTATTTCATTGCAATTGATTTGATTATATTTAAGGTTCATTGCGGATTGAATTTAAAGCTTAATAAGAATGATTGTTTGGCAATCAACCAACTGTAAACCGAAAATTGTTTAATTGTGTAAGCAATGAAAAACTGTGACTTTGAATAGCATTCTTAAACAGTTACTCAGTTGTCACTGTTTGTATTATGTTTAACCGAAGAAGTGATAATGGATCAGACAATGCCATTGACATGAAGAAATCATATGAATTTCCCCTTGTTGGGAAGCATCAGTTCAGGTAAGAAACGTAATTTTGTTTGAGTGTTAAGATCTGGTGAACAAAGATAACAGCAAACTTGTGTTTTGATAGAATTTGCTCAAATGGTTTCAAAAACAAATTTTATTGTAAGTTGTATAATTTATTATACATGACGTGATGATATTTTATTACACATTACATGGTGGGATTTCTTTAACAGACGAGGTCTGCATGTTATTAAGTTGGAAAATGTGAACACTGGACGGAAAGGTGGAGGGCGTAACCTGATGTAACAGTAATGTGACTTCAAATTATGTTGTTTCATTTTATGATGATTTGTTATTAGTTGTTTAGAGTAGCCTATTCCCAGAAAAAATTAAACAACAACCTTACGCTATTTTACATGCAGGTCAAGATGGATAATGAGCAAAATAATAATGATTTGTAGACATTAGGCCTCTATATTAGCCAGTTGATGTGACCTAAAATGTTGCTAATATTACTGACTGGATTCCACAAGAAAAATAAGAATGGGTAGAACTTAATGAAATAAATCCTTATACCATGCATTTGAAGTTAAAAGGATCCAAGCACAAAAAGCAGGCAGCCACACTGTTTTAGCTCCAGCCACACTATAACTGATTATTAGGCCCGCCACAGACAGGGCCTAATGTTTTCATCCGTAGATGTTTATCCGTCTGTTTGTCTGTCAACAAGATAAGAGCTTTTTGCGGATTAGCGGTTCAAACAATTTCAAAATCAACTTTCAACTTGGTCGTGTGATGTCACAGGCTTACAGCAATGCACTTTGATACCAAAGAGTGTACTGTTGCACTGTGAAAATGGTACTGCGTGTGTCATCATACAGATGATTTGTCATGATTATACCCAATACTTTCAATGTTAATTTGATTTGAGGAGACATATCCCTCTTGTTGGTGACAGCCAAACAAAAGGGTCATGCATCTGATTTTCAATCCAAAATCAGTTATGACAAGTCAAATGGTCTTCTCTTGATCATGACTAATCAAATTGCCTCTATGTTTCCCATGTTGAAAGTATAGAATATGACACTTCATCAGCTATCATGAATCACGAAGTGCATTTTTCACAGTGAACTGATCCTCATTTTTTCTTTATCAAAGTGCATCACTGTAAAAAAATGTTTTGTTTGTGTCAGTTATGGTTAATCAGTTGGTTCAGTGCTTATCATATCTGGCAGGATAGGTGACAATAGGCGAACTAATTAATTGACTTAAGGTACTTTATCAAATAAGAAGATTAGGAGACCAACAAAAGACTGTCAAATGGTATGGCAAACCCGGTTTGCAAGTTTAAAATAAGAAAATTAATTTTTCAAGTGGACCGCCATTCTGCTAAAAACTCTGAGGAAAGACTATTGTGCACTCTCTTATGAAACTCTACAGGCTTTTTCTAATCAACAAATGAAAGTACATCTCTGGTCATGATTCGACGGTCACAGATGGAGACACTGTATTTATTATAACCTGCAGGACGAAAGTTTTTATCATGGTGGGCCTTTGCATTCTGCTGAACTGTACTGTTCTATGTTTTGTCTATGTTTTGACAAGGCATTACAGGACTGTAGGACAGTTGTGAACTTTATACAAGTTCTCTGAAGGAAAATAGTGTTTGACACCATTAAACAACAGTATTTGTCTGAAATGTATAGAGATAATTGATTATATATAAAAATAAAAATGTGAACTAAATCTATCTGAATCCTTTGTGGGCCAGGAAGTTTTCAAAGTGGTCTTTTAGTCAGCCTTGAGCTAAATCCTAAAATAAAGCAAGAGTGAAAAATGCCATTCTAATCTGTATTTAGTTATTTTAAATTTTGTTACGCTTTTACAAATAGGAACAAATTTAGAAGGTATATGGGGAAAGGTGAATCCAATATGGAAGCCAGGGCTCGATAGCCACTCAGCCTATCTTTGGTGATAATGGTCAAGAATAATTTTGTCTGCATTTGTGGTGGTTAGGGTATAAACCACAACTATTTCATTCTTCATTGAGGTGAATGTCCTGTTTTGGTATTCCTTTTACATCCCCATGTTCTGAGTGAAATTCACTGCTATTTATTAGGTACATTTAGCTGTTAATGAACTCACTAGTCCCAGTGCCTTAATGCTGTGGATTTTGTTGGCTGTCACATTAGAGTTTATAAATTGCCAATAATGCTGGTTGCATCATTTAACAGGCTATTTGATAATACTGCTGCATAAAATCCTTCCTCTAACCGCTTTTAAAGATTGACCTTGGATTGCTGTAAATTCTATTGTTAAAAGAGTCATGCCTGACTCTAGTTAATTGTTTTAAGTGGAGGCACTATCAATGTCATTGCCCTGTCTACCGCTGTTACATTGCCACTTCTTTTTCCAGCCTTGGCAGATCAGAACATATGCTGTCATGTGTTGCCACCTAGTGACTAGTGTGCTATTCTGCGAACTCCTGCTAGCGGTTCACATCATTTCAGTCTGAGGAACCCACACAATTTTGTCTGGAAGAAACCGGGGCTGTTTCTGAGTGTACTGATGGCCTTGTCTACTCCCTAAGAGAATGTGATTGCCAAGTATGACTCTGGTATACATCAGTGTTGAATAGAAATTTTGTGAATGTGCAATGAATTTGGAACTATTTCTTGGGACAGCAATGCTGGAGCATACAAAATCAACTTTTGTGCCAGGTGCAGCAGCATGCAATTCTCATTTTCACCAGACTGGTCATTGCCTGTGTGTGAAATGTTTGAATTAATTTTGTCACAATTTTGACACCAGATAGTGCTTATATGTGTATTTCATGTTTTTCAGGTGTTCCATTGGTTAGAGTCCTTGAATACTTCGGTAACAATTCTGAGTTGTATTCCTGTTTAAAACAACTTCGTGGAAAATTTATTGGCGACTCATAATGCATTAGGGTAAGGTTCCTTGATTCGGACACCTAAATGCAAATATATTGTGAAACTGCTCTCCTTTTTGACGTATTGGACCCGGACTGTCAACCAGGGTGTTAAAATGTGCTCAAGTAAAATATCAGGAAAAAAATCCATATATTAATGTTTGGGTTGATGAACCATTGAACAAGATGTGAACAACATGAAGGGGGCATCCTTTTGTCACACAGTGCCCTTATGAAAGATAGGCTTTTTACCTTCAGCGAACGAAGTTCGAAGAAGGTATTGTAATCACTTGGGTAAAAATGCTGTCCGTCCGCCGGGCGGGCGGGCGGGCGGGCGGGCGGGCGGTCGGGCGGCGGGCGGTTAGATCGTTTCCGGCCCGGCACTCGGCCTCTATTGAATGTATGGGGATGAAATTTGGTACACATGTAGCCTGTATGGTCTAGTTGTGCCTTTTGATGGTCTGATGAATAGATCTTAAATACTTTTTGAAATAATTAACAAAATATAAAATTTTTTTTTTTTTCGTTTCCGGGCCAAGGCTCGGTCACTATTGCATGTGCATGGATGAAATTTGGTACACACGTGGCCTATATGGTCTAGTTGTGCCTTTTGATGGTCTCATTGACAGATATTCTATACTTTCTGAAAAAATGAGAAAAGACATAAAAACATATTTTTTTTGTTTTTTGGGCTAAGGCTCGCTCACTTTTGCATGTACATGGATAAACTTTGGTACACATATGGTCAATATGGTCTAGTTGTGCCTTTTGAAAGGTCTGATGGAAAATATTATATACTTTTTCAAATATTAAAAAAAACATAAAAATTATTATTTTTGTTTCTGGCCCAACATCCGGTCACTATTCCATATACATGGATGAAGTTTGGTACTCATATGGCTTGTATGGTCTAGTTGTGCCTTTTCATGGTCTGACAGATGGCTATTCTATAGTTTTCGTAGTATTGAGAAAAAATATTTAAAAGAATTTTTTTTTATCGGAGCCAAAACTTCCCCACTAGGCTATTGCATATACAGTAATGCATTTTTCTAAACAAATCACCTATGCGATTAATTTAGCAGTGCTTTTTGATGTGTATAATACTTTATGAATCATTGGAAAAATGAGATAATGGAAGGTCACTACTTGCTACTCGACCGCTATTGCATACCTATAAGCAATTTCGGGAACGCACCAATTTTATGATATTATTGTAATCTTCTAAAGGTGTTATTCGCTGAAGGTTTGCTGCTGCGCAGCCTATGTTTTAAATTGATTATTAATGAGTAGCCTAACCCCTAGAAAGTGCTGGTCGGGTGTCTGAACAAATGAAATCCACTCATATTTGATTTCAAGCTGATTAAAATTTGTTTAAATGCAGAGACACAATTGTGAAAAACACTAAATTTGACCTCTTTTTTACTTTGAAAACAGTTGAAAATACAAATATTAGAGCTCTTTGCAGTTTGGCGGTCCACTGGAAAAGTTAATTTTCTTATTTTCAATTTGCAAACTGGCTTTGCCACATTATTGACAGTTTTTTGTTGGTCTCCTAATCTTCTTATATAAGATAAAGTACCCCATGTTATTTAATTAGTTTGTTTATTGTCACCTATGCTGCTACATATTATAAGCACTGAATCAACTGATTAACCATACCTAATTGACAAAAACAAAACATTTTTAAGCCTATGACATCACATGACCAACTTGAAAGTTGATTTTGAATCTGTTTGGACCGCTACTCCGCAAACAGCTCTAATGAATGTGCTTTTTAACATATGAAGGAAGTCTTTTAAAATGAAAGATTGGTACCAAATACACAAGCAGGCAAGCTCTCAGTTAGCTATAATTAATCCCAACTAAAAGTGTCCGATCAAGGTAATGACAGCCAAGTGTCCGATTTTAGGAAACTTATCCTATGTGGCGTCAAGTTTGCGGTCCCTTCAAGACTCCTTTGTATAGATGTAATCAGCATATAATAAAGAAGCTTTCTCCTTTATGTCATAAAACTATTCTCCTTCTGCTTTTTGTTATTTTTTTTCACTTTCTTCTTTATTGTGTTAAAGTTGCCTTTATGTTCTACTTATGCAAAATTGACTTGCTTCTTCCTCTCTTTCTGCGGGATCTTTCACTATTCAGAACATATGGGATTTTTATTACGTTTCGGTGATTGATATAATTCTTATGAATCAATTTTTGTTAAGGTTCCCTGTGGTCTAAAGGTTAAGAGTGCCTATTTGCGCTTCTGGTACTATTGGCTTTGAGGGCGCAGGTTCAAGTCTCATCCGGGCAACTAACTTGAGTCCTAGCCCATGGGACTTTTAATGGAGGCAGGTATTCTTTGCTCGGGCAACTGAAAGACCCTGGAATTAATAGGGTATGTGAAAAAGGTAGATGAGCTACCCCGCTGATCCGGGGGGTACCAAAATAACGTAAGTCAGTTAGTCAGTCATGCATCAAATCGGCGTCACAAACAATACAAACTTGCCCAAAAGTTTTGCATAACTTTTAATGTTCCTCGTGGCAAAGAAAGTCTTGCTGAAGGGCAGGTATAGAATAGAATAGGCTGTAATTGCTTGCTTATTTTGGACATATAACCTCTGTTAGTCTATAAGTGGGTTAGTCTATAAGACCCACTTACCTTATCCCTATCAGCGTGCCTCGGCGGCCCAACTTCGGCCCAAAGCCGGTCCGATGCTGCTGACATCAGATCGACGCCGGGTCGACGCCGGACCGCCGAGGCACGCTGACAGGGATGTTACCACCTTCCTCCTGCACTAAAAAAGAATTTTTAGTGCATTTTGTAACGAAGCAGAGACTTCATCTCCGTGAGAGACTATTTTAAATTGACTGCAGAAGGGGTGGTTTCATAAAGACTGTACAATACATGTATAACGTATGTAATCAAGTACAAATCTGGGCCTACGTCATTGTATTCAAGTGTGCACATGTAATTTGGTTCTACAACTGTCTAAATTAGGGCTTTTCTTGTACTTATTTCTTCATCTTTTTTCCTTGGAATAGAATCATATACGAAAGAAATGTGACCTGTCAATCTGACATGTATTTTCAATCCTTGACATTTTGTACCCACCAATCTGTGTTTCTTTGGAGATCTTTGTATATGTATATAGACCTATATTATGTCTTTTTGGGTGTATAGAGAAAAGTATGTTTTCAAGTTGACTGGCAGCTATAAGTGAAACATCAAATTTGACATCTCTGGAAATTGTTCAATAAGGTATTTCCTAAAATATGTCTGCAACATGTCAATTTTTGGGGAAATATTTTATTTGTTGCAAGGTGTCTGATTATGTACAGCTAAACAGGGGAACTTCTGATATATACATTTTTGATAAGTACCCTGACTGAGTTGAGGATATAATTTCTTTGCATAACCTAGAGTGTATGTATTTTCAATATGCCAAAGTTGACGTATATGAATTCATACATTTCCAGCAAGTGCCTCTGCGAAGCTTCATTTTAACATACAAAGTATAGAAATATGATATCATACACAAGAACAAATGAGGTGTCACGGTGTCTGTCACCCTTGACACAGAGGGTGCCATACAGATGTCTTTTCTCTGCTATGTTCCAATTTGCTTCTTGCCTCTGGGATTCTTGCATTTTCTGTCGCCCTGTAGCCAGTCCTCTGTAGTGGCCAACATATTTATTTATGTTGGGAAATATGCAGAAGTAGGTCTGAAGTCAGAATGTTGTACTAAGCAGGCAGGTAGAGAGATAGGTAAGTATAGATAGATAGACCTATAACAAGTTGAGCTCTTCGATCTCAGTTCTGGTAACTCACAAAGGTTGATTGATGGGATGCAGGTGCCACTTAGCTTCTTTAAAGTGTGTGCTTAAAGCTGAATTATACATATACATATGAGTGGTTAGGGATATTACACATTTACCCCATGTGACGGATCTTATACTTGCCCAGATGAGGCCCTGATAAAAGGAGCTACCAATTTTTAAAATGTCTTATCTAGGCAACATCCAGCTTGAATTTTGCTCTTGAAGGTCTACTGAAAGTATTTTGGATTCATCACCTTTAGTTCAAACCTATATGCAGACAAAGACCTTCATGCGAGCAGGCCTGAACCCTAACCACTCAGCCAGCTAGCTGCTCTGGTAGAAATCGTGCTTTCCTTATGCTGGTCACCTGGCCCTATGTTTGAAAGTAGTTCTTATTGTCCTGCAGCTGAGTGGCCTGCTCCTCTAAAGGTCTTTGCCTGCATGGGTTCGACTCCCGGTTGGGGAACCCAAAATTTTCAGTTGACTATCATGAGCAAAATCCCAGCTGTATATCGTTCGGACGAGACATTAAATTGGCGCCCTTGTGTCAGTGTCTGCTGGGCAAGTAAAAGGTCCCTCACATGGGGTTAATGTGTAATAACATGTTGAGGACTCTCCCATTCCATCAATCAACCCTCGTCAGCGCCCAGAAGTTGGCTTAGAGGGCTGCACTTACATATCATATCTGTCTATCTATCTATCTACCTTTACATCATTGACGTATCATCCTCCTAATTAGCCCATCAAGTGCATAAATACAAGACACAGAGCTGATCAGCACTCCAACCTATATGGTATGGTATGGTATGGTATTTTTTATTGACATGTGTATATATATGCAATTATCAATTTTTGCTTCCCAGATGTTTACATCTAAACACACCCAGCCCACTTGGGCTTACATGTCAAGTACTTATCTTATAAAACAAACGGAGTGGCACTGAAAAGAATAAATATATAAATAATTAAAGTAAGTAGAAACATTTTAACAAGGAAATCAATGAAGGTTAATTATATAATACATCCAGTTTTCAAATGCGATCTGATTTAACCAAATAGTTTTTGCTTTCTTTTGTCATATATATTCCAGATAAATTTCACTGTTTTTAAAATATTACATTTTTTCATTATTACATTGAATTTAGATTCTGTAGTGAGGGACTGAAAGTCCTGGACCTCAATACCATGAATGAAATACTGGTTTCTCTCATTTTCGTAGAAAGGACAGTTAAAAAGAAAATGTGCCTCATCTTCCACCGAGTTATCATTACATAATTTGCATGTGCGTTGTTCAATCTCAAGGCCCTTCCAGCGACCAGTTTCAATCTCCAGTGGCAGTATACCCAGTCTTAGTTGTGCTAGTGCACTTCTAAATTTTCTGTTCATGTTTATGGATACGTAAGGTTCAATACAAAAGTTGTCCTTAAATGTGACATATGTTCTCAATTTTGGGAAATCAGCTAAAGCATTTTTCCATTCACAGCATTTTGCTTCATGCAAGAGAGCCCATACACGTTCAATTGGACATGGAAGTGCATCGTGAAAACAACTTGACATATTCAGAGCCTATATAATTGGTTAGTATTGGTCACTATTATAAAAATATTGACTGGTGTATTCGGGCAACAGTTCAACCTGTTTGACCCGAGGGAGTGATAGTCACAGGTCTACTGTTGGCCAAGCCGAATTCAGCCAATCAGAGAAGAGCTTACATCTATGAGGTGTTATAAATATATTAAGTGCATCCATCAAAGTCTTAAGTTCTCATTGATTGTCATTATTGATTGACAAGATGAGTAAGAGAGCAGGTTGCTAATCATGATCTTATATTTTTTCCCAGCATAGGAACTGATACAAGAGGAATTTCATGTCTGAGGACGATTAGATCATCCGAGAACATCGAGCATTATGTCAGGGATGATAAGCTAAATGTAGTTTTTCAAAAGTCTCGAGTTTGTTGTAAGGCTTCGTCTCAATTTGTAAGTTTTCATCTTGTGATGCTTCATGCTGCTTTGAAGGTGCAACTCCAACTTTTTTCTTTATAACATCATTGCTTCATGCTGGAATGCAAATATACATGGTTTACTATAGGCCTATATCTAGGCTATCTACAGAGATCTAATTTTGATAAACGACATTTTGTTTTGGGGTGTATCTGGTTTACAGATTCTACTCTTTTTTTCAATATCTTAAAAAATGAGTGCATATAATTTGACCTTTAGAAATCAAAATTGTTCATATAGAATTATAATAACATTTATTCATAGTCCCTGTAATAATCGTAATTAAACATTGGAGGAAAATCAAAGCAATTCAATTTCTGTTTGGCGGTTTCACAGTTGTCTGTTTTTTATTTCAATTGACTTTATAGAAAACCACAAGCAGTTTAAATCATGTATTTTTCAGGCTGGAAAAAAATCTAACAAAAGGATTAGAATATTAATTAAACTTCAGTGATTTTTTAGCCTGTTACCATGCGAGTGTGAACTGGTCCTGCAATGCTAGGATGCTGGTACTTCTATTTAACAGCATTGTTTAAAAATCATTCTTTTCCTCATTGTCGCCTGACAAAATTAGCCTCACCGGAGTGCATTAATACTGGAGGTTCTTCAAGATTAAAACACGGTTCATAGTTAAAGGCCTTCTCTTGTTTGGCACTACATCCCAGTGAAATATATAGAGGCAATAAATAATGGTATGTGGAAGTCCAGAAAACTATTGGCTGTAAAATTGAAGTTGTGGTAAGATATTACTGAGAAAAGAAGATAGTATGAGGGAAAATAGGTTTTTGTCAAGGATAAGATAACTTCTTGTCTTTTCGTTGAGAGTGGTCCCTATGGGGAATGGACAATGTCAACTTGTAGCAAACCGTGGTCTGCAAAAGGTCTGGTATGTTCGTTGGGGGAGAATAGTTCCTTTTAATGTCAGTGTCACTCTCAAGTCCAGCTACAACTCGCCACAAGACTCAAACAAAGGTATTCCATGCTGCCTCACATTAAGGGAACAGTTGCTTTTCTCGGAGAGTACCATTGTTGCGGACCCATATTTATGCAATTAGGCTTATGCAGCGATAGTTGCTCACAATGGCGGTTGCTTGGCCACAAGTTACAATTTTGAAAGGCAGAAAACACTTGCCTTGCTTAACGGCATTGACTTGTTAGTATTAGTAATATATAGTCAGTAACATATTGTTTATCTTCACTCTCACCTTAACAAGTAAAATTTGAATGTCATATGTAGATTGTCCAGTGTCCACCATTCACTCTAAAAAATTTCGGAACAAAACTGGTTTTTTAAATGGGAAATGTTTTTTTGAAAAACCAAGCTACTAAGCAAAAACCAACATGGATTTTTCAAAAAACCGTTTTGGATTTCAAAAAGCCCGTTTTGTCTGAATTTTTTTTAGAGTGTTGAGTAGGAGGTCACTGAAGCTGTCTGTGAGGGAAGACTTAGATCGTCATGCCCTTATGAATGTGATTTTGGATTTTGCAGGCTAGATTGTTATTTAAGTGACTGCTAGGCTTGTAGATATGAATAGTGCAGCTCTGCAAGGCATGTTATTTTTACCCTAAAGCCGTCGACATCTAACTAACCATGTTTTTTTTTAAAAAACTGGTTTGATCAGTGTATGATTGAAAATTTAACTTTTCTCTTTTTGTGGTGAGAAGATTGTCTGCATAATTAGAACTTGGAACAATGCAGACCAACTTTGATAATACCAATGTTGCCTTTAGGCGATGATGTAACTCAGAAATTTGAAAGGTTTTATGCTCCGAAACTACTTGTGTTATTGCTGGCAGTCAATGTATGACATCCGATATTACATCTCCATTGTTGGGTTAATTTGAGGTTTATCCGGGTAATGATGCCATTATATAATTTGGCTGGGAGCCATTTTGTTTGCATTTTGGGTTGCTATGGCAATGTGAATGAAACAATAGGATCAGTGTCCTCGTCAGTACCAATCGCTTTTGTTTCGCTTTTTTTCTCGGGCGCAAAATTTGATATTTGACAGGATGGAAGAAATCAATGGGCGTTGGGTCCAATGCAGTTCACTTGTCCCTCAAACAAAGCAGCGGCGCCCCACAAAAAGCTCTTCCATCCCCCAAGAGCAGACATGTTTTCAATCTCCTCTCATTTATCCTCTAATTAATGTCATAACGACACAGGTGTGATTGAAATATGCCTCCGCATACAAACTTCGCGAACATTTTCTGCATAAGAAAGGGAGATGTTGTTTTCCCAATGCATGTATGTGTAGTTGGCGAGAAGTAAAGAATGCTTGTGTCTTATCATATCTGGCCTATTCTTCTGTCTTGCATTTACTCTATAGTAGCTGTGTCTTCACAGAGGCTATGCACAGCTCTTACTGAGGTCGGTTCTAGCTGACAAGCAGTTCAAAGTTGTACCTCAATATTGCAAGGATGATATATTATCTGGGCACTTCCGGGTTTTGGTTCTGGGTAGAGTGCATCCGGGTGATAGATGCTGTCTTCCTGGCCTAATTATGTGGCCCTTGCCTTTCCAAAATTAGTTTTCAGCTAAACCAGCACATAAGTACTAGACTTCAAACCAACCTCAAGTCACCAAAGCATTTGTGGGTGTTCTCGTAGGTGTTACTGGTTAGAAGTCATGTTATATGTAGGTATCTCCGCATGCAGTGGGAGGGTCTATACAGATTTCATAGAATCGGAGTAACATACGTATGTTTTTATAACAAATAACTTTTTTAAAAATCCCTTTCGCCTAGGATAATTAACTCTTGACTCACTCCCTCTTAGTCCTCATAGACAATTATCAATATACTTATCAGTATAACTATGTAACTATGGTTTTGAAATGCATGAATTTTGCTTTGGATTGATATTACAGAACCTATGTCGTATTAAAAATGATTATGTTAATCAAGCAGTGTGCCGGCATGGAGAAATCTCAGGCAGCAGTGTAGCCTGCGTAAGGCAGCTACGGCCACAGATCAAAAAGGTAGACCTCTATGCGCAGAGAAATTGCGCTTTTACGTCTATGCTAGCTCGCTGATTTTCATGAATCATGATAGCTGATGTGTCATGATCATATCTTTTACATGAGAACCGTAGAGGCTGTTTGTTGAGTCATGACCAAGGGGAGTCCTTGTGATGTTCATAGCTGATTTTAGTTCCAGCATCTGATACGTAATCCTTTCATTCGTCATTGACCAAGAAGAAGGAACCGTCTCTTTATTATCCATCCAATAGCTATGTATCCATCAATTTGTTCTTTGCCAGAGCATGATGTCATGCGAAAGCTGTTTGTGGATCATCTCTATGTTTGGCAATTCAGACTTAAAGATCACTTAACTGTAGTGATCAATAACATTTACAGGTTTAAAATAACTGTTTGTTACTGGATGCACAGTAAGCCTGTTTGTGTTATTGAGTACCACATTTTGGTTTAGTGAACTGTAACTGCCAAACACAAGGATGATCCTTAACACTCCTCAGCATGACATCATGTTCTCAAGCAAAGAAGAAAAATTGAAAGACACATAGTTATTGGATTGATAATAAATTAAAGTGTTATTGATACTTGTGATTTGACACATCATCAGCATCATGACTCACAATGTGCACTTTCATGGTGGAACAGTTCTCCTTTCTTCACAAATAATCAACCTGCTGTAATTGGTGCTGAACAGAGCCATTTTGCCAAAGCAATTAGGTAAAAGAAAATTGAAATGTTCGTAAACTGAGCGTGTAGGAAAAGAAAATTTGGACAGTGACAACTGTGCTGAAGGAGTGAGGTAACTGTGCCCTTCCTCATACATGTTTCATTCAGCTATTCTGAACTATTGCATTCTGTCCAGATTTTTGCTTTTTCAGGTTTATGTCAGGCTTGGTAGCTGCTATGTTATTATCCATCCAAAAACTATCCTTCAAATTTGCTTCATTGACTAAGAGCATGATGTCATGCTCAGGCTGGTTGTTGCTCATCTTTGTGTTTAGCGATTCACAGTTAAAGATTCCTTAACTAAACTGTGGTAAACATGTACAGATTTGAAATAACTGTTTGTTATTGGATACATGTGAATCATAAGTCTGTCTGTGTTATTGAGTACATGTACATCAGTTTTGTGTCAAGGGATCTCTAGCTGCCAAACACAAGGATGATCCGCAACGAACTTCAGTATGACATCATGGGCTTTGTCAATGAAGCAAATTTGAAGGATACATAATTATTGGATGGACAATAAATGAAGAGACACTTTTTGACATTTGTATCTCAGGAGCATTTTCCTGACACTACGTACATGGGCCAAAATTCCTGCAAGTTGCATTATGTACATTGGCCCAATGTTTCTTCTTATTTTAATTGGCCCAATGTTTTGTAGTAGTTCCAGTAACTTCAGTACATCGGATCGATGCTGCCCAAATGTCAAGTGTAGTTGCTAAAACTTTAAAAGTGTAATGCATATTGAGCCAATTTAAAGTGTTGTTAATAAATCTGAAATACATGTAGATCCATGGGGTGTCGTCCGTATGTTGGCCCGATGTCTCATAGTTCCTTAGACATTGGCCAAATATTGTCCTGACTTTCAATGTTGTTCTTGTAAGCCAAGTGTGCAGTACCTCACCTTGGCTCAATGTCACACATTTGTCCTTTACATAGAACGTAAGCATTGCCTCTTTCCACAGAACCATAGTCAGTTCAATCTGTTTATTTTCTTTGTATTGTGCCTAAAATGGATGTAGACTTTCAACTTAAACACATGTTAGTGAAAATACAATAGTCACCATTGCTATAAAAGTACTACCTGTGCTTCTGCAGTGCTCTGTGTTCTTCTTCTAAGTCGCATTTTAAGATAAAGTAGTGCTATTTTCATGGTGTCTACCAAAAAAAGCGTTTTTGGAAAAAATGCCATTTTTACGAAAGCAGTTGAAAATGAGTCTTGTGGTAGTCAACAAGTCCAACCAGAGTTTATTAAAACAACTGAAATGACTGAGCTAAATTAAGACCTTCCAAGATAGTATATCTGTGAATTTGCTAAAAACACTCTTTTTACAGATTTGATGTATTCTTTAAGCATGTCATTTTTACCTCTGCGAGATTTGTTACTTTGTTTCACCTGTCAATGCCACGACATGTTCATTTGCTTCAAAAACCTTGTGTTTCACATTTGGCGGTGGGATTTTGACAGCTCCTGTCTCTATCGTCTTTTGTCTCTTAACACATACAATATCACAGAACAGGACGGTATACGCAGACACTTGCTAAGGCTGTATTTACAGGGAACAAAAGATCTGTCTTACTCTAATGGACTACTTTGAGACTCAACAAGGAGAATGTCTACATGTCATTACGAAATGAGAAAAAAATATTCATTTAGACATAATCAACAACAGATCATAGCAAAAATACATCCACAATTATCTCGTATGCTTTTATGCGCATTTACAATGAAAATATGCAGTTTGAGATGTGGCTTTTTTTTATTCGTATTATTTTTTTTGTGTCATCTCTTACATTTGCTCGTCCTCTTAATTTGAAATGTCTCAGAATGATCAATTTTACAAGCAAGATTTTTTACTATTATAACTTTCTTTCGTTACCAAATTGGTAACTCTTTGATGAGTTTTAACACAACATAACTTCCGGTGATTCCAATGATATAATAAATAAGTCCATTGTTTTGGTATTTTCAATAGATGTCTGTGAATAGTCCCAATTCTTATTAATTTCTGCACCCAATAAGAGACATAGGGTTTAACACTTTTTCTGTTTTTTTGGTGATTGGATCCAAAATGGACCTATGTCTTAAAGTTTTGACTTCCATTCATTCAATTAAGTTTTTGCTTCGATTGGAATGTACATTTCCAAAATCTCGTCTTTGCCAGTTCAGTTTGGTACAAATGAGATGACGACCGTTTGTTTTCTTTTTGTAGAGAACATGCAGGATTTCAGCCATACTTCTTTCTTGGGGACGAAGGGGGAGATAGAGAGAGAGAGAGAGATGTGTGTTCCTTTGGGCGATGTGACATCAGAAGTCACAACCGAAGTCACCTGTAGTCACGTCCGATGTCACAAGCGGAGGAGAGCGTCACTTTCGCAGCATCACGGTCGCAGCGTCACGTCTGTGAGTCACGACTGTGCTTCACGTCCGCCCGTCGGCATCCCATGTCATCTGCAAGAAGAAAGCGAGTGTGAAGGTAAGTGACCGTCTTTTTTGTGACCATACGGAAGACCTTCGGTTTGACCCGAGGTCATCTGCAATGAATATGCTCGTTTACACTTAACCCCAATACCCACTGCCTGCGGCACTAGGTGATGAAGACGACATTTATATATATAGCCACCAGACATACAGTTATCACAAGTGGAAACTGGAGTTTCGGAACCGATCAATGTATATAAGTGGCCTACAAATGTATCTTTTTCACAAGTTACCTTTAACCTTATCAACAAAATGGACTTTTTCAGTCCTTAAATAAACCATGTTATTTGTGAAAATTATGTGAAATCTTAAATCAGATAAGCGTGACATTACGGTTCAGTTGTTTACACCATAATGACATGATAATGAAAGGTTAATCTTGGTAAAGCATAGTTGCCTGGCTTGGTGAAGAATTCAAAAAGTGTTGTCAAAAAATCAGACAACAGTGAAAACAATAATAATATTCAACTGAAAATAATAAATGCGGCTAAATATCCATGTTTGGAAGGGAGCCGGTTGGTCAATGTTTCTCAAACATTATTTTCTTTTCGTATACGAAGTCTATAAAAAAACATGTCAGAGAAATTTGGCTGAAGAAGTTTTTCAACTTATTTAATTATATGTTTTCAATAAACTTTTTGGAGTCCCATGGCACGAGTGTTCTGGCATGGGCGCTATAGTTAGTATTTATAGAACTGAATGTAATAGGCCATCTATATTCGGCAACTACCGTTCTATATACTTTCTTACATTTTCCATTGAGATGGGTTTTATGCCTGACAGCCTTTATATTTCAACATGAACATATTTACATCTTTATGTTACATTTTGCCAGCTCTCAGCAATTTAGTGAAAAGAGGTTAATTTGTATTGACATGTTGGGTGTTAATGAAATCTGTAAATGTAATATGTCGCGTCATCCCTTCCAAGTTTAACATTGCCACCGAACAATTTACTGGTCTTAAAGAAATTTATATTCGAATATATATTCGGATAAGATTTGAAAGATCTTAGTTTTCCCAAAAATTATTGCTATACCTAAAAATGTAGAAGAGTGTTATATCTAAATTTATTTATCATAACTTAATTAAGACAAACAGAGTATTCTGAAATATTTGAATTTGGAAACCAAGTCTTATTTGAAGCATAGATTTTCAGAAAGTTCCCAACATATTTTCCAGTTATTTCAAAAAAATGAATCACCCATCAACAACAACACTATTCAGTGTGTAACTGTACAATCCGTTTTATCAATTTGTCTCTTACAATATAAGGAATGGGGTTAGCTCAGTTGGTAACGCTCTGGGCAACAAGTGCCTCTATCTCAGGTTTCGAATCAAGCTGTAAAGTGATTTTATGTATGAGTCGTACTTACCAGTGACACATGGATTTGCACCTGACGTAGTTCATGCCACCCCCTCCGTTTAGGCAACTGCTGATACAACTGTGGGGTCCTCTTTTAGATTTTGTCATGAAGTTATAATTTGGAGCGGGGTCAGGTTCTGATTCGAGGAGTCTCTGGAGGATGAGTGAACGCACCGCCGAGGCCATCAGTTCGTCACTGTCATCTTCTGCAACTACTGCAAGAGAATGGAAAATACAATTTTGTTAATGATGATTTTGATAGTAGTCTTATTTTAATCAGGCTTGCAATACAGTTAGCAGCATCAAATGAGAAAATCCTTCCTCATTATAGACTGGTTTATTAATGATATGCTTCATGTTGAAATGTAACTACTGAATAATGATATAGTCAGCTGAGGCAAAATTATTATATAATTATTTGCATGTGGTTTATGCCAGTGGGCAGGTGACAATCTCTCTTGACAAGGTCTGAATCACAATTCACTAAATTCAAACCTGTTCCCTCGAAAATATCACCCTACAACATCAACTTTTCAAAATAGGGTCTTTTGGATTTCATTCTAATCCACAGTACAGAGCCTGCACTTAAGAAACTGGAGCTGATGTACAATTGCTCTTGAAAAGGCTATTCTTGAGTCGCCTGCCTGGTTAAGAACTAAATTCAGAACTGTTCCAGTTAGAAATAATACCCTAGAACATTAACAGCAACCATTGAAAATGGAGTCTATTGCCTGTTATATTTCTTCCTTATCCGCGAAGTAGAGTAACAAAGAAACACCGGAGCTGTACAATTTCTCTTAATATAACAAGGCTACGAGTCACCTGCTCAGTTGCGAACTGAATTAAATAGTGTTCCAATTAGAAATATCACCCTGCAACAGCAACTTTTTAAAAAGCGTCTTTTAGCGGCTGGATTTGTACCTAATCCACAATATGGAGCTGCAAAGAAACTACGATTTCTTTTGGCAATCGCTTAGTCACCTGCTTGGCTATGAACTAAATTCAGAACCGTTCCAGTTAGAAATACCGCCCCATAACTTTTGAAAATGTTGTCTTTTAATGTTGAGTTCTTGTTAATGCCCCTGTGTAGGGTAGCAAAGAAATACAGGAGCTGTACAATTTCTCTTGACACAGTGAACAACCGAATGCATGAAGGGACTGCGACTGCCAGAAGTGTCAGACTTGGTTATGAAAGATGAGTCGGGCCAACCACATTGTCAAAACATCCATCCCTTAGATGTTATCATCACACTGTATGTGCAAGCTCCTGTATATCAAGTGTATATGTCACAAGCTAACATTGCTGTATCAAACTGGCTCTTAGTCAATACAGGGTAATACCCAGAGGAACAAATGTTGCAACCTAAGAATGTCAACGAAGTAATTACATCTACAAGATAGATGTCCATGCATGTATTCATATGGGATGTTTGACACTGTCAACTGAAGAATATAGAGATTACAAAATCTTTAGAGACATGCCATATTAATATAGAAAATGCTGACCCCAAAAGATCTCTCAAAGTTAATTTATGACATTGTGTCAGATATTCGCAATGTGGCTACAACTGATGCACCAGAATATTAGAATTACAGTGACTTAATGGTGATTATGTGGAAAACTCACTCATCCACTACAGTGACTTAATTGTTGTCAAATCATATAACATGACACATTTGTTCTATTCATCATCTGAACTCCATTTATGTTGCATATTTAAGGTATTAAAGAATGCAAGACCCATTTTAGGATGTCGACATTGACTTCAGGAATCTGCCAAGGTACTTTTGAAAGAGTCAACAAAATCAAATTTAAGGAATGGGAACATAATGTGACATCAGCCCCTTTAATTAATTTCAAGCTGCCATTTGTGATCTTTTTGAACTAAAAATGTTAAAACCTCTTTGAATAGTTTGAAATATACTGGGTACCTCTTTTGATAGCGCCTTAAAGTACCATATATGAGCCATAGACGTACATATTAACTTGTAAAACCCAGTGTTTACTGTACGATTAAAATCTTCTAAATTGCCTGTGCTTAGTGACAATGGTCTACCACCAATGAATATGTCTTAGTGCCTGCTACACTGCCATGGAGACTTGGTGTGCAGGCTTGCAAGAAAACCATATTGATTTACCATTTATCCAGAAGCCCAGTTCTCTCTCTATTGCTTTAGATGGATTTGCTGGAAACAGACATTTCCATCACTTAGTGATCTGGCTAAGACTGGCTTTACTCTCTTTAATCGTACATCTTTACTTAGAACCGGACCAAGAAAGATTAACCGAAAAAGAATTTCTTTTCAAGAAAAACTACAAACTTTAGAATTGACCCAGGCTATGATTATCTTTAAATGGTACCAATTCTAAGTTGTTACAGACTGTAGTATTCTGCTTTAGTAATTTTAAACATTCCCATCTCAACCTGTCAAAAGATTTCCTACAAAAATTCAAACCACCAACATAATGTGTTGGGTATGACTTTCCACAATTTGAGCTATCGAAGATTTCAAATGCCATTGGAACCCGGCTGGAACTGCATGGTAACTACAATAGCCCTTGTTCAGATTTTTTCTAAAATAGCTGAGATAAATTAATTTACTTTTTTTGCAGATTTGACATTGACTAAACCAGTATTTTAAATCTGCGATTATAAAGTTCGGCTACACAGCACAGTGGTAAGTATGTCTGTCATATATGCGCACTGGACAAGAGTTCAGTCCCGCTCTGGTCATGTTGAGAAGTTATCACTATTTAGATTAATATGATTTTCATTCAATATGGTGAGCACTGCTGACAAGATTTATCGGTTGTTGGCACTGCATAAAATCATACTAGCTAACTAGCTATATTATTATGTCACAAATGAAATTGGATAAAAAAAGTGGTTTCGTGGCAGCTTTCTCATTGCAGCTATTTTTCTAGTCTTTAGAAGAATGGTGGCATCTGGGGTGTATCAGGACACTTGTAAAATTGTATGCTTTTTGTTTCCAGTCCCTGTTCTGTGTTCTTGATCAAACAAAGATTGTCTTGTTGTAGAATGCAATGTGTCGTAATTTGTAGTGTGTCTTAGTGTGTTGATGAAACAATCTGATGAAACCATCCTGTGAGAACTTCTTTTTGCAAATCTTGCAAATTCCACCCACCCCACTCAGTGTCCTCACCATGTATAGAATTGCAGATAGAAATGCAGATATTTGTGGAATTTGGAAGAAAAAGGAAAATGGAGACATGCATATTGCATATGGACATTAAAATAAGCATCTGCCTGCCGTACTTGTCTATTAGGACATCAATGCTACATGACAACTAAACAAATTCTTTCCAAGATGTCTGTTTGCCGTGTACAAAGAATCTGTTTGCTTTGTTTTCCTGACTAGTCCCTTAGAAACAATACAACAACTTCGCCAGAAGATTGTGTTTGCGAATCGTGGGTTGACGTACGCCCCATGGTGTATGAATGGACATGATCATCTAAAAGCTTGCTATAAGTACCTATGGCCTCGTGCACATGCATGCATTCCTTCAAATCATGCACTAAAAGGCTTGAATTCCAGGTAAACACTCTATATTTAAAAGTGACGATTTTATTTCAAGCTCCAATGTTTAAACACCAGAATACGACTCCATTACTCCCTCAGCATTATCAAAATAATAATATTTATTTAAATTTGTATGTGACACAAAACTTTCTTAATAGTCCGGCGGCGGTCAGCTTCAAGCGCGCGTTGGAGTCTGGACAATGTTTTTTTGTTGATTCTATATCTCTGAGATGTGCTCTTTCAGAATCTGAACGATGCCACTCAGTCATCGTTGGGCAATTTGCATAATATGCAAATTAAGGCAGCCATTACCAAAAATATTATTTTCGCCTGTATCTCAGTAACTACGAGGGGCGTTCAGAAAGTTCGAGGCTTTTTTTCACATGGATACTTATTTTCAATCTAGAATTATGAATTTTTCACAGGATAAAATTCAGCATATTTGGAATGGATTTCCAAAATTATGGACAATTTGGACATTTTTAAGTCATTCTGTGGTTGCCATGGAAACTGAAAGTTTAGCTTCTTGGGGCAGGTAACACTGAAACAAAGAGTGCCAAGAAATTGTGACTGTGAGAGACTTCTCTCTGTCACTTGTATTAGTGAGATTGACAATATTTGACACAAGAAATGTGGTATTAGCTTCTAAATATGCTTTCAAGCACACCAAATGTGTGTATTTTTACACTGAACCCACGTAGGAAAGCACTCCTGCATGTCAGATTTGGCGAGGGAAATTCAGGAGGCAAAGGTGTGTTTCCCTGACTACATAAGGACTCGTGAAAGCAAGGATTCACTAGTATGAATAAAGGACCAAAATGGACAGCATTATCCAACCTAGCCATTCCTGTGACATGTTGCTTTACATAAGTCCTGGTTTTCCCTTACTTTAGTCCATGTGGGCTATAGTTTCAGGGACTGGAGGAGAAAAGGCTTCGGATGACCAAAATTCTTTCACACAACTGTGTTTGGAGGACTTCAAGGAACATTTACTTCAATGGGTCAGGTGTATGAATCAATGCTTTTGGTGACCTTGGGAGTATTTTTTAAGGCTAATATTATATTTCTTGTGTCAAATATTGTCAATCTCACAAATGCAAGTGATAGAGAGAGGTCTCTCACAGCCAAAATTCATTGGCTTTAGTGGTTTCAGTATTATCTGCCCCAAGAAGCTGAACTTTCAGTTTCCATGGCAACCACAGAATGACTTAAAAATGTCCAAATTGTCCAAAATTTTGGAAATCCATTCAAAATATGCTGAATTTTATCCTGTGAAAAATTCATAGTTCTAAATTGAAAATAAGTGTCCATATAAAAAAAAGCCTCGAACTTTCTGAACGCCCCTCGTATGAATGATATCAACATAATTTTGGTGTCTATCCCTATGTTTTGAGGGGTAAATCATCCAACTAGGCCATTGCCATAAATGTCACACCAATAGTTTTTGCAGAATTGACATATTGAGGCCGCCATTACTGAAAATCTTGTTTCTGACGATATCTCCGAAACTACATGTGCTATCAAAGTAATTTTGTTGTCTATCCTTATGTTTTGAGGGTTAAAGAATGAGATGAAGCCATAAATTTAAGTAAACATCACACCAATATTTTGTACTGAACAGGCATATTAACAAAACTGCCAAAACTGAAAATCTTTTTTCTGACAATATTGTGTTATCAAAACACTATTGGTGCCAACACAATGTTTTGAGGGATATCGGAACATATTAGGTTACATTAATAATGATCAAACAAGTATTTCGTACTGTATCTCACAACAGCCAGTGATGTTTTGCTTAAAAACCATGTGATTTACACCATGTGGTTCATCATTGTGAACCACATGAATAATTTTCTGACCTTGTATATATATATATATATATTATACGTAAACATGAGCAGTGTTAGTGATGATGTCACAATGATTTGGGGCTCTGATTGGTCAGTGTGGTTGCCAGGGATATTCTTGGGCCTTTAAACAAAATAATGCCATATGACTCAATATTTTTTGACTGGTGGTTATATTTTTGTTCTGAGATATTCCTTATTATCACTGATTATTGTATTCTTCTGTAACCTGACATTCACAAGGTTAACTGCCATGAACCACATACCTTCATGTTTTATCACATAATAAGCATATGTATATCAAAATAATTGTTTAGAAACAAACTAAGCCATTTCAGAAAGCAAAATATGATTGGATAAAAGTGCATTTTAGTCATTACAAAACACTTCTTGCGCTGATACATCTTGCCATTATTGATTTTTCTGTTTGCAGAAACAAGTCACTTTCAACAATTTTGTCCCTCAGAACTGAATACCACCAATTGTCATGTCCACACTTCCATTTATTTTGATTCAAGGCTAATTAAATGCTCAGAAGACAGTTTGAATGCTGTGAGCATATATTATCTTGCTGTGAGCCTATATTATCTTGAGTGAAACAGCCAAATAAGATTTCATGCGGAAGCACACCGCCAAAACGAGCTTACCATCATATGGTAATTACTGTGTCAATGTTTATAATTTGAAATGACATTCTGCAAAATATTGGTCAAGTAAGCCATTGAACAAGATGTTTCTGCATTAAAATCACACCTTATCATTTCCAGCACCTCTGGAACAGCAACATTGTCGCTTTGATTCAATGGTACTGTACTGGATTAAATGTTTACTAAATCAATAATGTCTCCTTAACAGACCTGATTGAATGCAGGAATTCTGGAGAGCCAGCTTCCACATGGCAGTCTAAATATACCATCATCACTTTCTATATGAATTATTTTTTTTACAAAGTGGCCAGTATTAAAGATCTTTGAGGCCGGATTTGTCCTCGAGGCCGGCCACGAAGTCATATTTGGATGAGCATCAACTACAATACTGAAAGTGGAGCTTTTGTCACATATTTCTACCAGTCTTGCATGATTAGAATATGCAAAGACCGGAGCAATATCTAATGTCAACGACGGCTGTTGATCCCCTGGCGGGCACCCATGAGTGATGGCCTTCTCCAGTGATGTCAGCTGCTGCATTGGAGTGCATAAAAGGAGAACTTGGTCCTTCTATTGTAAGATGAGAGGTTAGGTTAAAAAAAAACATAAAAGCTAGGCAAGAGGAGAAAAGTAGTTCAGGAGCTGTCCTCCAATCAGGGATGTAGACTTTGGCAGATTTGTAATGAATAATATTATATCATAGCACAATGCACAATTTGAATATACATTTGAATTTTTATTTTTATGGCTTCTTTCCCGTACCCTCAAGATCTTCCAATGGGAGCACTTAACGTTGAAAAAAGTAGTGCATTGGCCTGGTAAAAGCATGAGGACAATTTCAGAACAGTTCCTACAGTTTATGATCACCATAGCTGGTCAGTGACCAGCTTAGAATATGCTTTTTTCCTCAAATAATTGTTAAGAAGTTCCTTGATGATATACAGTAACTTAACAATCCTATTAATTTTGTTCGGAGAGATAATTATTTGCTAACCTTTCAATGACCTTTCAGTAGCCTGCATTGATTACATTGAATATTATTGTGATTGTTGGAGAAGTTTTATCCATCCCAGATGGGTAGCAAAATGTGACAAACGCTCCACTTTCAGTGTTGTAGTTGAGGCAGGGACATCTGCCAACCAGACGGAGGTATGAGCCTCTGCGACCAAGGCCAAGGTCATCAAAACCTGGCCTTGAGGCAGATCCAGGCCGAGTATTGAGCATCCAAGGCCTTGGCCATCCAAATGATCTGGCCTTGATAGCTTCGACACTGTCGACTTCGTATACAGCGTAGATAACTCATATTGAAAGTGATGATGGTATATTTAGACTGCCATTTGAAAATTGGCGCAGGTCTATTAAGGAGACATGATTGATTTAGTAAATGCTTAATCCAGTACAACTGGATCCAAGAGACAATGTTGCTGTTCCAGAGGTGCTGGAAACGATAAGGTGTGATTTTGGTACGGCTACATCTTGTTCAATAGCCCACTTGACCAATGTTTTGCAGATTTCATGGGGAAGCACACTGCCAGAACAAGCATATCTGAAAAGGTGATTACTGCGTCAATGTTTATAATTTGACATAACAATTATTACTTGGCTCTTTCACTCAAGATATTACATGCTTACAGCATGGAGCATTCAAACTCTGTCCTGAGCACTTAATTAGCCTAGAATTAAAATACAAGGAAGTGTGGACATGACAATTGGTGGTGTTCAGTTCCAAGGGACAAAATTCTTGTAAGTGAATAGTTTCCGTACACGAAAAATCAATAATGGCAAGATGCATCAGCGCAAGAAGTGTTTTATAATGACTAAAATGCACTTTTATCCAATCATATTTTGCTCAGTCCTTTCTGAAATGACTTAGTTTGTTTCTCAACAATTATTTTGATATACATATGCTTATTATGTGATAAAACATAAAAGGATGTGGTTTATGGCAGTTAACCTTGTGAGTCGTGAATGTCAGTCACAGAAGAATACAATAATCAGCAATAATAATTTATATCTCAGAACAAAAATAAAACCACCAGTCCAAATACATTGAGTCATTTCATATGGTATTACTTTGTTTGCAGGCCCAAGAATATCCCTGGCAACCACACTGACCAATTCACCAATCAGAGCCCCAAATCATTGTGACATCATCACTTCACTACTCATTGTGTACATGACAGGGTCAGATAATTATTCATGTGGTTCACAATGATGAACCACATGGTTTAAATCACAAGGTTTTTCAGCTTAACTTCACTGGCTATTGTGAGATATAGTGTAAAATATCTGTTTGATCATTATTAAAATAACCTAATATGTATCTTTATCCCTCAAAACATGGTGACAGGCACCAATAGCGTTTTGATACCATTTGTAGTAACACAATATTGTCGGAAAAAAGATTTTCAGTTATGGCAGTTTTGTTTATGTGCCTGTTCAACACAAAATATTGGTGTGATGTTTACTTAAATGGCTTCATCTCATTCTTTAACCATCAAAACATGGGGATAGACACCAAAATTATTTTGATACCACTTGTAGTTTCGGAGATATCGTCAGAAACAAGATTTTCAGTAATGGCGGCCTCAATATGTCAATTCTGCAAAAATTATTGGTGTGACATTTATGGCAATGGCCTGGTTGGATGATTTACCCCTCAAAACATAGGGATAGACACCAAAATTATGTTGATATCATTCATAGTTACTGAGATACAGGCGAAAACAATATTTTTGGTAATGGCCACCTTAATTTGCATATTATGCAAATTGCCCAACGATGACAGAGTGGCATCGTTCAGATTCTGAAAGAGCACATCTCAGAGATATAGAATCAACAAAAAAACATTGTCCAGACCCTACTGCGAGGTTCCCTTGAAATCTGGGGTTTGGCCGCCGGACTATAACCCTCCTACGATCCACACACGGGCTGTGAAGAAGAACTTTGATGCACTGTCACTCAAACTCAAATTGACTGACAAGATTTACCTAATATGAAATCCTTACTTAGTTATATATAGGAATTGGTTGCAACCGACATTATTAGTATCCTGTGTATAAAGCTAGTGTAAATTGTCACTAACCAATTAATTAGCACATATGGTCCAAACGGACATCGGTTTCTTCCATTCTGCCTGTTGAAATTTCAGATCACTTATAGTTACTCAAAATATTCTTTAGGATTGATAGGAAAAAAAGATATGTCTGTGCATGATTATATTCAGTTTAATGAAGCTTAAATATAATTGGTGCCAAGCTGAAAACTGTGCATGATTATATTCAGTTTAATGAAGCTTAAATATAATTGGTGCCAAGCTGAAAATATTCACATTGTTTGCACTATACAGGATCACTGCAAAAACACATCACTTTACAAAAATTACAACTAATGCAATATTTACCATTACACGGGGGAAAAAGAATTGTCTGATTCAGACAATGATTGTCTATATGTGTCCGATCATGCAGTTGTCTTAAAATACTGAAGTCTTAGCATTACATCACTACATTTGCCTTGGTTGGCAGATGCAAGCAAGCAAATTATAGACTTCAGAACAGTCAAATATATACGTGGAAAACATTCGATGTGGAGAATTTGCATTTTGCATATCCATGTTTGTGTGGTTTGATGGTTTTTCACACTGGATGAACCATGTTTCAACCACGTCATGGTGGATGATGTCACATTCTTGAGATGATTCAATTAGGCCTGCAATGAGTGCATGTAATGTCATGTATTCAGCAGAAGGGACTTGAGCTGAATTTAGATGCACCCACCAAGTGATGGAGTCCAGGCTTCTCAGACAGGGCACGGTTAAACTTCTGTTGTATTTCGAACCACAGTATTTCTGTTTACAGTTATCACATCGTCTTCTTCTTAAAATCAGATTGGCACTACAAGGTGTTAATGCACTGTATATTGTCTTACGCACTACTTATATGTGATATCTATAGCACATGGAGTGTTAAAATGATTTTTCAATTGATGTCCCAATGTGCCCCGGCTATGCCTAGCTGACTCTGCCTGCAAAAGGGTAGGTGCAGTCTAGTTTATTATGCCTTGCATTTAAGCTCAATAGTATTGGTGATATTCATGCAAACTTCTGAGTTCTTCAGTGCTTTCAGCATTGAGCAAAATTAGTAGACGTTAAAAGCGTCCCAATGTGCCCCCGTTCCCCATACATTTTAAATATATAGATGCATTATGGCAAAAAGCTCTTCTATAAAACTAAACAGGAGAAACAGGCATTTGTCCGGTGATTAGGTATAATAGGACCACTTATAATGAACATCTTTATATATTATAAGTTTGATCGAAGCTCATATAGTTTCACTGATAATGTTTTACAGTGTAGGATTGAAACCAGCAAAGGGTAATATGAAAGATGCCATATTGTCCCAAGGCATTTGTCTTCCAATAGCAGACTGGGATTTTGTCTTCTCAATGGCTATTTTCACTGTCAGATCACTAGACACCATTGTTCCAGCCAAATAGGTCAAATGTTTCATATGTGTCATATCATGAAAGTTAGCTGAAGAAAGAAGCCTTGATGTATTGTAGAAAAGGAGAAGGTACTATGTAAATCATCCCTTTGATGGTGCTATGAGTTTATGTATTCTCTACATTGTCATGTTATACGGTGTAAATAGTTTTTTATCTCCAGCCTATAAGAACAATACTGGTTTATCGCAGCCTATTCCAGCCATGGCAACTATAGCTTGTTTTATATAATAGATGTGTAAAATACTGTGTGAAATACTTCATTAACATTATCCTGTGGGTCTTATTAGGCCCGCCGAAGGACGGGTCTAATGTTTTCATTTGCAGATGTATGTCCGTCTGTTTGTTGGTTTGTCTGTCAGCAAGATTGAGGAAAAACCGCGGGGCGCTTTCCAATGAAACTCTGCAGGAATTTTTCAATCCCCACAACAAAGAACTGGTTAGATTTTGGTGAAGATCCGTGCACCGGATATGCCACAATCACCAGATACAGATCTTCATCTAAATCAACACTGTGTACCGTTTGTTCTATGCGAAGCAACCTAGTTAATCACAAAATCTTAAATTTTATACAAGAAACCAATTAAATTATAACATAACATAGCCAGTATGCTTTATTTATGTACCAGACATCTTGATGTGAAATTACTTGCATTAAATATTCCAACAATCAAAAGATTTGGGGATTCTAGTAAAAAATGCACTATAATTTACTAAAACTGCCTAATCTACCAGAAAACTTAATTGATTGATTTCAAATTTTTTATGTGTACTACTTGTACTATAAGACAGCATACTAGTTATAATACAAAGGTTGTTGTTAGCTTTATATATGAGAACCAGCAAAATGTAAATAAAAAAATCCTTAATTAGGTCACTTGCTTAGTACACAGTGTCAATGTCATTGGGCGACCCTGCCTGTGCATTACGCATGGCTGAGCAATGGGCAACATCTCTGCTAACCACTAAACAGCCACACTGGGCAAAGAGGGAGCAACTGCATACTGAATTCACTTGATGCAACCATCTTATCTAGCAAATGATGAAAAGACATGAGTCCTCCCTTTCCTTGCGACGGGCCTTTGCGCTCTACAGAGTGCCAACCTCTTGTTTGTAGATGAGAAGTTCGCACACAGTGAAATGCCCATAACACTCTTAACACATCTGTAGATTTTGTACATTTTTAAATTTAAAGATGAGCTATTCAGATTATTATTTCACAGGGTCACCCTGTTTTATTACTCAAAGAGCTCATGCAGCTACTATATTGTGACTGGTTCTTGGTTAAGAAGTGTTCTAGTGGTGTTAGCTTCCTACAACTGGAATTATCTTTATGATGATATCAGATATATGATCTGGCCTATAGGCTTTCATCACTCAATTGATCAAGAAATAAGGCCATCCTTGTTAAATTTGAAATACTAGATTTTGACCTGCTTTGGTTTCATATCCAGATCTCCCTGCAGGAAGAGTATTTTAGGGAAAAGGAATATCTTGGTCCATTTAAGAAGGTGAAGAAGGATTGCTGATGAAGTGCAGCAGGGTCTTTAAATCATTTATATGGTGGTATTTTTCTTTAATTTGCTCATATGTTGCCATCAAAAACTTGTGAAAGAACCAATTCTTCTTTTCGATATTGATACAATTCTTTTTGTTTGCCATGATGAACTTTGAAATGAACTAATTGTCCCCCAAATCCACATCACACATATTGACAGAGATCGATATTACCCCATTTATTAACAGACTTGGCTCAGGGCTTCCCCTTAAAGATGTACTCAGGACAAGGGCTCCACACATCCTTCCTCAATCCTGAAATCCCTCAAGTTTCCTGACATCCATCAACTATTTATCAAAGGGTGAAAATGGCCTTGTCAATCAGGGCCTATTACTTGTTGAATGGAATTAATCCAGTAATTGCCAAATTTTAGTTAAGCGCTTTGTTCATATTAAATTTGTCTAAAATGTCTGTATAACCACCTGCATAACATACGATAATGCCTCTTCTACTTTCTTCTGATTGGCGTCTTATCCAGTTTCTATCTTTCTTTTTATGTATTGCATATGCACTTCCTAGTCTATCTATTCGTCGAATATATCAATGACTTTACCAAGAATAGTTGGCAAGTACGATGGAATGCTTGCCAACGAAACAAACTACGCACTATTCTACCACAAGTCACGAAAGATATAAAAATTGATGTGCAC
The DNA here is from genome assembly GCA_026936325.1 of Platynereis dumerilii. Lineage (NCBI taxonomy): Eukaryota > Metazoa > Annelida > Polychaeta > Phyllodocida > Nereididae > Platynereis > Platynereis dumerilii. The sequence continues at coordinate 5,650,066 of JAPTHN010000028.1, forward strand.
TCACGCAGAGAGCAAATCGTAATCCATAGATGTCTTATAGACACAGCAGATTAACCCATTCACACTTATTAAACAATGACGCAGCACCAATATGCGAAGGGCGCCAAGTACCACTTTCGATTAAACATATCTTGATAGAATGTAATAACAATCTACATCACTGACCCTTTCAATCAGGTAATCTTAAACACTTGTTTTTAGAAAATTCAGCGTCCAGTATAACACAGTTCCTCAGAGATAACGACTACTTCTACAAATTATGAGAAATTAGTTCCAGGATAATCTAACAAACCAATGTCGCCTCTAAATAGCCCACACTGGTGCTGATTGGGCGTAAAACACAAACTCACTCACTCACTCACTATCTATTCGTCGATCTAACACTAAACAATGATTGGTGTTGTTCATTAAAACAATTGGTTTGCAGAAGGATTTGTTTATTTGTTATGACAATGTTATTAGTGCAGACTAAATATAGTTCCTGAGATGTTGCCAGTTTTCTGATATTTGACACCCTTCTCCTGAAAGCCTGACATTACATACAGCTGGTTCAGGTAAAGCTGCCTTATCAATCAGGAGTTTAGCTGGGAGCAAAGCAATTTGCAAAAGCCGCAATGATTAATCAGTTCCCACACCGACTAATTAACCGGTCGGAGGCCGCATTATGATGTAATCAGAGGTGTTTCCGTGACAGGTGATACTTGCTGTTCCTTCGCGTTTCTCCCAAACAAAACTGTTTTCATCCCCAAAAAAATCTTTTCATCCCCAAAAAAATCTTTTCATCCCCAACAAATCTGTCCGGCCACAATGACATACTGACACAGCCTGAATGAAGCCACCGCCGAATTAAGCTATCTCTGAATTAAGCCATGTTGCGAATCATGCCCACTTTGAATTTAGCTGGTGTTTCGTTTTGCTGCTGTTGCACTTGTGTCTTTTCGGAAAGGAAAGTGTGTAAGTAGGTTGATGGATGGATGATTGGGGCTTTACATCCTGTATTTATGCACTTGGTAGGCTAATTAGGACATGGGAAGACACGGCAATGAGGCAAAGGAAGATTGAAACAGCCGTCCAACATAGGCCCAGGTGACCCGGCAAGAGCTGGATTCAGACCCTACACCCAGCAATTGGCAGCCCAGCACAGTACCACTAGCATGTGCTGCCGTTTCCACTAACCCCGGCCATGGCCTTGGGGTTAGTTGAACTTGAAACATTTGGTTTCATGGTACTTTCAAGCTCATAGGGAGAAATTGTCAATATGTGAGACAAACTTGTTCCATGGAATGTTGGGGTGAATACTGTAGCTAGCACTTGCCAAGATGTACCTGTTCTACTAGTTCAGTAGTACGGGACAAATAATTCAAGTAGCCCCGGTCTCCCCTATGTGATGGCCAAGAGATGTACGAATTCAATTGCTATAAGCCTTAGACCTCCTAATTGAACGAAAGCGTCCACCAAATATGATGACATTGGAAAATGTGTTAGGGAAGTCTGAATAACTCAGCTGGAATTGGTAGCATGAGGCTTGAAATTTTACTACTTGTTTGAAAATCAACCTACACTTGCACTATAGCCTTTCCGAAAATCGTAATATTGTATGTCACCTCCAAATAAATCTACAATGGTATTAATATGTTTCAAAATATGCACTTGTCATGGAAAGTTATCAAAAGGCAAGAAATAACTCCCATGTGAAGTTGCCCAATACTTTTCATGGTATTTGGAGGGACTTAATTTTCTTTTACAGTAGTAGCTGTTGAAAATCAATAAATGGTCAACATAAAATTTACATTCAAATAACTGTAACATTTACAGCAACATAGTTCAGAATGCAGTTTCACATAATTATTACAACCGTTTAACAAACTGCAACATGTTTTCATTGATTCACAGGTAAAGGAACTCTTTGCCACAGAATCCCCCTAATGTAACCCTTTCAAGGTGATGGCAGCAATTATAATATTGCAGTTTTCAGTGCATTAAGCATTCCACCAGGTAATTTTGATCCACTGAAAAAGTCTTGGGGTAAATAGGCTAACCTGCTGTTTTGGTCCCAAATGCAGCTTAAACCTGTGTATGTCCCTGAACTTGACACATCTTGCACATTATATTTGCCTGTTTAAGGACATTAAGGATGTCAACACAGCTCCTTTTTTTGTCCATTTAAATCAATGGTCGATTGACATTAAGAAACATGTGACCTCACTGATGAGTGATACAACCCATTCATGACTTCTGATGATAACAAGACAGGATTTGACCTCACTAACTGGATAAGATGTTTAAAATACAACATGGCAAGTATAGTATAGGCGATTACCTCATCGGTGATTCTGGTAATCTATCATTCCCACTGTATCGTTTCATCTGAACGACATCCAGCCAAGATGTTGCTAATGATTAACTGTTCTCTAATGCGAATCAATTGTTCTCTTATGGGAGTCAATTTTGGAACGCTCTTTGTGCTTTTTGACCACCGCCTTCAGTGCTTCACTACACTTTGCCACCTTCCTGTACATTAAAAATTTGATTATTAATTTGAAGGAAGCCATACATAATACTACGAATTCTTCAATTACTGCATTTTTACTTGTCTGTCCCTATAGTCTATATGTCTACAGCCTACAGTTCTGAGGTATTCCATTGAGATTTTCTTACTAGATGTGTGTATATTTTCCTTACCCATACCACTAGCTTATCATTTCCTGTTTTTCCTTATTGCTTACTTTCTTTTTTTACTCTTTATTGTCTCTATTTTTCTTATCTGTTTTTCTTTTACGATTGGCACTTTATTACTTTTCCACCATAAGATTATTTTTTTCAGCATGTTATCCGAAAAGCGATATTACACACAGATCTTAGCGATATTTGATAGCATCCTACTGGAAATTTAGTGCAGGAAATTATGAACTAGAATTTGGAATTTTCATTAACTTTTTCCTTCTCTCTTTTATTTACCTTGTTCTCCACTTGTTATGAGATACTGGGCATAAGCTTATGTGTTTTAAAGTCACTGATGAGTGACAATATTCATGTAAGGTGATAAAAATTACAGGATATGACCTCATTAACTGCTTGTGAGTCACCAAGTACAACATGGCAGATATAGAAGATGACCTCACATAGAGCATTCTGGTAATCACTTATTATTGTCAGGCTGTAATGGTTCATCCTAACAACATCCAGTGCAAATTATGTCATGACCCAGTGACTATGCGAACCTTGCTGTGAAAACCATTTGATGCACTGTAACATTGCAGAACTGTCTGAAATTATTTTGTGTTAGAGCTGCAGCGAGACACATGGTCATTTCATTCCACTGTGATTGAATGCTTAATGCTACCAATTCCATTAGTGTCAGCTCCATGTCTGACCTTTTTTTTTTCAGATTTGTTATGAGTCTCTCAGCTCTAAAGCATACCACAGCTTCTGTTATACTAAGATTCACAAAAAGACAAATCAGTCCTTGAGTACTGACTGTTAAAATTATGAATATCAATTGTTGCTTCAGGCTATCAATGTGGAATTGCCAATAAATTATGAAAAAGATGGATTGCATCATGATTGCATCATAATTGCCTCAATTTGTCAGTTATCTTGAATGCTAACTAAGTTTTAAATTTGTCAAAACAGTGCAGGTTTGATAATTCCAGGCTTCTTACAGGGTGAGTGGCAGGAGCCGCAGCATGCACTGCAGCTTAATAAAAACCACCATCAATGGTAATGCGTCATTTTTACCCACAACCTGTCGTTTATGATTAAAGGCGTTTTCTCAATCTGTAGTATCTCTCGTTTGCCTACATCAACTGTGTTGGCAATTTGGCATGGCCTCAAGTACAAATGACCCAACTTCAGGCTTCTTTCCTTTGATGTTCAAAAGGTGCACTAACCTGCTGTGTTTTTTACATAGAAGAAGTAACCGCATAATGGAAAAGTTAAACTTCTTGGAATGAAAACTTTCATAGAAACCATTGTTTTAGGTACAGAACTATTATTCACTTGTATCTGAAACCACGGCATTTTAATATAATAGCCTGTAAATTGCTACATTATATCTACCTAGTTCAGCCTGGCTGGTGTCTATCTATCTCCCTGTTAGCTGCATTCTGTCAGTCTGTCTAGCAGTCTGTCTATTTGTTTATCAATATATATCTGCCCATATATCTGCCTGTCTGTCCCCTAAATATCTTTATATATATTATGATATCTGTCAAGCCTTTTTTTATCCATCAGGACCTGTCTGTTGGAACATAGGCCATTTGACTATTTTCACTCAATTGCTTATTTCGTTATTATCGTTTTCATAGATATGCGCTTTTCCAGTTCGTACTACGCTTTATCTCAAAACTGTGATGTCACAGATTTAGTTGCATAACTGTGTATATTACGAGAACACATTTCAAGAAACTGACTAAATGCATTGACACATGGAGTACGTATGATTAGCTTGTTTATCCTTAGTACCTGCACTGGTTGATAGATGTTTTTATGAAATGTAACTGAAGCACACAGGCCACTTATCCTCAAAGGAGAGTTACACAGCTGGCCAAATGTTTGGAAACGATAGCTGCCTTTATGTTGCACAAAATGGTATCTGGTTGTTCGGATCATCACTTGATCAAATTGAAATAGACCTGAATAAATTTGAAGTGGATTATTAAAGGTAAATTTCTTGATTGGGGCAATCAGTATTTTGAAAGCAACATAGGAAACTGAATGCCATTCATGTACACTATGGAAACTACTCATACATTCCCTCTTCCAATTATGAGATTTTTTTGATCAGATAAGAATCCATGCACCCACAGGAAAATTTATGTAACACTGATCCGATGGCAAGCAAAATTCTGTTTCCAAACTTTTGGCCTGCAGTGGACATATGTGATTTGAAATTGTGAAGACGATTGTCTTTTAATAAACAACAAAACAGACTTTGTTTGGGAAACATTGAAACAGACTCTTTTAGCAAGGTGTAACAATCAGCTCAGACAGAAGCTGTTTGTTGTGGTTGTACACAAGACATAAAATTGCCTGGCAGTTCTAATTTCCTTTGTCATAAACCATGATGTCAAACTCTAAACTGATATGTCACAGATTGAAGATTAGACCAATCACATTCACAGATACCCTAATGATGTCATGGTTTAACTGCAAAAGGAAGTTTTCAAAAAACGCGTAGCTATATGAAAACTATAATTACTGCTTAAATCTGAGTAACTTGATCAAGGACACTCTCCCACCTGTCATATATCTGTTTCACTTATTTAAGAGACTACTTAGGCTGCTTAAATTAAGGTGAGTAATTGTATTATTTCTTAAGTTTTCTTTTTATTCTGAAGTTGCGGTTGTTTTACAAGATCATGTTAATTCCACGTGCAAGGCCAGTTGTTACATTTGCTGATCCTCAAGACACCTTTTCAGTTTTTGAAATGCTAAGAAATTAAGAAGGTGAAGATTTTTTTCTCGAATCTTCTTAAAAATATAATATCTAGTGTCAGCTATTTTATAAAAGAGAAAAATATAAAATGCATTAACATACATTTGCCAAGGACATGAAGAGATTTAGAAGTGAACCTGGTAGATCCATAACAATACAGATTTCGCGTATATTGACTAAGATATATCCTTTTATGGAAAATTGTACTTGAATAAATGGAAACTACGATTAATCTGTCTTTGACAGGTCTATTATTTAATTGAAAAGATGGATATATAATTGATGAGCTGATTATTTACTTATACAAAATCAAGATCAAGATTTTAATTTTGAAGAGTATCATAATTTTTTATGTAGCTAGAAGTATGATTTTGATGTGAACTTCAGTACAGTTTGAAACAGAAACCCGTAGCTACATATGTTGAAGTTGAACATGAAATGTCTTTGCACTGAGAATATTAAGGCTATTTTCTTTTTCGATACTCGAATGAATATAAATTTCCAAATGCAGTTTTCTTAGCTTAAATGATTGAGTGAGATGGTTGCACAATTCCTTTGAGCTAACATGGCTTGTTTTTTTTAAAATTAAAACAAGAGCTGCTTTAGCTTGAAGAGGGGTAGCACAATTCCTTTGAGCTAACATGGTTTGTTTTTTTTTTAAATTAAAACAAAGGCTGCTTTAGCTCAAAGGAATTGTGCAACCATGTCACTCAATCATTTAAGCTGGCTAAAATTAAAATTTTACAGTGTACCTGTCTACTACCTGACACATTTTGTCTTCATCATCTATCATCGGTGAAAGATTGAATTATGAAGAAGTTGGGTGCGAAAGGCCTACATCACCTAGAGAATCTACCCCAGACTAACAGGTAACAGCTCTGATTATGAGAGTCATAATAAGTGCCCATACTAGCTAACCACTATGCTAAGGAGCTACATAAATGTGTTCCATTTTAAGTACTCACTTCACCCCTGTCTTGTCTCTTGTGTCTCAGTGCAACCAAACAAGCAGAGCCTTGTCATTCCTTTGATTGATAATAATGTCAGATTAATGATGGTCTAAAGATTCCAAAACTGCTTGAAACAATCTTACTCTTTCATGACAATCACAGAAAAAATTGCAAATTTACGAGATTCAATTCATGTTGCATTAGAATTGTTCTTGAAGAACTAAGGCATTCATGTGTTAGTGTCTGCGATCTAATTAAAATTCCACAGCACCCGTTTTCCTATCAGATAATGCATTGTTTTTAAAGGCAGCCAGTTAAAAACACAGCGTGTTATCTGATTAGAAGACTTGATTTTGGTTGTAAGATTTAGATGCAGCTTTTGGAAGAAGTCCCAGTTTAACCCTTAAGATATTCATAGAGATGTGCTCTTCAATTTAAAACTAGAATATCAAACTGAAGACAACTCTCTAATATTCGATAGAAGGGATTCACAGCATCAAACAATGCTATAGAAGATTCTTGTTATATTGGATTTATTCATCTGTATATATTTAATGCATTTATATGGAAAGAAGTCAGTGCTCTGTTCAGAAATATTCATCATTGTTTATAGAAATGAGTAGTTAGTGATACTAATGAAAACTTAGACAGTTCTTCTTTTCACCTGCAAGCTCTGGTTAGACAGAAAAAAAAAATAAGAGCAAAAAGAGAGCAAGAGAAAAAGAGTCAGGTAAGAAAAAGAATGAAATAGAGTAAGTGAAAAAGAATGTAATAGTTATAAAATTAAAGAAAAAGAATGGAACACGAAGTAAATAATAAAACTAAAGAAGAAGACACTAAAATAGATTGAGATAAGAATAAACTGAAATGGGTGAGAAGATGGACCGAATAAAGGATAAAATTAATTGTTGGAAGAAATGCTGAAAAAAGAAACAAAATTAAGGAAATAAAGAAGTTCTAGTGTAGTAGAAGAACTAGAATACTAAAATAGAGAAAGAGAGGAAGAGGATTAAACAATATAAACGTAGATGGAAAAAGATGGAATGATTGAATGAAAGAACTCATTCATTGAAGAAAATCGTGAGATAATGGTGAGAATAAAATCAAAAGAGATGAAGAAAATTAGAGAAAAATAAAGATAAGATTTAGAAGTCGAAACAAGAAAATATAAGAAAGAACATCGAGACTGAATCAGAAAAAGAAGAGGAATTAAAATGAAATAAACCAAAGAAAAAGTATACCAAATGAAATCGGATCTATTCGAATGTTCAAAACAAAGCTAAGATGAATTGATGTAAAATGCATTGATGTAAAATGCATTGATGTATATGTATAATACTATAAGCATTACTTAGTTATTTTGCATTTCCCCCTTTCTACTTTATTTAGCTAAATTGAGATGTTTAGCCTATTGATGACCCAGTTAAAAGACAAAATAATTCCTTGTCAGTGTGATATTAAAGTTTTGCACATTTGGTGTTTTATTTTATCCTTTTATTTATTCTGAAGATAAAGCAATACAGTAAAAGGTTTTTCTGAAAGTCTGCTTCTTATTCTTTTTCCTTTCAACTCTCTTTTATCTATTATTTATACTTAATCTAAATGAGAACATGAGAGTCGGCCTATTTCCCTTTTTTCATCGTGGATCCTTCACCCACTTAACCAGTGTGCCATTCTCGTAAACCTACAGATAAAATCAAGCTGTATTTTACACCAAATCAATAGACATTTTCCCATGGCTGTATTTTAATTGGGCAGCTCCTAAAACATACATAAACTAGGTTTTGTTTATTTTCCTGAGGGATTAGGAGGCGCCTAATTCCTTATCCAGCCTTTTTTCGTGCCTGAAACTTAAAGATGAATATAGGCGCTAATTAAGGGTTAATTACTAAAAGGCTGTCTTAAAGTGATTGTGAGTAATTATCAAAATTAATTAGTTAAAATGTGTCAATAGACTCAATACATGTTTTTATTTCACAAAAAGACGTAGTTTGTTGTAATATTGCAAAAAAAAAAAAAACCTGAACGATCCATTCCTTTTACACAGTAGCAGGTATAACTTCTATTTCTGAGTTAAGGTTTTCAACTTGCAGATCTACCTGCCCATCAATTTAAATTGTTCTTAGAAATTGTATTAATACATTTCTTCCTGTCTCTTTTTGCATACACTGTAAAGTTGATGAACTCGAGTCAGCTTGAATGATTGAGTGAGATGGTTGCACAATTTGTTTCAGCTGACATAACTTGTTTTCAGCTAAATTAACAGAGAGATTATCCCAGCTGAAAACAGGGTGGGTCATTCCACAGTAACTGAGTTTTTTCTGTCACTCAAGCTGTTTTCAGCAAATCATAAAGTTTGGTTTGGATTTTCTTTCCAATCTTATGCCTTTCCCCTCTTTTAAGTTATTTTTGCATTGTAAAATGGAAATTATCAGTAGGTGCTTGTATTGTGAATCACTAACAATATTCGAAATATACAAAAAATAGTGATGTCACAGAAAATTGTTCTTTTATTTACCATACGTTTTCAACCATGTTAAATCAATATAAATATTTGTGGGGGGTCTAAATCTCTAGACAACTATTCCACATACTTTTATCCCAAGATCAGACTGAATTGTTGCTCTCCTGTGTATACTATGGAAAACAAAATGACCTTGTCACTATAAAACATGTCACTGGTTTTACTCATTAAATAAAGCATGGCTGTCAAAGGAACGCTCCCTTCTATCTTAGGTCAAATGTACCAGGGGGCATCTGCTGATAGACAGGTATCCACGATAACTTCAGATTTTGGCATTTATACGTTTTTAGAATGCAGGGTGGCTTCACAGTGTGCTGAAATTAAGAGCGTTCTTTTTCTGTGTCGCTGGTGTTACCCTAAAAAATGGTCAATTATTCTAGAATTTTCAAAAACTACCTCACACATAGGATATGTCCTGTTTACTGAAATCAACCTGTGGCAACACCTTTTCAAATCAGTGCATCACTGTGGGAGCAATTGGTATTTCAGGGCAAATTGTCACTGGTGTTACCGTCACTGGTGTTACTCAAAAATGGTTAACACTGGAGTCCCATGGTAGCACCAGTGATAGATGGTGGTAGAAAATCCAATGAAATTCTTATTTTAATGGGAAATGTTTCAAACAAATATTAATTTGGTCACTAGTTTAACTTTGAATCAATGGTGTTTCTTTACTTATACTCCAGTTTTGTCTTAGTTATTGTGGAATGACCCATGGTATGTGTGCTTGAAATGTTCCTACCTGTCAAGGAATTCACAATGTCTTCCAATCCTAGCCTTCCACATGACTTAGAATACACCAATGCCAAAATAAATATCCAAATGTTTAAGAACAGTTGCAAATTCAGGATTGACCTTTCTGGTGTCAGTTTCTGCAAGGCTTTTAGAAATCGTTCTTTTATTGCTATTAATTCACTGTACTCCCTGAAATAACCTTTGTCTCTGACTGTCATAATACCATCAAGCTTGTATTGTACCATAAATATATTTTTATAAGTTGACTGATAGGTCAGTCTAGCAGCTGAGCTCCTGAAATAATCATTTATTCTCTATTCTTGTGGGTGGAATGGCATTACACTGAATTCCCATATCACACTGCCACACGATCTGTCCTGCAGTTGTTTTGTGACATATCCTGGACCCATGACATATCAGAGGTTATCTATATATTGTGAGCTGAATTTAGAGCTTGGATAAATATAGACACGTGCAAGGGATTTATATGGGGAAATAAAAGAGGGAGCATAGATTACAAGGCATGCTACACCTTCACCAACGAAATGTGAACTTATATATAAGCGACATGCCTCTCTACACTCAACATTGACAAGTCGATATGCGATTGTCTGGCAGCACATTTGGGTAAGACCCAAGTCTGAAGACCCACTTTGTAAATTATATATTCCATTTTGGTACAATGCAATGACAGATGCGTATTTCTTACTTTCGTAATCGGAAGCATCTAGGTCTTCTCTATCCAATTCAGTGTGTATATATTTCTGATAATCAAAACCAAAGGCAGATTACCAAAGGTGCAGAACTGGCTATACTTTTCCCCCCAGCATATTCCATGGAAGGATATTTTTGGAAAGACCATATGTAACCATTTGTGGTTAGGAAAGTCTTCTTGTTGATGGTTAGCCATATATTTAGGGTACCTGCAGAGGGCCCAGATGTCAAACTTCAAACAAATTCCTTTGAAATGCAGAGCGGCATCTGCTAATTTGTTACCTGTAGTGTGAAAGACATACCTTAGAATGTAATTTTAAAGGTACCGGTGACAAACCACAAGTGTTCTGGAGGGGTGAAATGCTGGTTAAAATATCCTGCATTGGAATACGCTTGGGAAGTGGGGTACACCTTTGGTAATCTGCCTTTGTCATATTTTCAACTCTCCTATACGTAGATAGGAAACTTCAGAAATAGTTTCATCACCTCTAAGAAATAAAACCTGTAACCACGAGTCCTCAAACCATGAGTTTCTGTGACCATGGGCCAAGTATTTCTCACGGGATCTGGAAATCTCACTCCTCATTTTACTGTTCTCCTTGAAAGACCACAAACTTGCGTGATCACAAACTACATTAATGGTTTAACAGGATTCCAAGGGTCATCTCAAGATAAAAATTCTGTTTTTACAACTTCACTACTTCTTCACATTTGCAATGTAATAGGTCTTATGATCTTTTAAGGTCGGGCTATAGGCTACCTTTTACTGTCATTATAGCAGCATTGATGCTCTTTCCTGGATTTAGAGGGATGCGCTGCTTATTGCTGGGTCCTGGCCGACTCCCGGGTTGGATTCCCGCTCTTGCTGAGTCACCTGGACTTTTGTTGAAAATACTACAATGACCATTTGCATATTTTTCATACTATATGATACAGGTAAAAGTTTAGAATGCTAATGAAAAAAAAAACAATTATTTATTTGAGTAATTACTGCACAATTTGGCTGTGTCAATTAGGCCCTACGCATATTATTTCATAATTTTGAGTAAGCTAATTGATTGTTCAATTACCTGTTTTGTGGTTGCACTCGGAAGTTATACAATGACACATAAACGATGGAGTTTTTAAACCTCCAAAACCACCCACCGACCTAGTATTAGCTACCGGCAGCTACCGTTAAAACAACAGTACATGCCGTAAAAATAACTGTTTTCTTCCGTAAAGTGGTACTTTTATGTATTCATTACGGTAGCTGCTGTTTAAGTAACGCAGCAGGTTTTACAATGTATTTATAAAGTGGAATGAATAGATAATATTATAGATTGGAATGAATGGATATTAACTAATATAAATGATAACAATTAAGATTTATTTGTAGTATCATATGGCACTGTTTATTGACCCACACTCCTACAGCTTTTATCATGGGAAAATAAGGAACCAAAAAAGTAGACATATGGTCCAGAGGAATTCTATGGGATATTTCTATCTGCTGTCAGAGTGTGACTAATTGCCAAGCCTCTAGCTGCTAAAGTTGCCAACTTGCCTTTCCAGTACAAATTTAGAATTTACAATTTAAAGTTTGTCAGATGGGCCTTTGAGATTTGGAAGATGAAGTAGCTAACCGCAGTGACCATGAGGAGTAAATTTCTTAAAGCCGGAGTAAGGATATTGGGATAATGGATTTGCAATGCATTCATTCAGTAATCGAATAGAGTGTCAAGCGGAAAATTGCAGTGGGACGTCGCTGTGCTTCTTTGGACACCAAGCGAGGCACAGGGTCAAATGCAGAGTGAAGTATATGTAAAGAAGTGCAACTGAAGTCGGTGGCTAATAAAGTTGATGTCGTTACAAGAGGGACGGCGGCGGAGTGAGTCAAGATGTGTCCTAAGAATAGAGACAGATAGAAGAAAGAAAGAAGTTTTAAAAGTACTGAAAAAGTAAGAAATGTACAACTGGATTACGTTGGTACCCAATGTGGGTCTGCTCCTGAGCGTGACATAAGGAGAAGAGTATTCTTTGTGTCAATACTCGCGAAACTGGTTCCAATTTGCAAGGTCAGAAGAAATGGGTAAAAAGTTTGGTTCTCAGTAAGATATTTTCAAGCTGTCAAAAGCCTGTAGTTATAACTGATAGCTTCGCATGTTAACACCAGCAACAAACAGCTAGTGCATTCAATAAACAGTTATAAACAGGTCATTTTTGCTGGATATGTTATGCAATTTTAATTTGAAAAAGAGAAGCGTAGAGTAGCGCGGGGCATACAGCCCCCCTTAACTTCGAGGAGTGATTTGACCTACTTTTTGTGGTCGATTATTTGAATGCTTATGCTGTCAGGAAGGGATCAGTTAACTCTACTTATAACTAGTGAAACGAATGTCTACCAATTTTAATAAAGGAGTTACGACCCTTTTTGTAAAAAAATTAAAATGGCCTTCTTACCCCACCCATCGGGCAAGAAGCCCCCCTATTATTATCCTATGGAAATTTTTTTTGCGAGCGCATTCAGCTTGAAAGTTATTTCTTGGGGTTCTTCTATCATTTTTAAGACATTCTATTCACTTTTTCTGAATTTCAGAATTTTTCTGTTCATACATTTATTTTTTAATGTTTTTTGCCCTGTTTCAATTTCGGTCAAAATTTTTTCTATTTCGATTAGCTATTCTATCAAGATTTAAGGTAAAGTACACATTATTAAATGGTTCCTGAAGCAGCTTCGAGGCCTCAGTGAAGGGGGCCCCATGCCCCATACCATGTGGGGCCTCTCGCCCCAAACCCACATATTTTAATTTGACCTCTATATTTTGAGCTAAAATGCAAAAAAACATGATCCAAATCATATTTATGTGATGGTCATAAAGTGAAGCAATGCAGATATCCATTATACTTTTAAAAATTTCCAAAGTTATTTCTGACAACCACTTTCAAAGAATTAATCAAAGTTACAAAAACCATGCACCTTTTTTTGTTTCTTTAATTATGACTATGCTTTGGTGCTGAATGCCTTGAAAATTTGTGACGTCACCTAAAAAGCCTCTAGCTTCAATCCTATCAATAAGAAAAAGCACCAAAAATGTAAGTTTAGAAATAACCGTGGGGGGCTTCTCACCTAACCCGGGCTTCTTGCCCCGACCCACTCTATGAGGTATAAGTTTGTGTGACATCTCCTTATCGGGTTCTAACATGCCTCAAATCTGGGAAGCTGTTGAGGCCAGGACATCTGAGACTGAGACATTGACCTTTGAAACAGACCAAGACCAAGCCTTCAGCTACAAAGACTGAGGCCGCCAGAACAAGATTCGAGAATATGCCTTATTGCCAACAGTTTATCTTGGAATATTGTTTACGCAGTATCACGGCTAGAACGGGAAGGACTCACAGAGTCAGCCTCAAACCCGGGAACGGCAGCAGAACAGACCTAAATGCTTCAGGCCACAGCCTCTTCACTAATATTGCAATTGCTGAAATTTCTCTACAGGAAGGGAAGCTCTCGATTTCACTGGACCTTAGTCTGGGACTCAATTAGCTGCTTGCCTCTGACCGACAGCACAACAATACAAAGTTAAGAAACCTAAACTTGTGTGGAGTGAGTGAGTGAGTGAGTTTGTGTTTTCCGCCCCATCAGCACTGGTGTGGGCTATTTAGAGGCAATAAACTTTTGTGGAACTTCTTTTAACTAGATACAGGAATAGATGTGTAGCAAGGGTGAAGGGTGGTAGAAGCATCTTGATTCAACAACTGGAAGTGGGAGGAAAACCAAGACACCAATTTTTTGCCATTAACCAAAGAAATTGCTCTAATCACCCTTACGTACTTCCTGCAAGCGAGCTGGACAAAGTAACCTCTCTTTTTTGTCGGGATCAAATCTGGTGTAAACCTAATTGTTGAGCATCACCACTGTCATGTGATATTGGGACTTCGCGAAGGCAGGTCACGTGTCGTAGGGACTTCCTCTCTGGAATTCAACCGTGTACTGCTTCCTCATATCTGATCTAATTTTCCACTTCTGCCAATATCTTCCACCTATTAACGGGACAGAGAATTGCCACAGACAAGTGTGATGCTTACACTGAGATCTCTCAATAAACAGAAGGGATCTTGAAAGTGTTCACCATGAAAATCTTCTGTAGTTACAAGCAGAAGAACTGATGGTCACCGCACTATTTTACATCAACCCGATCTTCACCACGATGATCTACCCCGCCATTTTACATCCACAGTGAAGGTTGCTTTCCCCCATGATCTTCGCTCAAGGGCGCCAGGCTTCTTGAAGAACTTCACCCTACAAACAGTGATAACCTGTCTAGAACCATTAAGGTGAATAAAAAATATATAATCCGTCGGCTTTCAGCTTGTGCCAAACTGCTCAAGCCAGATATTGATCGAAAGGACACCCAAGCTGTACTTTTCACTGCTGTGTTTTTTGCAGTCATTTCTTGCTCTGACACATGATGGCCTCCAAAGCAATTGTGAAGTGCCAAGAATGTGCCAACTTGTTTCTGACATAGATATCAGAATTTAGTGTTGTCAACACAGATGTATTTGATTATATTATATTATATTGTATATATATATTATATATTATATTACGTCACACACTGTAAATGAGTAAGGGTAAGCAGTACAAGTGGGTGTGATTCAATTACACCTCCATATTGCCAATGATGGTGACTGTGATTATATGAACAGACATCTGTATTGTGTTCGTTAGGCTGGATACCCGAGTCGATCCACACCAATGAAATGTAAGGAACAGTGTTGGCACGGGTAGGCAGATAATTATATATACTGATCTATGCTTATGGAAACACAGCACTCCTGTGAATGAGATAAGGTGAGATGGAAAAAATATACACGAAAAACTGAACCTTTATTTCTGATGCAAGGGACCATAAGCATACCAGAGCGCGGGGCGGAGGGACGGTCACCTCCCCCACCCTAAAATTCGAGGAACACTAAAGGTTCGGGCGAGGAGGCTAAAAATTTGGACAGATGAAGTTAACATTATCAGAAATCAATGGTTCCAAAGTATGTTATATGAAATGGTATGAAATCTGAAGTAAGAAATTGGTCAAATGTCACTCGTTCTCTCAAAAAAATTGCCTGCCTATGCCAGGGAAAGTCAATTTGTAAAAGTGACATATCATTTGAATGGCATCGTGTTCTTTGATTTTGCTCATGAACTTCAAACCCAGATCCTTCAATTATGTGGTTACCTTCCCGGTTGTGGAAATTTGGCCACCTGCCTCGAACTACTCAAATCAGCTGATATAAATCTATCCTTCTCCCAAAGGCCTATTAACTGTAAAAAAAACATCAAAACTCTAACTGCAACAATTTTTGGTAATGG
This sequence comes from Platynereis dumerilii, assembly GCA_026936325.1. Taxonomy (NCBI): domain Eukaryota; kingdom Metazoa; phylum Annelida; class Polychaeta; order Phyllodocida; family Nereididae; genus Platynereis; species Platynereis dumerilii. The sequence continues at coordinate 5,665,776 of JAPTHN010000028.1, forward strand.
ACCAAATGAAGGCTGGTACATTTACACCACACACATGAATACCAATAATACTCTATAGACAATACAAGCGTATGCAATTCGAATTTAGAGAGGGCAGGAGCAGAGCCATTTTGCAAATAACACAGATATGATGCAAATGCAATAGTTGACCTTGTACATCTCACTTATTTTGATAATGTCCTGGCATGCAAAGTATTTTCTCTTTTATAGTATTAATTTTGCATATTTTGATGAAATACGAAACTAGTGGGAGCCTATTCCAAAGTCACATGACAATTTCCAATTAGAATACAACCATACCAGTGATCACAAACTGTTATACATTGTTTGTTACTGTGCGTGCTTTTAGCAGTTAGACATGAGATAAAAATGTATTTATAAGAATCTGCTACACATAGAACTAAGAACACCCAACAATAACTGAATTTTTTGAGAAAATGTTTTTCATAGTCAACTGTCAAATTTGATAGAATCTGGGACAAATATATCAAAACACACATGTCCTGGACATTTCGACATTTCTGGGATTGTCACATGCTAGTATATGGGTGGATTAAATCGATTTACAAGCCCTGATATACCATCTCTATCAATGACTGGTACTTCCGCTGGTGATTTACATGTCTCTTTAAAATTATCGAATAGTGAGATATTTTTTAAATGACACTTTTGAAAAATACTTTCCATCATAGTTATCTCTCTTTCCATCATACATAGTTATCAGCTGCCCTGTGAACAATGGTTATTGCACACCAATAGAACAATGGCACCATAAATGTACCAGCTACTTGAACGACATGTATGCATATTCCAGTCACACCACTTGACAAAACTCAGAGGCAACTTGCCTCCACAGACAGACCCCTATTGACTATTACTTGACACCAAACTCTATAAATCCATAAGAATCCTTGGGATAATTCAATTCAGGCTGCCTGTAGGAAATTGTCTATGAATTCTATGACACTGGGTCAATAAGAGATTGGACTCTACAATAACACATAACTTTCACTGACACATCCAAGGAAGGGTTATCAAATGAACTTCTTCCTTGACTTGATTAGTTTGTTTATCTTGTAAACAAACAAGGATCAATAGGCATGCCAAGAATGTATAGATGCATCTACATCTGTCATACATACATAATGAGGATTGTTACTACGAGAGTAGGTTTGAGCTTGTCTATAGTGTATACCCTATCACTCAAGCCATGATTATATACATCTACCTCTCTATCTATCTATCTCATTATGTCAAGATTTTTATTTTCTCTAAAGGTTCTTGTATCACTATCAACCATTCCTGTCCATCCAAGAATGCATGATTGAATCAATCAATATGCACATCTATCTATCTATCGATCCTTCTGTCTGTTATGTATCTATCTATCCCATTAATGTCAAGATTTTATTTTCTCAACAGGTCGTAGTACGTATCACTATCATCCATCCAATACATCTATGTATGAACCTATTTTCTATCTGTATGACTATATGCTATTAAAGTATTTGCTTGTCATCAACTCATGAAATACCATATTCATGGCATAAACAGGACCTATGGTAAGTAAGTTAATATCGTAGACTTACCAAAAGTTACCATGTCTTTGATATCATCTCACTGATCTCACATAGTCTATCAACGAGCAGGCAAAGTTGATTTGCAATATCGATCAGGCTCCCTGTATGTTTTGGGAGGAGGGCGAAAATAGCAAAGTGGCTTGAGAGGTTCCCCTGGGTTCTCGCAGCTAAAGTGACTGACTTAGTGACGCCTCAATTGTCAAATAAAAAGGAAACTATTTCCCATAGCAGCCTATGGTCAGAAGTGATAGAAAAACTTCCGATAGTATACCTATGACTATTGTAGTTCAATGTGTGTTTGTAAAGTGACACTAAGAAGGTGGATTTTGGTGATTCTCAGAGAGGTTTTCTAATTCATAAAGTTATTCGTTATCTCTTTCAATAAATATTAAGAAAATTAATATCAGTCTATTTGAATGTGTTAGCCTACTAGGTGGATGGATAGGTGTTAAAGTTAGGCCTAATGGTCATTTTGTTTATGCCCTTTTTGTTATAGTATGCTTTTAAATGGATATCCTCACTGCAGTAAAAAGCTCAATTGTTTTGTTATACCTGTTACAGCGTATGAATAACTAACACTATGTCAGTTTTATGAACTTCCAAAGGAGAAATGCTTTGTGGCATTCGGGTAATTCTACAAGAATCCTTGAAAGAACTAGCATAACACCCGTGAAAGCATGCGTGTGAGAGAAGAGGGAGGAGGGTGTTTTGCAATGACCCATAGCTAGATCATGGGATAACACCCCTTGAATATCTGTGACTGTAATTTGAACATCAAACCCGTCTAAGGACATTGTAGAGAATACAGAAAAGCAGCTTGCAAGTTTTCATAACTGGGCAATCAGTAGTTTGGCTGGAGTAGCATAAGGGGTCCGTGAATTAATAGTATGATTCGCCATTTCAAAAGCCAATAATGTGTCCAGAGAATTTGCGTACGGAACAATTCGACTAGCACCAGCAATGAAAATAGTCTTTTAAAACGACCGCAACCAGACAACCTGCTCAAGAAGGCTGTGTAAAACTGGGATAGACGGGTGAACATTTTCCGTGTTACTGCAATTCCAATAAACTTACTTGTATGAATTCATCTGGCTATTTTCTGGCTATCCACGTATTTCAATCCCATCTGATAGGTTCCTGAGCAACCAGACGTCCTCTGAATCTAAGTATTGGACGAATAATGCAATGAAAAGAAGTTTATTTTTCTGCTAAAGTGGACATTTTTGTTTTGAGAAGTTTTGATAACTGGACCAGATTAGCAGGTTGAGCAGTTAGTAACTATCACTGTCCAACACCAGACGACTCATTATAACTTTGAAGAACGTTCTTTGCCATTCAAATGAGTGTGATTCTATGTGAACAGTGTCTCAACCAATCACATGTTGGCTTTATTTTCGTTTCACTATAATATATATATCCTATAATCAGAAACTCGTGATTATTGATACTGATGTAACATTTTTTTTATCTTCGAAAATAAATCCCTTAACACACTGTAAAATCCGAAATGTTTAATCAGCTCAAATGATTGAGTGAGATTGTTGCGCAATTTGTTTGAGCTAACATAGCTCGATGTATTGAGTTATGACAATCTTTTCGTTGTTATAACTTAAAACAACAAGCTATGATAGCTAAAAGGAACTGTGCAACCATCTCACCCAATCATGTAAGCTGACTCAAAATTCAAATTTTACAGTGCATTTGAAACTTTCACATTTTCTGCAACCTTGGCCTCTTTCTATAAATGCCTGATTTATGTAACGTTCTGTTTTTCTCGACGAGGCAGATTGTCTTACTAATTATCATCATGCACCTAAACAACGATCTCTTTAATAAAATTCACTCAGTGTTCATATTGTGCTAATGTTCCACGATTTTCATTCGAGATGGTTTTATTGAAATATTATCAAGGCGGCCAGTACACACACACAGAGTACCTCTGACTGCTGTGTTTGTTTTTTTAGTATTTTTCTTCTCGTCTTTAAAGTTATGGTTGTTCGTTTTCGCGTTTTTAAAAAGGTGTGTCGCAGTTTTCACCTAAATTAATTTCTGTCATACAGTGGAAAAAACCCAGGCCTACTAAGAAATGAGAGCTTACCTAACGACTTCAATTTTATAACACTTAAATGTAACTTAATTCAAGGTTGCTGTTGCCAATTACGCATGTTGCTAAAAAAAACAATAACAAATATTTAGTTCAAGGGACGGCATTTTCATGCCACCCCTGATTGTAAGAAGTGATTTTTTTTTAAATTCAACATAAAAGTAAATGGTCACCAATTAAGAAATCATAACAACACTAACATAATTTTCATTAACTTTCAACAATAGTAATCAGTCACTTCTGCGTAGCTTTGGTTTTATTGCTATCAGTTATGTAATATCAACAATTAAACATAATCAATTCAAATGTAACATCAATTTAAATTTGACAGCTGTCAGTGCAGTCTGTCTATCTATCTGTCTATCGATCTCTCTTTATCTATCTATCTATCTATTTATCAATTTTTGATTGATTGATTGATTTATTTAGAAATTCAAACAGAGTTACAATATTAAATCGATGAAATGAAAATGTAACAATGGGTGAACAATCTATCTATTTATTTATCTATCTGTCTATCTACCTATCTATCTGACTGTCCATCTGCCTATTTGCCCAATCCTTAAAAAAAAGATCAATTTTCATTCTGAATGTACATTGTATATAATCTGAACTTAAAATCGAAAATAGTGCAATTGTTCTATGACAATGGTAAGTGCTGCTCGAATTTAATGGCAGCGCCATTTACATATTATATAATATATATACTTAATATATATAATATATATACTTAATATCCTTATTAATATTACACTTACGCACGTGACATTACGTCATCGCACCTCACCTTTTCTATGTGCCTGCAAGGCAACTCTTCCACTCTTCTTAACACCTCTCATACACATTTCCTCCTATTTCCTTCATATCTGTCCTATCAGCCTGCTTTCTCCAACCTTATTGCTCGCATTTCTCCCTCGATTCACACCCTTCCCTGGCATGTTTATGCATCGTAGTTCCCCTACTGCTCACGTTTTTGCGCTTTTTGGCGTGGCGCCACCGTCGCGATTCCCGCCAAAACTATCAACACAGTCCACACTTACTAATACTCATAGTAAGTGGCTCAGGGCTCAGGGCTCAGGGCCACTTCCATTGCCTGCTCATGGGGTCTCACTTCCATTCGAATCCATGCACTTTCCAATGTCTATTGAGTGCAGTCCAACCAGTGTCATCCCACTGTCCAATCCAATTAACACTACTCAGTCCAATTATCATTTACCAATCCAATTGCCTTCCATCTTCACGATTGTAAACAGGTGCGTTGAAGATGCTACTCTGTCACTTACAGACTATGTACTCAGTCATGTTGATAGACCAAATTCATCAAGGTATAAGAACTATGTTAAAATTTTATACGTAGATTTTTCCAGTGCATTTAACACAATCCAACCGCATATAATGATGCAAAAACTTATCAACATGAATGTTAACAGAAGTCTGATCTTGTGGATAAATGAATTTCTGACTGAAAGACCACAATATGTTAAGTTTATGGAGTCTAAGTCAAATATTCTAATTACAAACACTGGTGCTCCCCAGGGGTGCGTCTTGTCACCTCTGCTCTTCACTCTTTACACTAGTGACTGCAGATGTATCAATGACTCTTGCAAATTGTTCAAATATGCTGATGACACGGCCCTTGTAGCAAAGTGTATAAACAATGATGTAATGTACAGAGAAGATGTAAGCAATTTCACAACTTGGTGTGATAACAATTTTCTAGAATTAAATGTGAGCAAGACGAAAGAAATGATTGTTGACTTTCGAACCTCTAGTACTGAAAGAACACCGTTATTTATTAAAGAACAAATTGTTGAAGAGGTTGAAGAATATAAATACCTTGGGACCATCATTGATAACAGATTCACGTTCAATCAAAATGTCGAAAGTGTATATAAAAAAGCAAATTCAAGACTCTATTTTGTACGAAATTTGCGTAAATTGAAGATTGATACGAAGATCCTGGAACTCTTTCATACAGCAATTGTCCAATCTGTAATCGCATTCTCTATCATATGTTGGTACGGTAACAGCAGCCTAGACTCAAAGAGAAAACTCACAAGAATCATCAAATCATGTATCAAACTAGGAATTTCAGGTGCTATGTCTCTGGACGACATCTTTAAAAAAGCAACTTTGCAACGATGCAAGGTTATTGTAAATGATGTAGATCACCCATTAAATCAATTGTACAACTTGTTACCATCAGGTCGAAGATACAGTTCCATCAAATGTAGAACCTCTAGGTATTCCATCTCATTTGTTCCATCAAGTGTTAGACTCATCAATGACCTTAAAGTCAATCTATCACAAACTTAAACCATATCATCAATCATCCATCTATCTGTTGTATAAATGATGTGTGAATCTGACTGTTTGCATGTTTCCTTGAGTGAATGCCTATATTTTGATTGTACACAACAAGTTTCATGTTTTCATGATTAAATAAAGTATTTATTATTATTATTATTATTATTATTGTATTGGGGTACATTGATGCTATCAATTTAATTGCTAGCATCACCCTTTACCAGGTGTCAATGACTGTTTCCATGTCTTTAGCATTGCTTCTGCCACTCATCCATTGTCTTTCACAATTTCCAATTAGGATGCTCAATCTTCTATAGCATTTTTGTCATTTTCGAAACTCTGCCACTGCAATTCTCAATCGTGCTTGGAACAATTTGCCACATCAAAACTAATTCTTTTGTTTCAACACCCAAGTTACTTTAGTTACTCACAAACACATGTGCCATGGCGCTACCTCAGTCTTACAGCATATAAATCTTTTGCCCTTAACCTACGACGGGTATTTTCTAGTATATAATGATAGTTAAATAGATGCATTTGAGATGTCATTAGGACAGTTTTAATGTAGGCCTAGTTATCTTCACCTACCACACCTTAAATGCTCTGAGTGAAAGTGATCATGGCTTTAATGATAGATAACCTTGATAGCACCGCCATAATTACAATGCATTACCATGAATTCTCACGAGGAGGGATGATTCAAGTAATTCCCATGGTGTGAAGGGGGCACAGTCTTGTGAGGAGGGTAGAAGCGTGGGAGGGAGGGGGTAGCCTGCGCTGTGTCAGCATGACGCTCAGATCAATAAGGGGGCATTGCCTTTGCTGCTTGCTGAAGTAAACTCCCTTGACCATAGTTACCCTTGCTCAATTTAGATACGGGGTTCTTCTGAGATGGCACCCCAAGATGGCCCCCAGGGGACTTCCCCGCAATCTTCTTCTGGGTGCCTGCTCTTCTAGTCCAGATAAACTTTCTTCAATCGGTTAAAAAGTCCGCGGGGAGTGCTCCTGAGTGTTTGTTGACTCCAGCTACTGAGCTCTGGTTTAGCATGGAGTCTTGGTATCAGTCTGTAATTATCACCTAATTTCCCTGTTGTCTTCAAAGAAAGTCATGTTACACATTTAACCTTGTGATCTCTGAATAATGTATAATGTATATTGTATAATGCATTAGGTTAGAATAACTGTCTTAATTTTATTTGAAAAAAAAGAAGTCTGAAGTGCTTTCAAGAGTGTGTTTTGACCCCAGCTGTTAAGCTTTGGTTTTTCATCGAGTCTGACTAGTTGGTGATTGCCTATTGCTGTGAAACTGAAAGAAAGGTCAAAAGTGACATGTTAATTAGAACTTGAAAATGCGATAAAAAGGTTACCACTGAAAAAGCAACACTCAATTTCCTGAAAACGTCAATTCGAGATAATTAATTATGGTTATAGTTACTTTTGTTTTGCTAAACACACAAGTCTATGGTATAAAATCTTTGTCAGATATGACCAATGTTTTAGGCCTGCAGGATAGCTGATTGAGTCGCAACAAATGATAACTATAGGTCTACATTCTGGGAATGTTGACAAATTCTGTTATCATTTATGACGTGGTTGATTTTCCCACCTGAGACTGCATGGCATTGCTTTGCACCGGCTTCTTCGGAAACATGCATGAAAGACATTGATATATATTCTATATGCACGATAATTTTCTTTTACAGTGTATATACATTTATAATAAAGTGCCTATGGTTTCAAAAGTTAGCTATGAGAACCGAAGATCTGCAATTGAAGCATCTTTTCTGGCAACAGAGATAACTGTTCACTTTTGTTATGACCGCAACTAGAGATGCGTGGTATCATGTGTGCTTCCTTGGAACTTGGAAATGGAATGAGATTATAGAAAGATGGATGGATAGATGGATAGATAGAGAAACAGGTAGATAGATACAAAATGTGCAAACTATGTACCTTTTTTTTATAATTTAGTCCAAAATGTCACGAGGATATTGGATGATATTTGCAAAGACAGGCTGTAAAATTTAAGCAAACCAGTTTGTGATGAGTCATACTGATACATTGATACATTGATACATTGCTATTGAGTCATTCTTCTTGTTATATTCTTAGTCTTACATAATACTATGTTACATGATCTACAGCCTATATATAGCAAAGTAACGACACTTTGGGAATGACAAATTGCTCATCTCAATAGCAAATGACAGGGGCATGCTTAACTGATAACTGCCATGTCAGGCCTCTCTTAGCATCTGCTAAGTCTATTATTGCACTGCCAAGTACAACAAGGGCGCCATTAGTTTTCTTGAGGTTTTCTAAACTGTCCTTCACCACTGTGAAAATGTGAGGCTTGCACAGTTGCATCACGTACAGACAATGTGTGTCATGTAACTTTTCACAACATAATTATATGTATAGCTTGTAAATTCTCAGCAAGCTTGCCTACCAAAGCATTTATATGTTATATCAATAGTAGGATAACATGGAGAGAGAAATTAGATATTTCCTAACCTGCCCCTTTTCCCCATGTTTGGTGAGGGGTCTTTTAACTTTCTCAGCTTAGATATGACACAAGCATGTATACTCATAGCAACCAGTGTCTAACTGATACCTGAACCTCTGACACAAGCAAGTATACTCATAGCAACCAGTGTCTAACTGATACCTGAACCTCTGACACAAGCAAGTATACTCATAGCAACCAGTGTCTGATACTGAACCTCTGACACAAGCAAGTATACTCATAGCAACCAGTGTCTAACTGATACCTGAACCTCTGACACAAGCAAGTATACTCATAGCAACCAGTGTCTAACTGATACCTGAACCTCTGACACAAGCAAGTATACTCATAGCAACCAGTGTCTAACTGATACCTGAACCTCTGACACAAGCAAGTATACTCATAGTAACCAGTGTCTAACTGATACCTGAACCTCTGACCCAAGCAAGCATACTCATAGCAACCAGTGTCTAACTGATACCTGAACCTCTGACACAAGCAAGTATACTCATAGCAACCAGTGTCTAACTGATACCTGAACCTCTGACACAAGCAAGTATACTCATAGCAACCAGTGTCTGATACTGAACCTCTGACACAAGCAAGTATACTCATAGCAACCAGTGTCTAACTGATACTGAACCTCTGACCCAAGCAAGTATACTCATAGCAACCAGTGTCTAACTGATACCTGAACCTCTGACACAAGCAAGTATACTCATAGTAACCAGTGTCTAACTGATACCTGAACCTCTGACCCAAGCAAGTATACTCATAGCAACCAGTGTCTAACTGATACTGAACCTCTGACACAAGCAAGTATACTCATAGCAACCAGTGTCTAACTGATACTGAACCTCTGACCCACGCATGTATACTCATAGCAACCAGTGTCTAACTGATACCTGAACCTCTGACACAAGCAAGTATACTCATAGCAACCAGTGTCTAACTGATACCTGAACCTCTGACACAAGCAAGTATACTCATAGCAACCAGTGTCTGATACTGAACCTCTGACACAAGCAAGTATACTCATAGCAACCAGTGTCTAACTGATACCTGAACCTCTGACACAAGCAAGTATACTCATAGCAACCAGTGTCTAACTGATACCTGAACCTCTGACACAAGCAAGTATACTCATAGCAACCAGTGTCTAACTGATACCTGAACCTCTGACACAAGCAAGTATACTCATAGTAACCAGTGTCTAACTGATACCTGAACCTCTGACCCAAGCAAGCATACTCATAGCAACCAGTGTCTAACTGATACCTGAACCTCTGACACAAGCAAGTATACTCATAGCAACCAGTGTCTAACTGATACCTGAACCTCTGACACAAGCAAGTATACTCATAGCAACCAGTGTCTGATACTGAACCTCTGACACAAGCAAGTATACTCATAGCAACCAGTGTCTAACTGATACTGAACCTCTGACCCAAGCAAGTATACTCATAGCAACCAGTGTCTAACTGATACCTGAACCTCTGACACAAGCAAGTATACTCATAGTAACCAGTGTCTAACTGATACCTGAACCTCTGACCCAAGCAAGTATACTCATAGCAACCAGTGTCTAACTGATACTGAACCTCTGACACAAGCAAGTATACTCATAGCAACCAGTGTCTAACTGATACTGAACCTCTGACCCACGCATGTATACTCATAGCAACCAGTGTCTAACTGATACTGAACCTCTGACACAAGCAAGTATACTCATAGCAACCAGTGTCTAACTGATAGTGAACCTCTGACACAAGCAAGTATACTCATAGCAACCAGTGTCTAACTGATACTGAACCAAATCTCAATTCTGTTTCCAATTATTGGATTTCATAACATGATATAGATTAACAAATCCCCTTTGTGGCCATTGACCAGTGGTCTACAAAACTGTACACATATTGTGCGTAAAAATATGTGCAATTAACAAAATAAAGCTATTTTGAGATTTTGAGCTGGTGCTTAATCCTTTATACATAATAATTAATTGGATCATGTGTCATCTATTCCTGTAACCTCCATACAAAGCTCTTTGATTTCAACTCTCCTCTTCATCTCATGTTTCAGACAACAAAAAAGTCAAAGAATTTTCTGTTTCAGCAAGTTCCTTGAGGTTGTATGTCAATTGCTAATTCCCTGGAGGGATTTCTGGAGCCAATTAGACCTTGTTACTTTTTACTTGAAGTTTATAAAGCGAGAGTACAGTATTTATTTGCAATATCATATTTTTCCTCTGGACACACTTGGTACGTTGGCAATGTGTATTACCAGAGGATTTTTTCACTTTTAAATGTTTAGTCTGTATTGTTATAATGTTGCAATATTTTTTTTTTGTTTTTTTATTCTTTACTGAGAATTTCCTTTTAGATGGATAGATAGATAAACTTTATTTCATGAGGGTAAAACCTATTAAGTATAAATACTTATTTACAATAGGGCTCTCTCTCTGTGTTATTCAGATGTCATAGTCCCTAATACACTAATACAGGTAGACAGAATGCATCAAATTAAACTTAATTTTATGAATGTCTGACTCCCACAGTGCGCGATGGGGTAGACTGGTTAAGTTGTGCCACCCATGCACTGTTGGGGCAACATCAAGAATATCATAAAGCAGACGATGTCATCCATGTGTACTATACACACTGCAAAGACATGATTATGCTCCCTGGAAGAAACTCTCAATATGGTGAAAACTGAAAAGTTAACACTCAGATGTGCCCCACTTTTGCCCCATCATTTGGTACAACTTACTCCGCTGGGTAAGTTGTGCCACTTGACCTACTTTTATACATTCCTACAGCCATCCCCATAATGGTCCAGTTTTGCTGAAAATTACCTTTATTGTTATTACAAATCTCGTATTAGTGTGCCATGTTCTTTTCAACTGCCACAGTGCTCTTGTGATGTCAGTGTCAGCATAATGATTTCACAGTTGGTATATTCGCAGTTTCAGCTGTGCCACTTGGAACCCATACTGATCACACCATTACAAATCCACAATAAGCTGTTAGATTGTTGCTCAACATTGATCATTCAGTTTGATGTTTTGAATAAATCCAAAAGTTACAATATCCAGCTATATATAATGCATGGATTTTGTGTATAACTGCTATCAGTTTTAGCACTTTTACAACAAAACAAATTCATTCACTCTCACATTCATTTCTTGGTCTGAGAGGTTATCATGTGCTGCTATGTATTGGCAAAAATAATATACTCAGGAACCATTCAGAATTTAAGACCTAAGGGGGGGGGGGTTTGCCTGGAGGCATCCTTATCACTGATTTCTAATAATGTTTATTTGATGATCGAATTCTTAGCCTCCTTGTCTGGCCTTTTCCCAAATTTTTGAGGAGCAACTACCACCCCCATTTCTCATCCTCTGGTATGCCAATGCAACACCGACACGTTCACTTTCAAAAAATCTCCCCATCATCCCCATTCCAGTCATCAATTCTGAACAGTCTCTTTGGCGCAGATCTCACTTAAAATCCTGAAAAGCCACAAGGTGCTGCCCTCAAGGAGAAATTTCACAACAGGACACCATGAATGTCCATGATGGATCAAGCAAGTGGCTCAAACATATCAGTTTCACCTGCTCCAACTGAATCAAACAACCATACCAACGAATGCAGATTAATCAATTGTTATTCACACTTGGACAGCCCATAAGCCTGATTTGTTGGTAGCAGTTGGAATCAACACTCAAGCTTGGAGTGCCAATAGTGATGTCAGTATTGCAATACTGACATCATCTGAGCATATATTCACATGGAACATGGCACACTTATACGAGATCTGTAATAACAATATTTTGATGTCTGATATTCAGTTTTCCCGACAAAGCTGGTGTTAAAAGGGTTCAATGGAGCGCATTCTTTGTACATGTATTGAGATTTTGAGCTGTTGTCTTCTGGCAAATCGGCTCAATGCTAAAAACAGTACAACTTACCCCGGCTTCCCCAACCAGAAAAGGCCTATTAGATGTTTTGATTAATTATTCATAAATGGCAATTTCCTTAATCATTGTGTTCTGTGGTGAGGCAAATTGATATTGTCCTCACATTTTCCTCTTTTTCTTAATCATTGTTTTTCTCTTATATTTCAAGGCTTTAAAAAATGTTTAAATTCTATCCAGGCATTAATAATTTACTCCATACGTGCTTTATAAGTTTCCTTCCTATGACATGGGTTTCCGATGTAAGTGTCTAAATAGCAGATCTATTTGTTAGGATTGTGGTTTGTGTTTCGTTGGAGAAATGTCTTAACAAATGACAATTCTCCCAAAACAATGTAATAACTGATTGCATGCTTCTTTTGGTGTAACTGTTAATTATCTGAAGCTTAGTTGCCACTATAGGGTGTCAGTAGGTTAATTTTGATGAATGGTATTGGATTCTGTAAAACGTTATACCACCCGCATGCACATGTAACGTCCCATAGGAACTGAAATAGCTTGAGTAGTTGCTTTTAAAAAGGCAAAGATATCAGTTAAGAAATTTCCTATATTGCCAGTTTACAGTGCATGTTATTGACAGCCTTTTGTGGAGTGTGTTTATCTTTGCAGCATTCTCTATTTCATCATTTAGGTGGTATCACATTTTGGCATTCTTGGCCAATACTTTGGGTTAGCCCTATATGAAGCCCCTTAAGATAGCCAGTGTCCCTGGGTGGCATATAAAGTGTCCTGGAACTCAATCAAATCAAATCTCAGTGTGCTTGACCGTCTATCAAAACCCTTGCTCAGTCCCTGAGGACTATTCGACTGCCAAAGATGCAATATTTCCCCAGTAACCCACCGATTATACAACACTAAATTTGACTTCAGGAGATGCATGGACCAAACATGCATACAGTGAATGGATACTGGAGAGGGGTAATAAATTAAAGTGATACAATGGTGTCTTACAGTGCCGCCTGTAACTAAATGAAACACATGAAATTGTGCCATTGCATCAATGCTAAACATCCTCAGCAAAACATCTTGTGGAAGCACAAATTCTCATCAGATGAGAGGAAAACATATTAGGTTATAAAGGCTGATATGTGAGGCATGTGGGATAACAATGGCAGCAAGTTTTCTCTGCTGTAGTCAGAGTTAGGTATGGGTCAAAGTCTTTGATAAGTGAGTGAGCCACCCTTCCCTATTAAATAACATTGGGCCTGTGTTTCACTTACTTATAAATCAAAGACTTTGACCCATACCTAACTCCGACTGCAGCAGAGAAAATTGGCTGCCATTGTTATCCCGCATGCCTCACTTATCGACCTCTATAACCCAATATGTTTTCCTCTCATCAGATGAGAATTCATGCCTCCAAAAGCAGTTTGGTTGAGGATGTTTAGCATTGATGCAATGTCACAATATCACACGTTTCACTTACTTACAGGCGGCACTGTAGGTCTAAAATTTATTTAAAACTGCCCAGCGTCTCTTCAGTCATGAAGTGCTCTCTCATGGGGATGTGGTCTCTCACAGGGGTGCAAAACACACTAAAGATGTTTCTCAATATAAAAAATGTGGTCGCATGAGGCAAGTTGCATGCCTGCAAAGCTCACATTCCAATAATGAGACCACTCATTCGTATCACAGTGACATGGTTGTGAAGAGGCTGATGGGTTATTCAATATACTGCCTTTTGCTATCTGCAACTATATAAACACATGAGTTCCCCGTGGCCTAATGGTTATAGCAGTTGCTTTTGAATCCACTGGCCTGATAGGACCTGGGTTCGACTCCCAGTCCTGGAATTCAATTGAAGTGAGTTCGCTGTGGTTGTGGCCGGGGAGGGTGGCCACTTGTGTTGGCAGGAGGTTCATCTTCCTGTCTGGTTTGAGCAGCAACACTACCTTCCAGACTCCAAAAGGATGCAAGGACAGCAAAGGTGCCAAACAAGAATGGATGACAACAGGCCCTGATTCAAGAGGCATCTGCTGAAGACTGAGCTGTTCAACAACTGTAAATTTCTTTGTAAAGTGCTCCAGAACGCCCGCACGGGTGATGGTAGCGCTATATAAGTGATATAACAATAAACAATAAATATTTTAACCAACTTTAACATTTTTAAATGTATGTAGGCTTTCTATCACCGGTCTATAGTAATGATGATGTGTGTAACATCAGAATTCTTACTTCGTGCATTTAAAATGTAATTTAAATTTTATTTTTGTCCTCATCAGGGGCCCCGATTTGGTAGTTTTGGTGGAAGAAATTTACCGGAAATCAGCACTAAATATGCTATACGAATTTTTCCAGTTGAGTCCTGCAGTTATTCGAACCTTGCAGATTAATCTGCAAGTTATAATTGATGAAATAGTCACATGGACCTATTTTTCAGTGAATTTGCAAGGTCACGCTGATGCTGTCAAAAGGTGATAGTCTTGATTGACCTGCTCAATGTTAACATGTCTGATGATTTTGAGGCCACAAAATATGACTACAACTGAAAAAAGAAGAGTCTATGGATATTATAAGCCAGGTAAAACTGTTTAGAATATCAAATACCTCCTTTAAGCGTGTTCACACTGTATGACAGTCCCAAAAGTGTTGGAAATCCACATTTTATTTTTTGCCAGTCTGGTGAAAACGAGAACTGCATGGTGCTGCCACCTGGCACAAAGTTGATTGTTATGCTACAGCATTGCTGTCCAAAGAAATAGTTCCAATTTCATTGCACATTCACAACATTACTATTCAACATTTATGTATACCAGAGTCAGACTCGGCAATCACATTCTCTAAGGAAGTAGACAAGGCCATCAGCTCACTCAAACAACCCCGGTTTCTTCCAGACAAAATTGTGTGAGTTCCTCAGACTGAAATGATGTGGACCGCTCACAGGAGCTCGCGGAATAGCACACTGGTCACTAGGTGGCAACACATGACTGCATATGCTCTGATCTGACAAGGCTGGGAAAAAAAGTTGAAATGTAACGGTGGTCCACTTGTAGTCAGATTTTTTTGCTATGTTCAACTCTCTGATCGTGAGCTCCACGCTCGGTTGCTCATAGCTGCCTGAGACAGGCTGACAGTGGCGCCGCGTTTCTCCACTGTGAAGTTGGTCTAATAGCAAAGGATTTGATAATTCAATTCATGTATAGGGACCACTTTAGTTACTGCTGTTTCAGTATGCAGTTATGGAAGTGACCCATTTCTTTTTCTACAGATATGTGTCCAAAGTATTGGACAGCCGCACACATATATGTTGTGTAAACTAGATTTGATTTCATGCTGCTTTCAATGCCTCGTGTTGATGGGCTTCATTGAAAACCGTACATTTTTAACAGCCGCTTAAGGAAATGTATGTTGTTGTTTTTTTTTTCTGGAGCTTTTTGCGCGTGTACTAAATTTTACATAGTGGCCTGGGTCACTGTGAGAGAATTATTTCGTCTTTATGAAGAGATATGGTATTCCATCCACTTACTGGATGAGGTAAATTACATCGAAGGAGATAACGCAGTGAATCTCTTGAATATGAAAGTCCACCTTGTAATGAATTACAAATTTCCTTGATGATGCATGTTTAACCCAGACCTCTCCTTTCTTTGACACTTCTGGCGTTGCTTGAGAAGAAGTCCCAAGACAATCTAAGAAAGTACATAAAACAAATCTTTTCCGATTTTTGAAAACACACTCTTTGCAAATATATATTGTCTAAATTGCTCTTTTCAATGTTTGCACATTGCCAGAAATCAAGGACGAAACCCCTGTTTCTGTTGTTTCTAGCTGCAACAATCTCACAATGATTCCATCTGATGATAGTGACCCCATGAATCATGATGACCTTTATGTTGTACCCAGCTGCAGGATAGAAAAAAGCAATGCATGACAAAAAGAAACCAGCATTGTCCTGCATTTTATTACTCCTGGTCTACATGTATTTTGCGTTAGTTAAACACTAAAAATATTTCGCCCTCAAAATATTAAGAGTTTTCCTTGTAATTCAGAATTGTTGTTTCTTTGTTTCTTTAAAAATATTATTTTATGTGCCCAACACATTTTACAAATAACCTCGTTGTAACTTATGTTATGGAATGTGTGAACAATGTTTTCATGCTATTCATGTTCTTTAAAAAACACATTTATTTCCTATAGTATGAAAGTAAACATGCATGCTATGCTAATACAGTGGTAACTTTTGTAATTTTTGTCCATTCAAGAAAAATCATCTGATCGTTTTGGTTTGTCAAAGGTGAACAACCGAGTATGTTGTGAGAATAAAATAAGTATAGCTTATTCACCACGGGAGACATCATCCCAAGTCATACCATGACAAAATGGCCCATAACCTTTGCTAATTCATGAAAACTCAATTAACTGACCCAGTTTTGGCTCAGCCAATCAGGGACTGCTACATCACAGTTTGAAATTGTTGCTTCTGTTTCACACAGTTACAAATGGAGAAATTGTGTATTGTTGAAAGGTGCTTTCACAGTTCCGAAAATTCCATTGAATTATGTATTTTCACAGTTCTGAAATGAAACTGTTTGAAAGCTTGCTTGTTTTACACTGTTTTTCTTAGTTGCCAGTAATCCTCTAAGTGTCAATAATCAGACTAAATCTGCCTGCAAAATGCTTATGACCTAAATTAGGCAGGGAAAATGCTGTAACAATCCGATAACGGTCACTACCAAACTTTTCTCAACTGATCCTGGATCAGTTTTTTCTGCAGAATCCATTTTTGCTTGGGGACAAGTTGTGTTTCGCATATTTAATTAGCTAATTAGCATAATTGACCTAATTAGCTAATTAATCACATTCCACAGGTTATTAGAATATAGAATGCCCTTAAGAAAAGTGTATTTGGTGTATATTAACTCACAAAATGCAACTTAACGTAATGGCCAATATAATTTGCTTGTCTTAGGCGAGCATTAAGGGTGTCATTGAAACACCAATGCATGGAAACACTTAGAGGATGGTTTTATCATACTCCCTGACCATGAAAACCTAGGTATAGATGTCCTGTTTGGTCTTTAATAGGAAAAATGTCCAAAGAGAAGGCACAAAATAAAACTTAATGTAATGGTCGTCATAATTCGCATGTATTGGTTGAGCATCAAGGGTGTCATGGGCAAACCCGTGCATGGAAACATTTAGAGGATGGTTTTTTTATACTCCCTGACCCTGAAAAACTAGTTCTAGATACTTTGTTTGCTCTTTAATGTGAAAAATTTCTAAAGGTAAGGCAAAAAATACAACTTAACGTAATGGCCGTCATAATTTGCATGTCTTATGTGAGCATCAAGGGTGTCATGGGCACACCAATGCATGGAAACAGTTAGAGGATGGTTTTATCATACTCCCTGACCATGACAACCTCGGTACAGATGTCTTATTTGGTCTTTAATATGAAAAATGTCCAAAGAGAAGGCACAAAATACAATGGTCGTCATAATTTGCATGTCTTGGGTGAGCATCAAGGGTGTCATGGGCTAACCAATGCATGGAAACATTTAGAGGATGGTTTTATCATACTCCCTGACCCTGAAAACCTAGGTATAGACACCTTATTTGGTCCTCTATGTGCAGTTGTCCCAGAGTTAGAGAATTAAGAAGAAATAACGATAATGGCCGCCCTAATTTGCATATTCTGAGAGGCGTACTGCTTTGCAATGAAGTAAAGTGACTGAAAATGGTCAAAGGTGTCCAAAAGAGTTAATATACACCAAATACTATTTTCTTAAGGGCATTCTATATTCTAATAACCTGTGGAATATGATTAATTAGCTAATTAGGTCAATTATGCTAATTAGCTAATTAAATATACGAAACACAACTTGTCCCCAAGCAAAAATGGATTCTGCAGAAAAAACTTATCCAGGATCAGTTGAGAAAAGTTTGGTAGTGACTGTTATCGGATTGTTACAGCATTTTCCCTGCCTAAATAAGCAGCCAATCACAGAAGAGGTTGGAAATAGCAGAAAGCCCTGTCCATTTTAGCAGGGCTTGCATGGGGAGGATGCACTGGAGAGGGAATATGTGATTTGTCACTCTAGGGCTTTAGCCTGAGGTGTGATAAACACATATTCCAAATCCCATGGTGAATAACGGACTTGTACCATGGGACAAACACTCAAACAGTCAAACATGTAGACAACAAAGGATTGGAATTGTCACCCTGAAATAGTGGCATTTGATTGGTTGATGCAGGTGTCATATGGTATAACATATTTAAAAATCCCTAGAGCTCTTTGCAGATGTGCTGTCTCTTGGACAATATTTTTTTGTTATTTTTGATTTCCAAACTGGCTTTGCGCATCATTGACAGTTACTTGTTGGTTTCCCAAGGTGCAAACCTTATATTAAATAATTTTGTTTATTGACACCATTGCTGTGAGATAAGATATGCACTGAATCAAATGTGTGAACAATGACTGACACAAACAAATCATTAAAACATTCCCAAGCAGGTGCTTCACAAGACCAGTTTGAATGTTCATTTTTAAACTGTCTTGGTCGCTTTTTCTCAAAGAGCAACAATATAAAGGGCAGCGTAGGCAAAAAAGTGCTTCAGACCTAAAGTCGTAACACATGCCATCTGGTCACATTTGTCCTTTCAACCATGTGTTCTAACAATAGCTATCACATGATTGAAATCGCAATTCCTCACACGTCATATCACATTCATGGTGACAATTTGCAGTTGTTTACCAATTATTTAACTTGTCTCAGTCTCTTCAAGATCCGTTTAACATTAAAGTGTTGTTTTCAAATTTCCTTAATCAATTTTCGCTGCAGCGCAGTTTGATTTTGACAAAGAAAACATCCTCATTTTTGCTTGATTTCTTAATAAAAAAAGGCGTCTGCAAATTTTAACTAAAATAATTTTAAAGAATTTTAAAACGAAGAGCTGTTTTCAAATTCCTATTGGCCAATTTCATCTTAGGAATCGTCAACGGCCTTTTAATAACCAAATCTAGAAGTCTGAACAAGATTTATGTTTGTTAATTTGCCTGAGACATAGTTCTGGTATCTCAAATGCCTGCATTTACTTCTAACTTTTAAAGTTAGCACACTACTTTCAAATATCGGTAAACTTGACATGTAGTTGAAATACCGGCAAAATGACATAAAACAGAAAATACCTCAGCTATTTTCTATTGACGAATGCGAAAAATCTTTTTAAAAATATCAATCTGTCCTACAGTGTCCCATTTTTAATTTTTTTCAGTTGGTTCAGTTCCCCCCTACATGGGTTTTTATCTGTCGTGTACATAGGTCTACATGTAGAAATTTCATGATACAAAGTGTCAATATTTTCAGAAATAATTGTATTATTTCTTTTTTAATTAACATTTTAAACCATTTCTTAAAGGTGTGTTGTCCTTCGCATACAAAAATATATATATTTAAGCCTCACAAACTGCTGTTTCTTCTTTTGAAAGAACTTTCTTCTTTTATTTTCAGTATTCTTGCTATTTGAATTGCATCATACATTCATTTCAAAGACATGCTTACTTTTGATATTTGCAGCGCAGCATGTTTTCAAATCCTTGACTTTTCAATAAATAGGTCGCTTCACAAACTTGCATAACAGGAAAAACCATATTTGACCAAACTAGTTTTTAATGGCAAAAGACAAGAATAGACCATGCACACCGCAAAAAAAAAACTGTTTAAAACAGACAAAACAAACGTTAGTTGGCGTCTGTTCAGACTCTAAAATCAAACAAAAGTTTTTAAACTTAATTTTTATATTTCTTTAGTCAAAAATAATCATGATCACCCGGCCCTTCACATGAAAATCTCACGCCAATCACATACCCATTTTTTTTTTTACTTTAGATACAAACCAGAGGATCACAACAAGTGATTATTATGACCAATACTCCAACAGTTTATGCCAAACAATGCTAAACAAGATAATCCAGTCTGCTATTTTGTAAAGAGGGCCCTTTAAATCCTGTCAGATCATAAGAAACTGTTGGTGACGGTTTGCCCAAGATTATTTATCACCACTTCTGAACATTCGTTTATCCGTATATGTGGAACTGTACATAAATTACACCTTTATTGCTAAGGATTTAATGGAATAGCTAATTCTTCTTCGAATTGCAGTGAGCGATATAGGTAAAAATAGAAATAACAACTGCGTGGAAGTCGTCAAATTTCAACAAAAGTAGTTTTATCTGGAGGCTTAACCTCAATGATAAGGTTTTGTCATTTGAAACGATCTAATCACAATATTTTAAGGATTGTCTAGTCTAATATCAAGTCACTTTAATAATGTCAAAGACCAAGTTGAAAATGTTAACTTTTCTATCTGTGGTGAGATACCATAGTTGATTGCCTCTGCCAGCAGAGAAACCAACGCCAGTGAAGAAACCAAAACTCCCTCATATGTATATACAATTATACATCCAGTTGCGGTCAGAAGTAAACATATTGACCTGAAGCTTTGTGACTTTCCATGGGAATTCACGTAAAGCAGGTCAGCAAGCAGCAATAAATAAAAGCAACTAGTTACACAATTTTCTGGCAATACATGTATCTAGTTTTTCACCGACCTGACTGGTGCATGATATTCATCAAGGCTGGATTTTGGTCGAAACTGAAGTCCACAATTGCTTTGGAAGTCCACAATTGTTTTGTTCCATGAAAAAAAAACATCCACATGCAGATTGGTTGTTAGCCTATCAAGAGGCATGTTACACAGAGGTCATGGAATAAACTAATAAATTAACTTAAATTAGATTGTGTGTATGATGTACGTAAAATGCAGTATGGGTTAGGAAGTTCAAAAGCACCCAGTCCAATGCTATTCCTTTGGAGGCAGGTAAATAATTACTTTTTAACCCATAAATGCCTTTTTAAGTCAAATATGATACTCTTTCTGAAGTTAATGCCATGATTTTCACAAGTAAAACTTTGAAGTGTGTTTTGCATATATTTCTTAGGAAATCACCATGCTGTTTGTTCACTTCTAGAATCAACTGTACCCTGACAGCCTGTCAGTTCCCTACCTAATGCTCTGAGTCATCTGGCCATGTAAACCAATGAGAACAATCATGATTCACCTTTTAAGGACTTGAGCTTTTATCAAATTGCCCAGTTCCTATACACCTTTAACTGTACTTTCAATTGAATTGATCAATCCCTCAATATCACTTCCTAAAAGTTGAAAGCCTCAAAACATTGCTTTGAAAATGGCATAATCAACTTCTACAGAAAAAGAGTTTCTCAAACATTGAAATGGACAGAAAAGATTCCTTTGTGCAATTATAGCTTCAGTCCCAGGGGACACCATGGCTTCTGTGTCTTACTTTTCTCTTACTTCTGTCAATTTTCTTTCTGTCACAAAGTTTGGCTGTAAATTAATTTCTTACGAAAAGAATTCGGAATCTGAAAAATACATGGTGTTTTGACCTTAAAAGAGTTTCATCCAAAGTGAATAGCAGTTCGAACAATGCACATTGATACCATTGTAAGACTATCACCTTACCAGTGTATGGGAGTTCATATTGGCTATTTTGAAAGCATTGCCTTTTAGTAACAAACACAATTGCGGTGTGGAAGTGGGCCTAATAATTGAAATAGTGCATCTCACATATGTTGATAACTGGAAATTCCCATATATTATTCATGACAGGGATAAATGGATGGGCTTTACATCCTGTAGTTATACACTTGAAGGCTAATAAGGACAGGATGAGACAAGCATGACGATTAGAAATTGTGTAATGATAAATTGATGATGTTTTGAACATACTTCATCGTGTACTACTGCATGAGACTGTTTTATAAAATGTTGTCTTTGTATTTGTTCTTTCAAAAAATTGCAAGGTTCTGCTTTATACTGCAGCGTGCACACATATCATTTTCCGGCTTTTGTTAATACAAGGGTGGGCATTAAAAAACTCGATTTTTAAGTCAGTCAAACTCTGAACACGTGTACATTACTGCAAAACTGTTTTACTTTTACTTATTCATTTCTTTTTTCACTTATGAAAGAACGACTTCATTTTTAAATGAGGAAGTAGGAAAAAGAGCTGTCACCATCACAATCAGATAACGTATTGTTGAAAGCACGTGCACACGTAGGTGTCTTTTTGTGATTGTGAAGTGTAGGAGCATGGTTGATCAATACTGCAATTGTAGCGTTATAAATAGGAAATAATTGACCTCATCAAACATAGACCAAGTACTTTCCTTCATATATACTTCCAGTAGCATGCAACAACAATAAACGGCACAAACAGTTGATCCTGCATTTTAAAACAAAGACTGTGGTTAACTTATCACTAAGGGAAGGGGTGGAATCAGATGACATCTCAAAAACAGCATTAGTAAAAACTCCCCCGAAAGGTTTTACTAAATGCCTTTTCTTCTAGATTTATGAGAAACAGGAAGATGCCTTGTTTTCTCTTAAGAAATCCTTATTTTATTATTTCCGGTTGTTAGGCTTGAATATAATTGTCTACCTGGATGAGATTTTGTAATGCCACCCCCAAGCGACTTGTGAAAAGTGATGTAACTGTTGGCACTTGCTTACACCTGTCATACTTGCACTAATGCACTATACCTTTTGTGTGCTGATTTGCCTGATGTGTACCTTTAGTATTACACAGCTGATTTGTCATTTGTAGTATGAAGATTGAAGAAACCTCGACCTTATACATTAAAAAATAGTTCCCAGCTACTATTTCGAGCAGTTCTTAAGTTTGTATTTTCACCGAAAAAGTGATTTGAGAAGTGACAAACCAAACAGTCTTGCACAAAAAAAGTAAGCTGGGCTATATGAACAAGGTTGACGTTTTAAAAGCTACGTATCAGCTATCTTGTCAAAAATGTGATGGGTAAAATTCGAAGGTGTTTTTTAAATGATGGATGAAAATGCAACCCATTCTTTTGATCCACCTCTATTGTGAAACAATCTGTATCCTGACACATCCAAAGAGAGACACTTTGAACGTTTAACTGTACAAGATATATGTTGAACAAAGGGTACGAGACAGCGGAATGAGTGGATGTAAAATCAGTACACTATAAATCCAAAAGCTGGCGATCTAATGCCTTCTAAGATACAGGAATGCCTGTATAAATCTAATACAAACAAAAGTTGGGAGTTTATAAGCTACAGAATGTTGCATGTTTAAGAGAGAGAATTGGATGATCAAAGAGATCAAAGGACACCAGTGTACATAGCAATACCCCATTCCTATGTCTGATGTTCATTGTGCAGCCTTTTTATGTTACAGCTGAAAGAAAAGAAATTGATGCTTTACTTATACTATACCTTCATTGTGATCCTATTGGCTTTTCATGTTGTTATATCCATGCTTTGAAAATGTTAGCCACATGTGGCTCCATCTATGCCAATGGATATGATAATGATATTACTGAAAAGTGAATATATATGTAGTAATGATAACAGCTCAGGGAAGCAAGAAGCTAGAGCAGCTCCCTTGTCCAGAGGATGATAAGGGAACATTGTTCAGGGTTCCCATTTTGATTAGAAGACTGTATTGTTGTATTGCATTGTATCATGCACCGCAATGCAGGCACGAACTTCGTAGTGAGCCTTCCACAATGATACAGCTTAGGGCAGCCACAGTACGATGCCCATTGGCAGAGACGAGGGAACATTGCCCAAGGTACACTTTTAATATCTGTGAGAGGCAAGAGAGAGGCAAGTATAGCTTTTTGACATGAAGCGTCAAACAATATGCTTTCCTAGGAACAAAAAACTTTTTAAGCATACAAACAAAAAGATTGTTCTTATCGGTTATCGACACAGAACGTCAAGTGGCAACTTGAAGCAACTTGTGATGGCGGGGCATACAGTTCTTTCGGTTGTTCTATAACATATATTCATTCAAACAGCATCTGTCCATAATTTTCAAATAGGCTTAGATTTTATATTAGGTTAATTCCTATCAACAAGGGAATTACCTTAGTCCTATATATATTAGAAGTAACTGGATTTTTTAAAAGCTTTAAAGCATCACTGCACACGTAAACCTGGGTTCCTGTGGAATTCTCACGAAAAAAGTTTGTTAATACATGCCCGAAGCTGTGGGTTAGAGAGTGCATCCAAAGATAAAAGAAGCAAACGCCCACTATGCTTTTATGTTCACTGTAGTGTAGGTCTGATACAGACAAATGTTGTCTTTTCTTGGCCTGGAACTTTCAGTGCCTGCTACTCACCAATGTGTGGTTAAGAAGGCTTTTTTTTTACCTCTTTCATTAGTTTTTTAGTAATTCATAATTTCTCTATGACTTAATAAAGTTATCTATTTTTTCTTTGATATTGTTTCATGTCAATGATGTCCTGGATTTGTACTCAAGTATGCATTTACTAACAAAAAATGCACTCGTTTCTCACAAGGAGCAAGAAACTAGTACTACTCCCAATTTCAAGTGACATTTACATATGATTTGACGTGAACTTTTACAATTTTACATTTTCAAGTAAAATTTACATTTTCAAATCAATTTTACATCTACAAGTGAATTTTACATTTTAAAGTGGGGAGTGTCATGAAATATTTGCGTCACATGTCAACTTTGATTGGGTCAAATGTCAGCTTTGATTGCGTCACGGTTACGATTGTGTCACCTCTTTTTGTTTATTGTTTGTAGCGTCGTTATTATAACAAAACAACCCAAGTCAGGGTCACTGAGTAACAATATCACGAGCTGTTGTGTGAATTAATATCACTTGAGCCCGCAGGGCGAGAGTGATATTTATTCACACAACAGCGAGTGATATTGTACGAAGTGCCCTGACGCGTGGTTGTTTTGTTTTTATCACCTGGTTTTAGCTCAAATATTTAGTTATAAACAGAGACTATTTTCTGCCATTACAAAAGTGTGACGTCACCATGGAGCAACAATGGATATGACGTCACAATCCCATTGTTTTGGCCATTGTTCGGTTTGTGATGTCATCAGGCAGCTGAAATGCTGATGATGTCATAACCATTATTGACAAATATCACCCTTGAATCATAGGCCCTGATATTTTGACTGTAAACAGTGATATTCACAGCCAATCAGGTGATAAAACCAGTTTTAGGCCTAAACAAGATCCACTACAAAAAAGTCAAGTCTCTGTTGTTCATTCTCAAAAAGGGGGATTAATTTCAGCAAGACACCGTAATTATTACCCCATGAAATCTTCATGTTAATGTGTATTATTAATTTTTTCAAATATTAATTTAGAAACAAAACTATTTTTAACCATCGCTTGAATTACCAAGAAAGCCTTTCACATGTTCACAGATCAGAAAGATCAAACAAGGAGCATTGCTATCACCCTATACTACACTGCACAAAGTGTACATAGACCCTGCAGTGTCTTCCCAGTATTGGTGTTTAGAGGATGTGTTCATTGCTGTCTGTCCACTCACTTCACTGGTGGATGCAGGGCAGCCACATTCTCTTAAGATCGATTGAGGGGCAATAGAACTGTGATGGTTCTAGGAATTTAGCCCTTCGTGATCTTTTGCTGGTCTCTTTGTAAATAGTCATGTTCGACTGGCACAGATTAAGTGGCAGCTTAGCTGCGAAGAGCAGTTCACAAAAACAACAATGACCACTCACTTAAGACAACCTGCTCAAGCTTTAACAGGAATGTACGATGAGCATGGTGAGTCATCAAATTTGTACAGCTCATTCAGACCAATACTGGAAATTGCTGTCAGTCATCAAATTTGTACAGCTCATTCAGACCAATACTGGAACTTGCTGTCAGTCATCAAATTTGTACAGCTCATTCAGACCAATACTGGAAATTGCTGTTAGTCATCACATTTGTACAGCTCATTCATACCAATACTGGAACTTGCTGTTAGTCATCAAATTTGTACAGTTCATTCAGACCAATACTTGAACTTGCTGTTAGTCATCACATTTGTACAGCTCATTCAGACCAATACTGGAACTTGCTGTTAGTCATCAAATTTGTACAGCTCATTCAGACCATTACTGGAACTTGCTGTTAGTCATCAAATTTGTACAGCTCATTCAGACCAATACTGGAACTTGCTGTCAGTCATCAAATTTGTACAGCTCATTCAGACCAATACTGGAACTTGCTGTCAGTCATCAAATTTGTACAGCTCATTCAGACAAATACTGGAACTTGCTGTCAGTCATCAAATTTGTACAGCTCATTCAGACCAATACTGGAACTTGCTGTTAGTCATCAAATTTGTACAGCCCATTCAGACCAATACTGGAACTTGCTGTTAGTCATCACATTTGTACAGCTCATTCAGACCAATACTGGAACTTGCTGTTAGTCATCAAATTTGTACAGCTCATTCAGACCAATACTGGAACTTGCTGTTAGTCATCAAATTTGTACAGCTCATTCAGACCAATACTGGAACTTGCTGTTAGTCATCACATTTGTACAGTTCATTCAGACCAATACTGGAACTTGCTGTTAGTCATCAAATTTGTACAGTTCATTCAGACCAATACTGGAACTTGCTGTTAGTCATCACATTTGTACAGCCCATTCAGACCAATACTGGAACTTGCTGTTAGTCATCACATTTGTACAGCTCATTCAGACCAATACTGGAACTTGCTGTTAGTCATCAAATTTGTACAGCTCATTCAGACCATTACTGGAACTTGCTGTTAGTCATCAAATGTGTACAGCTCATTCAGACCAATACTGGAACTTGCTGTTAGTCGTCAAATTTGTACAGCTCATTCAGACCAATACTGGAACTTGCTGTTAGTCATCAAATTTGTACAGCTCATTCAGACCAATACTGGAACTTGCTGTTAGTCATCAAATTTGTACAGCCCATTCAGACCAATACTGGAACTTGCTGTCAGTCATCAAATTTGTACAGTTCATTCAGACCATTACTGGAACTTGCTGTTAGTCATCAGATTTTTAAGGCTCATTCAGACCAATACTGGAATTTGCTATGAGTCATCAAATATGTACAGCTCATTCAGACCAATACTGGAACTTGCTGTTAGTCATCAAATTTGTACAGCTCATTCAGACCAATACTGGAACTTGCTGTTAGTCATCAGATTTGTACAGTTCATTCAGACCATTACTGGAACTTGCTGTTAGTCATCAGATTTTTAAGGCTCATTCAGACCAATACTGGAATTTGCTATGAGTCATCAAATATGTACAGCTCATTCAGAGCAATACTGAAACTTGCTGTGAGTTATCAACATTCACTGATCCTTTAGACCTATACTGAAAGTTGCCACGAATCATCAAATTTTTACAGCGCATTCAAACCATTACTGGAACTTGCTGTGGGTTATCAAATTGTACTCAGACTTTATGGCAGCAAAAAGATGACACAAGAAGCAAGTGTAACCTACAATTAAAGGCACAACATTTTCAGTGGATTCACGGAGCATTGGTATCAGCGATTTACTATTAATATAATGCTTATGAAGACTTTCCAACATATGAGCAATATAGC
The DNA here is from genome assembly GCA_026936325.1 of Platynereis dumerilii. NCBI lineage: Eukaryota > Metazoa > Annelida > Polychaeta > Phyllodocida > Nereididae > Platynereis > Platynereis dumerilii. The sequence goes on from JAPTHN010000028.1 coordinate 5,693,707, forward strand.
TACTGAAGACAATGTACTCAGCCTTTCATAATATTACTGAGACTTACTGGGACTAACAGACTTACACAGGCCTTGTGGATTGCAATAACCATGGAACAAGGAAGACCACTTAGATCAGGGAGCAATGTCTTGCAATGTCTTCAATCAGAACACTTTCCCTTCAATAAACTCACTCTCATGGGTCACTTATCAATATCCAGGGTCTATGACAAGTGGCAACCATGTACCGATGTCCTACCATCCATCTTCATCAAGGCAATATATGAGATGGACTGCTGAAGAGGGACAGTAAAGACACAGAGAAGGGCATTCCACAAGACATCTTGGGTATAAATAAGGGCTTCGTTGACTTATAAGCCTTGTCAGTGTAAGTTTATGTAGTTTATTAGGATTCACTAGGATTCACTAGGATAAACAATGTAATATGCACTCCGTCAATACTATAGTACTCATTCAATAGTCTGCAAAACCAATAGCAATTTCATGTCAGGGACTCAGGATTGGCAATTAAATTACTGCTAGAAACAGACCACAGGCCTATCCGGTGTATTACCACCTTGAGAGATGGATGACCTTACCCGAAAGCTACCCAACCCTGTTTGCCAGTTCACATTGTTTACGCCTACAACCTAAGTGAAATTCGTTTGTTCTGGGCTACTTCCAACATTGGTGGGTTGTGGTTTAAAGGGCATTGTCCTTAAACTTGTGTCAGACCTTATCTAGGGAACATTTCATTGTGTCATTACAAACTTTTGGTATCCTTTCTGCATTTTCCTTTTATGTAGTTACATTATCTATCAAAGTAATATAATTCATACATATATGACAATAGAAAGTTCAAGCAACCAATATCTATGCAGTCAACATTTGTTTGAAGACAATACAGGGCTGTCTATAAAGTCTGAATTACGCTAAGCAAGAGAAAACATAACTATGAACTCTCTTGATTTTTAACGGATTACAGTAATATTTCTATTTAAAATATCTAAAATGGTATGTGGAATCAGTGGATATAACGAAATCTATCAACAAACGAATACTATTTCAATTTGGTGAAATCCATGAACAATTGGCTGTTTTTATGCTTCTGTTCTTATCCATGTCCATATCTTGATACTCCATAATGAGTCTTTCTTTATTTTGTCTCCTTGATGAGCAATATTCATTACTGCCATCCAGATCAAAGCCTCCACCATCACTGCAGCATCAGCCATCAGATGCCTTAATGAACCCTGCAGGAGATGGTTATATGTGCCTCATATCCCTTAATCAATGGCTTTGTGTAGATCTCATAGATCATCTGTATCCCAAGCATTCAGAAATTTAGCACACATTTACCCTAAGTATAGAAACAGCCAGTAATTTGTTAGGATAATTCAGCCCAACAACTTACGTGATTAGGCATACCCACAACCACAACACATGTATATTGCATGGCGAGCGATGTTATCCGAAACAGCAATAGCGTACTGACAAGTGTCCTTTTCAATCAATAAAAAACTGACCATACCATCTTATAAAGTGGGTTGTGTGCCTCTTTTTTATTGTAATGATGCCATTCAGGATTATTTTTAGCATGCAATGACTCAGCACTAAGTGAAATCCTTTCGGAATCAAACCGAAGCTCCGAACCCCTGCCACTGAGAAACTTCTTCTTTCTGTGAAATAGATGATGCACTGTAGTGTGTCAGTGATATTGTTCTGAAGCCAGAGGCAGATATAATGATGAGATAATCAGGCTGTAAGTCCACCTCAAATTGCTCCCTACTGTTTTAACGTGCCTGGGATATTGGGATGCTGTCTGGCACACACACTGATACAAAGGAACAGCTATTAATCAAATTTAATGTACTAATCGTCTCATATCCACAACCCAACAATGCACCAACATGAAAAAAAAAACATACAAGCAACCGCAGCTGGGACGTTGCTCCCGTCATGAGGGAATCGAATCCAAGACCTCCATCAGGATTATATGGCAGCTCCAACAATTAATCAGCCACCGTACCATGCCCCTGTTTCATAATGTATTTCAAAGGGCGGAATTTGACGGTTGCCATTTACTATATCAGGATGTTTTTCTCCTCATAATTTTGAGAGTGTAATCAACCAATGAACATAAGTCTTCTTAATATCACTCTAGTAAAATTATTGCTAAAACCAAATGTAAACAAAATATAATAATCATAATAATCTTCAACACTGAGTTTACCAGAAGCAAGGCACCTAATGGTATAAGGAGGACAAGAAAAATAGTACATCCATGTATATTGTTCATACAATTTTTTTTTAGAGGTGATGCATCAGCCAATCGCCGATATAGTCTTAGTGATTCTATATATAGCCACTCGCCTCTGTATAGATGGCCACAGGCCTCCCGACAGGAGGCTTTTCCTAAGATTCACGAATCGGCGTGTGAATCTACGTCAGCAGAACGGGGCTAGCGTCGTGCATAAAATGCGGACCAAATCTGCGGAACGGCGGGACGCGGGATTTCGTAATAAAACGCGGATGTGCAGGTGCGGGACGGGACGCTTTTTGCGGGATCGGCGTAAACAACATGCAGATGTGGTCTAATTTGCTGAAAAAGCTGAACTTGCTTTAAAAATCGCCTCTATTTTTTTTGGAAAAAATTTTCTTGTTACTAAGATAATACTTTTAATCTACACTCAGGATATCCAAATCCGCATAGCAATCGTCAGATTATTATGTTTACGAAGGAAACTTGCAAAGTAAATTCAGCAAATATTAGATACCAGAATGGTGCCAAAGATTGAAGATCTTTTTTTTGTTTTACTTATCTGCTCTGAGAGTATCTCAGAGACTGATAAACACAGGAATGTTCTAACTAGATATCTATCATCTGCCTACACTCCTCTCTTTTTCATTTGTCTCCAGTTCTTCTTCTCTTTTCTTTCATCTTCTGCTTTTCTTTTTATTTCCTATCTCTTCCCATCGCTTCTCGGCTGAAGACCTTATCTGACACACAATCAAGTGGCGGAGAGACTTAATTCAATGACTTTATAATATGTCACCCAATCTGAGCAGCCGAGTGCGAAGGCAATAGAGAGGAGTTCAAGAGGCTGTGAATTATCTAAATAAGGCAACTGGCCAGTCCAGAAATAGCTCAAGGGAAGATATAAATCATATTTGAAAACCCAAAAGACTGAGCCTGCACTCCCTATAGCAATGCCTGCACTGTGTCTGTGTATCACCATGGTTCCCAAGTCAGACTAACTGTGATGTATGCTCATGATCAATGGAGAGCAGACATAAAACAACGCCTTGCTTCTGTTTTCCTAATTTAATCATCCCTGGCACACAGATTGGACCAGTTACGACATGTCCCAAAGTAGCCCAACAGTCTCCGAACTGTCTCAGAACTGAGGAGACTAAAATCAAGGGTCACAAAAGTCTTTGCGGGGCAAAATTCTGAATTGCTTTGGTTGGCAATATCCACGAGAAACCACTAAAGGCATTTTCTGGCACATTTTCTGGCACATTTTCTGGCCATTTATGTTCCTGGGAACTCCATAGGACTTGCGGTTGCACCGTCTATCAAATGCTGTCACTGTGTCTCCAGACCCAGTCGTCTCCGAATAATGAGTCGTTGGGTCCTTTCTCTCTTACTTCTAAAGTGCTGGGCTTAACACCACCTCCTTGTTTTATCCCTTTGGATGCTTTAGTGTTCAAATGGAGTGGCTCTCTATTACATTCTCTCCTTTGCTCTCCTTTGCTGGAGGTTGTGAGAGACTGAACACTTGCAAAGTGCTTGCTCCAACAAATGTTACTGTTACACTCTACTGTTACACTCTACTGTTACAAACTGTATTCCAACCTGATGCCCCCTGAGGTTTGTCCATGTTCCCAGAAGCATCAATTGGATCTGAACACAGCAGCGTGCCCCTTAATTTTGAAAGGAACCCTTAAAATATGCCTGTGTCAGGCTATGTGCATATGTATGAAGGTTGGAGGTTTAGGGTTCTACCCCGGTGTGATGAACCCAGATGGTGAAAAGTGAGGTTTGGGGGTATATATTTTCAGGCTAACGATTAACAATTGGATTGAGTTCCACCCACAGAAATTGGCATACCCTTTTCTCATATGACACTATATTGGCTCATGCACAAGAGGTCATGGAGCAATTTTCCAATGCCAATGTTTAGACAAAATGCTGGAGTAATTGCACAGACTCTTGACAGAGCACATCTAAATGTACATACAAAGCTAAGTTGCATTGTATTGGTTTGCATTTGTTGGCACTATTTAACATTTTCTTTCCATTCTCAGAGGCCAATTGATGAGATGATAATTATATGATAGAGAGTCCTTGCTCTGCAAAATGGTGTAAATTTATCCATCTGTGTTCTTTTACTTGCCCAATATGACTGTATGAATACCAATGCAATGGGCTACCTCCTTCACTTCACTTCTGAATGACATCCTGCTGGGGTGTTGCTTATGTTTATCCACCAATGAAAAGTACTCCAATCTTGGATATAGGAACTTAAATGGAGCAACGGTCATGAGCTCCATCAACAGTTCCTATCTATAATCACTGTGTCCTGGGTTTAAATCCACCTTGAGTCCTTTGCAAGTTTACAGCTCTAATCACTTTCCACTTCCTCCCTTTCTTCCAATATAAGAAGAGATGTATACTCTCTGTCAGTGAAATCCATGGGTATTTACAAGGAGAATAGCAAAGGATCACAAAGTTCTAAATTCCTAGAACCATCACTGTTCTATTGCCCCTCAATCGATCTTAAGAGAATGCGGTTGCCCTGTATCCACCATGTAGTGCAGATTGGACATGCAGACAGAAGTGACGTCCTTTTCCCTGCAATATTACTTTTTGAATTCAAACTTTCTTTAACTTAGTCCACTGGCCATGCTGGACATGTATGAACTATTAGCCTACACGTAATATTTGGAACACTGCATTGGAGGCAGTTTGAACCACCCCCTACAAATTTCCAGTGGTCTCTCAGAAAATGACAAGGAAACTGTATCTATAGACAAGCAAGAGCATCAATATAAGAATGCTGTTGTATACAAATTCGTTATTCCAATGGCACACACAAGCCCCCCATATTTGCCCATAAAGTGGTCTATAGCATTGTTCTTTGCTCAGGAATACCTCTTCAGCAACTAATCAGTTGCCTGTGATGCTATAAGGATAGTGTGTTGGCTATCCAATGTATAACAATGCTGTAAATTGTGGAACTATAGCTGTTTGGGTGGCCTGGTTGTAGAAAGATGCTTGTTGAAGGCATTGGTAAAAATATTGACTGCTCTTGTTCTGGTCGTGAGTTGGATACCCAATCAGAAAACATTTCTTGGTAGGTAGTCACAACATCCTAGTTTCCCTGTGGTCTGGATAAACATGCTTGTCCTCTGGCTCTGAGAGCATGGGTTCAAATCTCACCGCGGGAACTCACTTAATTTAGTCCGAGCCCATGGGACATTAAATGGAGGCGGGCTGTATCCAGTATTCTATGCTGAGGCTACTGAAAGACCCTGGACATCCCTGAATCGATAGAGCATGCCAGACTCCCAGTCTTCTCATCTCATCCTAATACCAGCACAACATAAGTCAAGTCATCCAAGCTGTCAGAACCACTGTCACAGTGTGCTGATGAAAATAAGATCTCATAATGCAATCCGTGATGTGGTGCGGACTCCTCACTGTTTCATCTCATCGACCAATCAACATCAAGAACGATCTACCATATCTACCTCTGCCTCTGTTAAGTTCTATAGGTACAGAGTGGGTAAGGGAAATCTGGAATGATCTTTAAGATACTGTATAGCGCGAACAGATTAACGGAATGTTATGAAACCAACAACACAACAAACAGTGGTTAATCAGCCACAAGTCAGGTCAATCTTGCAATACTGGGACAAGAAATTGCGACCCAGGAGCAGAAAAGGAAAATGGTGGCAGATGTCCAGTCTGCCCAAGTGAAGCCTCGGACCATTTCTGACAGCGTTGGTGTGTCACTGAGCATTGTATATGCCATCAAACAATCCCTAGCCAGTGGGAAAGGGTTGCAGAGGAAGCCTGGCAGCCGTGGGAAGACAAAGAGGATCGGGAATTTTGTAATTGCCCTCCATACTCCAGATTTCTGGCCGTCCTCAAGCCCAGACCTTAACCCTCAGGACTACGCAACCTTGGGCATTTTGGAGAAGGCCACCAATTGAAACCCTCACCCTAATGTTGACTCTCTAAAAGAAGCCATATAAAGAGAGTGGGGCAAGATGTCAGCTGACGTTGTGACAAACTATTGTAAAAGTTTTTGAAACCGTGTTGAGGCTGTGATTGCAGAAAATGGTTGTCACAAAGATTAAAATGTTGTCTATTGTCTAAACTTGCTCATTTGCAAAAATCATTGTTCTGTGTTCAGTGGAAATGGTTGAAAATAAATAAGTTCTGCATCTGTCGCAATTTTCCAGTTTTCTCTTACCCACCCTGTAATTTTGCATACCAAAGTTATTAGAGGTGGGCTAATGGTTTCCTGTAGGAATTTCCTCACTAGTTATTAACTTTTAAATCAAACCTAGTAAAATAGTTTTCTTCGAAAAAGAATAAATCTTTCTTACTACTATCTAACACCCACATTTGTTTGCAGTAAGATTACATAAGAATATTATGAAGCTTTCTTCACAGAAAACTTCAAAATATATCTGAAGGATTGATAATGACCATCAGAGGTAATTTTCTAGTTGTAAAATCTAAAATATAGCTTAAATATATATCTATTAACATTAATTAAACAATTCAGAATGTTAAATATTATGAGTGAGGAGACTACGACTTATACATCTTATTGAAACACAGTGAAATCGGTTGTCCAGGTACAAAATTGATTGGGTGGAAATCCATCCTATAATTTCAGGCCTGCACGTATATGTCAGATGTGAGTGGCAGATTTTCAAGCAACTATTGTCAGCGAACCAGAAAATTTTTTTATAGCTTTACATAAGGTTATAATCTCTGTCAGTGAAATCCATGGCTATTTACAAGGAGAACAGCAAAGGATCACAAAGGGCTGAATTCCTAGAACCATCAATGTTCTATTGCCCCTCAATCTATCTTAAGTCAAGAGAATGTGGCTGCCCTGCATCCACCATGCATTGATGATTGGACAGATAGAAATAACTTCTTTCTCCCTGCAATATTACTTTTGGATTTCAAAAATTCTTTAACTTAGTCCACTGGCCATTGTGGACATGAAGTAGCAGGTATAGGTAATATTTCTGGAACACTGTCATTGGAGGCAGTTTGAACCAGGCCAACAAATTTCCAGTGGTCTTTCAGAAAATGACAAGGAAACTGTATCTATAGACATGCAAGAGCATCAATATAAGAATGCTGTTGTATACAAATTCGTTATTCGAATGGCACATACAAACTCCCAATATTTGCCCATAAAGTGGTCTATAGCATTGTTCTTTGCTCAGTAATACCTCTTCAGCAACTAATCAGTTGCCTGTGATGCTATAAGGATAGTGTGTTGGCTATCCAATGTATAACAATGCTGTAAATTGTGGAACTATAGCTGTTTGGGTGGCCTGGTTTTGGTAGAGAAATGCTTGTAAAAGGCATTGGTAAAAAGATTGACTGCTCTTGTTCTGGTCCTGAGTTGGATACCATATCAGACCGCATTTCTTGGTAGGTCGTCACAAGCAACATTCTAGTTGTCTGGTTAAGAGCGCTTGTCCTGGCTCCGAGGGCATGGGTTCAAATCTCATCAATGGAAGTCACTTACTTTAGTCCGAGCCCATGGGATGTTAAATGGAGGCGGGTTGTATCCAGTATTCTATCCTGGCGCAAACTGAAGGACCCTGGACATCCCTGAAGCATGCCAGACTACCAATCTTCTCATCGCATCATCATACGGTTATGAAGCAACAAGAACTATAGATCTACCATATCTACCTCTGCCTCTGTTGAGTTCTAGGTAATTTTGCACATACTATAAGTTATTAGAAGTGGGCTAATGGTATCCTGTAGGCTGCAGGATTTTTCTCACTAGTTATTAACTTTTAAATCAAGCCTAGCAAAATAGTTTTCTTCGAAAAAGAATAAATCTTTTACTACTATCTAACACCCACACTTGTTTGCAGTAAGATTACATAAGAATATTGTGAAGCTCTCTATACAGAAAATTTCAAAAGATATCTGAAGGATTGATAATGACCATCAGAGGTAATTTTCTCAGTTGTAAAATCTAAATATTACTTAAATATATATCTGTTAACGATTTTCAGAATGTCACTATGAGAGCTAGGAGACTGTGACTAAGATCTGATTGAAACACAGTGAAATTGGTTGTCCACTGTCCAGGTACACAATTGATTGGATGGTAATCCATCCTGTAATTTCACGCCTATGTCTCAGACGTGAGTGGCAGATTTTAAAGCAACTATTGTCAGAAAAACCATAAAATCAATTGATCAAATGGAATTTAAATGATTTTGTGAATTTTTTCTTCCTTGGAAACCCATTTTTAGAACGAAGCTCGTAATTTCTGTAACACCTACAATTCCTGAAATTGGTTTGTGCATGAGAAGCTACTGTCACTATCACAGCAAATTTCTGGCTGTTCCACAAAAAATATCTGACTATTTCAGAACAAATACCTGGCTATTTCACAACAAATATATCAGCACTGTAAAATTGGAAATTTTGAGTCAGCTCAAATGATTGAGTGAGATGGTTGCACAATATGTTTAAGCTATAACAACATAGCTTGTTGTTTTAAGTTAGGATAATCTTTCCGTTGTCATAACTTAAAACAACTAGCTCTGTTCTAAATAGCTTGAAAGAGTTGTGCAACCACCTCACTCAATCATTTTAACTGACTCAAAATTCAAATTTTACATTGTGGTTGTTTCATACCAAATATCTGGCCAATTCACTTGTCTCTGTCATCAAATTAAAGTGATGGTTTTACAGAGTGTCATGGTGCATGCTGTGCATGGAAGAATGTAGCATGAAATGGTAAATGATCATATTCCTCTCTGTACATGTATTCTATACAACGCTAAAAGATCAACCTTCTGAAAACATCAATGAAAACAAAACTGATATAGCTGGTACAGTGGCGCAACAACATATACTGCTAATTCCATGGGATATAATACACTCAACGCAGATTCAACTTTCTGCTTTTTGTGCCATTTTGCTCTCATATGTTTTGCCTCCATATTCGTGTTTTGGAGACTTCATTTATAATCCCGCTACTTTTTATCCAGGTTCTTATCCCTGTATTTGTGGCGTATGCATACAATACCTGTAATAACCCTGCAGATTTACAATGTAATTTTGTATAACCCTCAAAATTCATGAAGCCATTGTAATGAGGCGAGGAGCATAATGTGACAGTGTGACAAACACTGGATGAAAAATCCATCCAATAACACCTACTTGTCACCTAAGATGTAACCACTCAGAGAAAATCGGGGAAATTAACCGAGGCAGATGTGTGAAGATTAAAATATTATCATAATCCATATAGGAAAATTTGAAATAAAATAATTTTGATTGGATGCCCACTGCCCAGTAATCAGTCATTTTTGAGACAATACAGTGGGAGAATCATCAGTGAAAAAAAGAACACACGGGCTCATGCTCTCCAACTAAGTCCAGGTGACCGGCAGATCTGGAATTGAATCCGGTATCTAGCAATTGAGAGCCCAGCGCACTATATACCAACTGAGCTAACCCCCTCCCCCCTCCGGCCTCCGCCATATGATTTCTAGTAAGTTTGCTTCTTAATTCAGTCTGCATGCAACATTAAACATGTTATGTTGTGACTTTTTGAATTTGAACTGCATAAAGATTATAAATTCGATGGACAAATGACGATCACTAGATTGCATTGACAAAACTGTCATATTTACCTGCATGAAAGGTCATTGGGACAAGTCCTGCAAATTCTCTTGACAATTGTGTGTGCCTTTACCTGAAAAGTCTATTGTAGTCTAATATATGATTGATCAATGACTACTTCATTCATTGGCAAGTCATGCCTTTCACATTCAGCCTCATTATAAGACAATTAGGCTTAATGAATGACTGTCCTAAAGTTCATATTTACATCAATTGTGTAATTTGATTAGGCTGAATTATTTACACAAATATACATAACGTCTAATAGCACAGCATAGGTAATGCCTATGCTGATGCATGCAAATGACTCTCTTGAGAATTTTAAGGATATGTGAGTCAGTAAAGTGCATACAGATTCAACTATTTGATGGAGAATGGTTTAGTGCCTGCAGTGTCTTTATGTATGGGAGGTACGGACATAATAACCTGATGTTCCACTCATCTGTCGTCAGCCTCACATTTGAAGAAACAACCAGTGTATTTATTGCACTTGTGCCGGTAATTTCCTTTTTTTTTAAACTATTAAAAACCAATTACTGAAATAGTGATAGTATATGTTTTAAAATATAAAAACAGTACCAGTAAGTGAAAAGATTTTTTTCAAGTGAATTGTACTTGTCACCTTTCATTGAAGTATCAATTCACAAATTATCCCAGGGGAAATAGGTAGGATTATAACTTTCACAGGTTTCTATGGGCCTAATTAACAATTGGTTTTTCATTTTTTCCAGGAATATGCAGAACTTTTAGATGCCTATCGAATATACAAATAGCCCTCATCTCCTTTTCTGTCAGAAAAACTCATTAAATATTAACCTACTAAAATCAACTTTTTAATCTGAAAACTTCGATTAGCAAATAAACAATCAAACTTTTGTGTGTCAAACAAACTTGCTCAAGGCCCCAAGTTATATTTGTTTTTAAAATGTCGACTCTTCTGAAATATATATGGAAGTGTTGCAATATGTTTTTCTAGAATGGCATACTATTTGCTGACAAGGCAGACAACCACAATTGTGGGTGTTTAAAATGTCACATTAACCATTTTGCCCAATGTCTTAAAGTTGCATTTCAGTTTGCTTGTCAAACACAAAACCACTCAGCCTCTGATTCATTTCAGGTTATCTATCTATCTATCTATCTATCTATCTATCTATCTATCTATCTATCTATCTATCTATCTATCTATCTATATATCTATCTATCTATCTATCTATCTATCTATCTATCTATCTATCTATCTATCTATCTATCTATCTATCTATCTACCTGTCTATATATCATTCATTAATTGGTGCATCATCTAAACAGTTCCAGTTGCGGCAGTCAAAATATACTACAGTTTGATGTGCTGAAAAGTTGTCTAAATTGCAAATTTTCAGATCACATTTATAGTTTTTGAAGAACATAACATCTAGCTTTATCATAGTTTGCATATGTAGCAAAAGTTATCAGATAAGTCTCTTATCTACCATGTACTAAACTGATATGCAGCTACATTAGAGAAAATTAAGTATTTCATCTATATATATAAATAGAATGTAATAAAATAGAAAATGATATAATATTTGGCAATAACATCTTGTGTGGAAAGAATGACATAACAAAACTATGGAAAGTTGTTATATCCAAAAAAAGAACATAAGCTTTAGGCCTCCTACTGAGAAATAAGTACTATTAAGTCATAGTGTCTTTAATTATACTTAATCTCTACATAAACCTATTGGTCTGTCACAAAACCTATTATAAAGCTGTACAAAAAGCAATCACTGCCAATCAGTGTTGTGTTTCTTCTTGATCAATTATTGTGAAGTTCTCATTTGCTTTTCTTGACCGATATTTGTTAATTCAGCAGTGCGGATTTTTAAATATTGGGATTTTTTATCGACAACAGCCATTTCTGACACAAGGCTATCCTTGATTGCTCGGCCCAGGGCACACGCGCAATGTTCAACACTGCCGACTTTTTGTCAAAGAAAGCTGACGATGAAATTTAATTATTTTTCGCGTCTTCTGTAAACGCTTAATGTTCCAATACCATGCCACATGATAATCCTCCAGAAATTCTAATGTTTTTCCCAAAATCAGCCTTGATGATCGGTCTGTTTCTGAACTAATCTGAGACGTGCGAATTATCCCAGCTAAAAATTCTCCAAGCTAAAAACTGAATTCAGCGACATGCAGCAAATATGGAGCAACATATTTCATAGCCACCAAAAGTGCTTATTAAGGTTCGTTTAGGCTGAGGATAAAATTGGATGTTATCTAAGAAATCTGTCCTTTTTTCAGTTGAAATTTCTTTGTAAAATTGTAGAATCCCTTTATGCGTCTATAAAACACAAAGAAACTACACCTATTTCCTTTTGTAGTTTACATGTGGTTCAAGATAGTTGTGGGTAGTATCAAGAGGGGGAGTAATGGTTATCAAAGTTATTGAAGAGTAGTAAAAGAAGTATAAGACCCTCTCATATATGGGAAAAGAAGTTACAACAAATAGTTGTTTTCTATTATGAAACTGCTGCCGAAGTGATGTCAAAGGGATCATGGGATATAACATCTTACCACATCATTAGAAAAAAGTTAAAATTTTGACAACAGTTCTGTACAAAGGCCATTTTTAAATTATACAATCTAAATTTTGATTATATATGTGTATGTATACAGTTTCTTTTATAGTGTTTAGACCACGATGAGAATGCATATGAAACGCACAGAATATTCATTGACAGCTGTTCCTAAAAGTTGCAAACAAAAAATCAGAGAAAGTTCTACATTCAGTCTAATACTGTACTTGTTCCAAGTTGTTTGTATATCACTCCTGTAGTTATGAGCTGCAAAGATCTATACTGAAATAAAATACCCTTTTCACCAGTCTCCATGAGACTGCTTATGTGTTAGAGTCTCCGGAAACTGGCCATGCAAATGAGCACAAGCAACATGCAAATCAGCGAGATGTGGCAGAAAGAACTTCAAACAAAAATTCTTTTCTTTAAAGTGTGGGAATTTTTTAATTATTGGATAACAAGGTATTTGTTTATAATTTTAGTTATTACTCCCAACTGCAAGTTATAAGGTGACGTTAGCAGAGATGAAACAAAGTGACATGACAGATTTATAGACAATTAATCCTACAAGTGTTTTTGGACATAAAAATTCAAAACAAAAGCCAATGTTTGTGAAAAGTTATGCAACCAATTAGTGAACATTTTTGGAAAATAATCATTGTAAATGAAAAGTTATATAACCAATCAGTCAACATTTTGTCAACATTTTTGGACAATCCAATATCTGGAGTCCCTCTGACACTTCGTGTCATCGGCAAAATAGGGACTCATTGAGTCTGCCTTTTTACTCACAAAAAAGTGACAGGCATGTTTCTGTTACTAGACAGAAGTGCTGAAAAAGCACTGCCAAAAATACTTATGAAATGTTTCAATAAACGCTAAATGTCTGAAAAATCCGCCACAAATTTGAACCAATAAATGGTTGCTGCAAAGGTGGTGGAAATCGTGTGTGCACGTAGTTCGATTAAATATCCATGCAGTGATTGATTGCAGTTTTATATACACTTCTGTGTAGCTGCATGTAGGTGAAATATAAATTCTAGTAACAAGAAAGTGTCAAGCATGAGTTTCAAATTCTCAATCTCAACGTCACAAGGTTGCCCAGAAGTACATCTTTTCTGTTCAAAACGAAAGTGTGTTTTTTAAAGAAATATTTCAATTTTGTTCAACGAGAGAAGTTTTGTTTTTACTTCAATTTGATAATAACCATGTACTTCAGATGGTGCAAAAAAACGCTCTTTGTTTTTAAGAACCCGACAAAAAAGTGCAGTCAACAAACTTTAGGTTTTTAAAAACGTTTTAGCTCTTGTCTGTTTGTTTTGTTTATTCTTATTATAACAGAATATAAACAATAAATGTACAGAAAATATTTTTCTGTTCTTATGTATGTGATCTTTTTAAAGGCGCTAAAATATTTCGAAATTTGTAGGGCACCAAACTAGGCCTATATATAATTGTTTGCTCCTCTATCTGGTGACAACCTCTGCAGGTTTTGCTTATATATGTGCTTAAATTAGGCCTATACCATGGAGCTGAATTCTTATACTGGTACAGAACTACTGGAAAAGTACAGACTGGGAAACTGGAATGGATTTAAAAAGGCGCAAGAGCATCAAAGAAGATTATGTTGATCTGCAAGAAACAACATCTGAGCTCTCGTGACTGAAGTGCTGCTACAAGATAACTAAATTGTCAACTGAATGCTCCTTTTCCGACGGTAATAACATGCTCTCAAAAACTGTCCTGAAAATTTTCTAGACCTTTCAGAGGAGCAAAGGATTATCAAAAACAAGTAAGTAAAGTACAATAAATTAAAGGAAAGAGACTAACCTGTGTAACATGAGATTGGTACCAAGGAGCAGACCAAGGAAAGTAGAAGAAATACGGAGAACTTCATCCTCTCGTCTCCGCACTTTTGGTAAATGGGGTTGAGATAGATTCCAGACCTACATATAAGGCTAAGAGATGTCCCACATGTAGTGTGTCGATTTACCACCAGGGCACCACGATCAACCTACGCCAATAGAGCTAAACAAGTTTGTTGTAATGCAACCGCTAGCCTGCACCCTTCCCAGCTCACAGCTTTCGGAGCTTGGGCGCCAGTCAAATGACATAATCTCCAAACAACCAATCACAGAACTCTACCAGGAATAAAAGATGATAAATTGACGCCCACGCCTGCAGTGATACTGCCTTGATAGTGAATAGTCTGTGATACCGTGACCTGCCTTCTTCTTTGCATAAACTATTGTAATGGATCCTTTTCATGCTATAAATAGCACGAGAAAATGTGCGAATTGTGTAACTGCCTCATATATGTTTTATGTGACATCATGCTAATATACCCGGGTCTGAAAGATCTTGCACAAAAACAACTTATTTTCACCAATAATTACGAGTCTGCAGTATTCTGCGTGGATATTGATCAATTGGAACCATCAGTTTCCAAGAACAGGGCCAAGAAGCTTTCTCCTTCTCAGAGAAAAGTATTCTTGTTCAATTTCCATCATTCTCCTCCTCCTCCTCCTCCTCCTCCTCCTCCTCCTCCTCCTCCTCCTCCTCCTCCTCCTCCTCCTCCTCCTCCTCCTCCTTCTCTTCTGTTGTCTTCTGTTGTCTTCTGTTGTCTTCTGTTGTCTTCTGTTGTCTTCTCTTCTCTTCTCTTCTCTTCTCTTCTCTTCTCTTCTCTTCTCTTCTCTTCTCTTCTCTAAGGGACCTCCTCCTCCTCCTCCTCCTCCTCCTCCTCCTCCTCCTCCTCCTCCTCCTCCTCCTCCTCCTTCGCTTCTCTTCTCTTCTCCTCATATTCTCCTCCTCCCCTCTTTTTCTCTCCCTCCCTCCTCCTCCCCATGACAATCCTGAAAAGAATTCCAGCATGATCTTTTCCTGAGCTGCAACTAACCTATACATAATATAGGCCTTTATAGTTGCTGAACCTTCTTCAGATAAGCTACTTGTGTGTTTCGGTATCATTAGACAAGTTAAAATATATCAGCACTACAGCAAGAGTGACAAAATGCTAATGATAAACGCCCATGAAACATCACTTATTTGTACAGTTGCGGCAATTAGAAGCAGCAACACGCACCGCTTGTGCCACAGCCATAGTCTTGGGTGCGATGTCATTGGCCACACATGGTCAGTTTGAAATAAGAGGAAAATACTTGGAAGTGAAACAAAACATACAAGAAAAGATAGGAGGGAAACCTATGCTCTGGTATTTTCTTGATTATTACTTATTACTAGAAGTTCCGGTAACTTTGAATTAGACCCTGAAGCCATCACTTCATTCAGTCATGGCATGTTCGAAGATTTTGATGGCTGCTACCCAGCTTAAACCATGCAGATGTGGCTGCTGAAGGCTGAAGACATTTTCCGTGGCTTAAATAAACATTTAGAAATATGTTTCTTTAAAATATTAATGAAGCCAATAAATGGAAAATAGAAAGTAATACATATTCGAAGTAAAATGAATAACGAAAATTGTTTATCAATCCTTGAAAATACAGAAAATTTACTTACTTAAAACTATTTTAACGTACAGAATATACACAAAAGCGTCCAAATATGCGAATAAAAAAAGCCATTGCCACTCATGGCCACAAAATGGCCACAAAATAAAAGCAATTTTTGGCTAACTGAACAATTGGTCACAACGACTGCTTATGTAGGGTCATGGCTACTGCAGCGGGGTCTACTTAGAATGTTTGTTTAAATTTGTTTACACAGATTCAATGCATTCTCGTACAATTCACTTTTAAGTGGGCCAGTAGGTGTTGCATTTGATATGTATGCTGAACAATACACCCTGAGAGTACAAAGAATTGTCCCCAGGGGCTGTTCCATCTCAATTCAGTTTGATTATGATCTATTGTTTCTTACATGTGCAGTGTACCAACAGTATCTAGAGCTTGACTATTCATCTGTTATTCATTCAGTTTGATAATATTGACGCGTCTTTATTCAGGAGACAGCAAATGAGATTTTTGGGGTTAACAAGGGTAAATCATTTTGGCAAAATTAGCAACTGCTCAAATTAAGGTTATAATAACGTGACTGAAAACTTCTACACAGAGTTTCATTGGAGTACACCCAAGGAGTACAAGGAATTGTCCCCAGGGGCAGTAGATGGTGCTTTATGTTATTAAAGATCTCATATTAGTGTGCCATGTTCTTTTCAACTGCCACAGTGCTAGTGCTCGTGTGATGTCAGTATGAGCATTTTGATGTGACGGTGGTATGTTCACAGTTTCAGCTGTGTTACTTGGGACCTTCCCTGATCAGATCATTATAAATCTACAAGAAACTGCTAAAATGTTGGTGATTCCTGATCATTCTGTTTGATGCTTTGAAAACACCCAAAAGTTTCTAATCCCTGCTAACATGCTCCAATAAACCATCATGCAAAATAATTATTACACATATGAAAACAGATCAATCAGCTGTTATCCACAATTAGCCAGTAAGCCTTTTATTTGCAGTTGGAATCAATACTTGAGCTGTGGTTTTAAATGCTCATAGGGAGTGGCCAGATAGTGATGTCAACATTGAGATACTGACATCATCTCTGCATATATTCACATAATGGCACACTTGTATGAAATCTGTTTAAAAAAAATAGCCGATAGAAATGTAAAACAGACATGCTCATAACTGTAATTAGTGGAATAGAAGGCTCACCACGAACTTCCACAACAGAGGACCATTTTCCCGGACCAAGAAGATACACAAATAAAATTATGGCAAATAATAAATAAGCATGTTTTTTATTGTAGTGCTGTGTCTGTCTAATCAGTGTTTAACTAAAGTCAAAGATTTTAAATTTGCTCCTCTATATATATGTGATATACATAGCTGCCTCTTGCAGAAATATTTGTTGTTTCTTACAGGCTCTTCATTAAATATTGCAGAAAAAAAAATAAGTGAAAACGTTCAGAACATCTGTTTTGATTGTTATTTTTAAACACACATACAGACAAGATTCTATTTATGTAACTCTGTGGTATGCAAAGATCAATAAAGGAACAAGCGATTTGATGATTTTCAGAGCATTCAATCTGTAGAAGAGTTAATTTGGGGCCTCCGACTGGGCGAGATTTAACAGCAGACATGTGCAACTCAGTTTCAGACTTTAATCAAAAACAGATCGGTGTGGTGAAATTGGTAGGCAATGTTCATTGTACTATTGGGAAATATATTTGCAACACAGATGTTTTTTATGTGCTCAACCAGCATTGCATAGCATAAAACAAATTGAAGTGGAATTGAAAGTTCTTTTCAAGGTTGTTATGTGCAAGGGGGAGATATTTAACTCGCATAAAGTTGACGTTCAAAGACATCACATTGACAAACCAGTAGAAAAGTGATGTAGAAAATTGCATAACAGAATATATATACAACAAAGAATGGTGAAAAAGCTACCTCTGTACTGAAGAGAAGCAAATCAAAAGTTGTACATTATTATATTGATCATTTCGAGATTGTCTCCTACAAAAATATATCTGTCAGAAGGTTGAGGACTTGAGGTACAAGTTTTCCTTACAACATCTTCTACACATTGACAAGCTGAATAAAAAAGGTTTTCCTCCATTTTTCACGTGATTCATTCATTATTATTTATTGGCATGATGCCATTTACATACTGATTGCTTCTGCAAATCCATGTGGTAAAGCTTTCTCTAAAGTTGAGAAAAGTTCGTGTACCTTCTTTTCTGACATTTCATATTGATAGACGGATTATATGTGAAGAGATTTGTATAGCGCCAATTCTACATTGACACTCTTTTTTAAAATACATAATTGGAATATTTTTAAGGGCCCAACCAGATGATTTATGTGTAGGGCCATAGATGTGTGGTGAAAAAAGTTTGTTTGCCTCAAGACAATGAAAAAGTTTGTTACAGTAATGCTAAAATTGTAATAAAGCTAGATGTTTTCACTTCGCGCCATTGGCGTACACTTTTTTGTCCTGAAATGTAAACATGTTATGGATGTGACCAAGGCAGTGGATCTGAAAAATCCTTCTTTTTACGGACTGACCAGACGATAGTTGAGGGGGCTATGGATTGTACCCCATGACTAAATTTTTTGCATGCTCGAAGTGACAACAAGCTATTTTTATCGCAATTTTAGCATCATGGTAGCATAGCTTCATGTGGCAAACAAACCTTTTTATTGTCATGTGGCAAACAAACCTTTTTATTGTCATGTGGAAACAAACTTTTTATTGTCATGTGGCAAACAAACCTTTTTTGTGGCCGAGGGACCTCGGGCCCTTTGTCGTCATCAATGGTTTCTTATGTCAACAAATGGCAACAGGAAATGGAAATATTAAATTGTTGTGGGGACAAAAACGTTTTATGGATAAAATGACACACCACAGTGATGATCCCAAATGATAATATAACTGTTTAACATTTGCACTTGAAGACTCAATGCACCAGCTCTTTACTAATTACACTATAATCAATAAAATACTTAAATCCTACGAAGCAACCTTGCTCACCTACCTCGGCAAAAACGACTCCACGCGCATGCGCAGGTGAGCACGTTGTAAACAACGTTATGGCAATGGCAGGCGAGCGCACTGTAAAAGGTGTACATGACTGAATGCTATTGTGATATTATATGCTGCAGTCACTTGGTGGTTTGTGGTCACAAAAGGTGCAAAGTTTGGGTGACTAGATATGATTAACTATTTGTATATTCATACACTTCTTCGTGTCAGTGTACATAACTGAGATTATCCTAAGTCTTCACATTTGTTTGGTAAGCATAAATCGTTTCTAATACACACAAATTCAAGAAAACATAATGTCTTGTGCTCAGGTATGTTATAGATGGCGCTGCATGTTCTTTCCCTGGCAGATCCATGCAAAATAGTAATAGTGCATTTTAATGATTTTATCATCATATATTGACCTAACAATCACAGTTAAGTTCAGTTGGTACTCGAGTTTACAAATAAAAATAGATATAGATGGACAGATGGGGGGGGCGGTTAAAACTGAATTGCCCGAGGCCACGGTGCATGCATTGCATGCTATTTTTTTTTAACCAAAAATCCGTAGCCTGAAACATAGATCATCTGGCCGGCCTCTTAAAATTTATTTTAATTAGGCATTCAGAAAGAAGAATAATGTAGAATTGGCACTATACAAATCTCTATATATATTATCCATCTATCAATATCAAATGTTAGAAACAGAAGGTACATGTAACTTTTCTCAACTTTAGAGAAAGCCATTACAAAATCAGTATGTAAATGGCACCATGCCTATAAATGTTAATGTATTGAGATCTTGAAAAACGGAGGAAAAAATAAGAAATCATGATAGATCATGAAGAGCAACCAAGAAGAGTTCACTGAATGAGGGCTGCAGGCCATAACAAGTAGCAATAGAAGATAGCTCACAAGAGAGTCTTGCAATGATCTAATCCTTTGACATATTGGTGTTCTAAAGGATTGCATAATTGGTGAAAGATATCATTGTGACAAAGTATGAGTAAAAGTATTGGCAAAAGAATATTATTTTAATAATTTATGTTTTCATTGTGATTTAAAATCACACATTGGGACAGGATGCTATTTATGTATCTCCCTGCTATGCAAAGATCAATAAAAGAATGACAGGTTTGATTATTTTGGAAGCATTCAATCTGTTGAAGAGTTAATTTGGGGCCTCCCACGAGGTGAGATTTTACAGCAGACATGTCCAACTCAGTTTTAGACTTTAATTGCAAACAAGACCTGTGTGGTGAAATTGTAAGCAATGTTCATTGTACAATTGGGAAAGATATATGCTACATCGATGTTTTCTGGGACTATGTACTCGACCAACATTGCACAGCATAAAGCAAAACTGGAATTGAAAGTCCTTTTCAAGGTTATTATATACAATGCATGGGGAGGAGGGAGAAATGGAAGTAGTAATTTTACCCAGGCAAAGTTATGGTACATAAGGTTTTGACAAAAGCTGTAATTAAAGAAATGAAAACACAAAAAGACTGAAAAATAAGCCACTTCTGTTCTGATGATAAGGGAATCAAGCTACAGACGTATATCACTTGATTACATCTCCTACTCAAATATCTCTCACAATAGATTGAGGTATGAATCGGCCTTACAACAGCCTCTGTATATTGATGCATCGAATCTTTTCCTGACACAACCTCCATTTTTCACGCACTTCAATAAACTGGATTTGGGTAAATCATTTTTGGCCTAATTAGCAACCACTCAAATTAAAGTGACTGAAAACTTCTACCCACAGTTTCATTGTAGTAAATTGTATGTGAAATATAACCAATAGAAATGTAAAACAGACATGCTAATGGTCAATTCCACTGTGACTTTGGGACAATCAATGTATTTTCCACCTTAATAGGAGTCAAAATGTAATGGAAGGACTGAGAGGAAGGTTTTGTTGTTATGACATTTTGTTGTTGTGCCTATGAAGTTGCAAAATACTATAAAAACAGCCCCGGAATTTGATTCTTAGTTTTGATATGAGGTCAAATATGCTCTTGTGACTGATGGGACTTTTTTGACCACCGTTTTTTGTGAGTTTGCTGAAAATGTAATTGCTATCTCAGTTCACGTGTCACACCTTATTGTCATAGTGCATTGTACTTGTATTGAGATAAGCTTTCAAATCAGGCCCACATTTAGTCTGGTGGATCAATGGTTCTTCAGCAGTACCTCATTCATTCTGTGACTGATGGGACACCTCTTTGTGACTGATGGGACAGTATCTCGAAAGTATTTAATAGAAGTCTTTAAATTCAAATTATTTATGAAATATAAGATTAAGGTAACACAATGATCCATCAGAAAAGAATACATTGTCAATTTAATACATTTAACACAAATTATTTTAGTGTTGCCAAGAGTGTGCAAAAAGTAGATTCACAGATATATATCTCCATTGTTCAAGGTGTAGCGGTAGTCCAAATGTGAGTCCAGAATGAAAAACGGCAGAAAATTGGAGTTTTATACTAGCATAATGACCAAGTGGGCAAATGTTCACAATAACTTTTTTTTGTGTGATTAGTTATGGTAAATATCTAACTATGTTCTAAAATTTGTGGATGTGTCTCAATCCCTTCATATGAAAAAATAAAAATCGTTGAAATGGTTGTTTTTTTTATGCTCGGCACAGTTTAAACATGTGCAATATGCATATTATGGTCTATGTTATGGCCTTCAAATCATCTAGAGTGTATTTTCTAGGCTAGAAAATCTTGTCAGAAACATTTTCAGTAACATATCTATTAAAGTCCTAAATGCGATACCAATATGTTTGTCACAACTGTGGGGAGACGGCTTCCATGCTTCTAGCACCAGATTTACTGAGTAATTGCAATCCACTTTAATCCAAGCCATCCTTGAAAATAATCCTGTATTTTTGGTTCCTGTGAATGCATTATGGTGCAAAGACACTCCCTGCATCTTATTTTTGAATCATTTCATAGATATCATATTGATAAGAGGCCATGTTTCCGGACTCAGGTTGGCTAAATATTTAACTTGTATTCCACATGAACTTACCAAACAGTTTGACCTTATATTTCCTATTAACATTAATAGACCCTGGCATGTAGTTCAGCAACAAGTTATCCATCACCAAACTTTCCACGATGCTGCAAGTAGGATTTTTTTTACTCAGGGCCAGGATTTCAGTACTTTTTTGCCATAAAAAATTTTTGAAATTAGGAAGGACAATCCATGCTCATTTATGTGTCACTTTATACAAAATAATAATGATTAAAATCAACAAAAAACAAGTAATTCGCTGCATGTGGTCAATTTATCATGTTGTAATGTGACTGATTGGACAATGTTTTAACACCATTCTTCATACAAATGAGTGAGAATATTCTTCAAGACAATTGATGCCCAGTTATCTGTCACTATGTACTAGATAACTATGAAAAAAAATCTGCCAAAAACAAATAATTCACTGAGTGAGGCCAATTTATTATGTTTTGGCGTGACTGATGGGACAATGTACCAGCAATGTCTAGCGTAGATGAAGTATGAATCCTCTTCAACATTAGCGTTAGTAAACATGTTTTCAAAACAACTTCCGAGTACCTTTGCAGGCATGACTTTGCTTTTCTGTGATGTATGTGTGATCAGTATGAAGATAATAAGCAACTGCTTCTGTCAATTTTGATTTTTGCCTAAAATTCTGAACAGATTGGAGTAAAATGTTTATTATTTCAAAACGGAACACAATATGAGAAAAATTTAACTTGTTTTGGGCAGTAGAGACCATACTGGTTTGTTACTGTGAATGATTTGACGATCACTAAGATTTTAAAAAATGCCAAAAATAGTACACTTCTGTGGAATTGACCTAATAACTGTAATCAGTGGAAGGCTCGCCACAAATTTCTACATCAGGGGACCATTTTCCCGGACCAGGAAGATACAAAAATATATAAATAAACATGTTTTTATTGTGGTGCAGTGTCTGTCTAATCAGTGTTCAACTAAAGATTTGAAATTTGCTCCTCTATCTGTATGTCGTATCTGTAGCTTCCTCTTACAAAAATGCTGGTTGTCTCTCACAGGCTGTTCATTAAATATTGCAGAAGAAAAAATAAGTGAACAAGTTCAGAACATCTGCTTTGATTGTTATTTTTAAACATACATACAGACAAGATTCTATTTATGTAACTCTATGGTATGCAAAGATCAATAAAGGAACAAGCGATTTGATGATTTTCAGAGCATTCAACCTGTAGAAGAGTTAATTTGGGGCCTCCCACGGGGCGAGATTTAACAGCAGACACTTGCAACTCAGTTTCAGACTTTAATCAAAAACAGATCTGTGCGGTGAAATTGGTAGGCAATGATCATTGTACAATTGGGAAATATATTTGCAAAACAGATGTTTTCTATGTATTCAACCACCATCACACAACATAAAACAAATTGAAGTGGAATTGAAAGTTCTTTTCAAGGTTGTTATGTGCTAGAGGGAGATATTTAACTCCCACAAAGTTGTCATTCAAAGACATTGCATTGACAAACCAGTACATAATAGACAAAGAAAAATTGCATAACAGAATATTTTAAACAACAAAGAAGGGTGAAAGAAACCACTTCTGTTCTGAAGAGAAGCAAATCATAAGTTGTACATTATTATATTGATCATTTCAAGATTATCTCCTACAAAAATATATCTGTCAGAAGCTTGAGGTACAATTTTCTATACAACATCTTCTGCACATTGACAAGCTGAATAAAAAACGTTTTGCCTTCATTCATTAATATTTATTGGCATGATGCCATTACATACTGATTGCTTCTGCAGATACATATGGTAAAGCTTTCTCTAAAGTTGAGAAAAGTTACGTATACCTTCTTTTCTGACATTTTATATTGATAGACGGCTTATATGTGAAGAGATTTGTATAGCGAAAATTCTACATTGATCCTCTTTTTTAATATAACTAATCAAAAATTTATTTTAAGGGGCTGACCTGAGGATCTATGTATTGGGCTATGGATGTTTGGTGAAAAGTTTGTTTGCCTCGTGACAATGAAAAAGTTTGTTACCGTAATGCTAAAATTACAATAAAACTAGTTTGTTGCCACTTTTGGCAATAGGCATACGGGACGGCCTTTTTACAGGAACCTGTCACTATTTTGCTCCGAAATTTTAACATGTTACGGGTGTGACCACAGCAGTGGATCTGCCATGATATTGGTCAGGACTTACCCTGATTTGCCGTTTGCCCTGATGCCAGGAGGGACTAAGTACGCCTGTGCTTAGCACGTGCAAAAAGGTACATCCTGGGGGTAAAATCCATGGCCCCCCCCAACCATCACCTGGTCAGTTCCTTAAATGATGGGCTTTCACATTTCTCTTGAAGGCAAGTACTTCACAAAGAGTCAATGTTCTTTGCAGATCCATATCAGCACCCAAAAAGAAATACAATAATTTTCAGCTTGTAATCTGGCTTTGCCACACCATTGACATCCGAGCTGTTTGACATGGCATGCACTGATAGAACAATAACCGACACAAAGAAATACCCTTACAAAAGTTTCAATAAGTATGTGATTCTTTGTTTGGCGTAGTACATGTACATTATTTTACAAATCACAAGTCCATCCTACATGGTGACTCTGTACTGCTATCAAAGCTTGCAGTTTCTATTGGTGTCAGTGTGCCATGTCAAACTGCTTCGATGTCAAGGGTGTGGCAAAGCAAGCTTGCATGCTGAAACTAATCATCTTTTTTTAGTCACTGATCTGGATCTGCAAAGAACAATGAGTCTTTGTGAAGAACTTGTCATCAAGAGGAATGTGAAAACTCATCTTTTTAGGGACTGACCAGATGATGTTTGGGGAGCTATGAATTCTACCCCCAGGGCGAAATTTTTTGCGTCCTCGAAGTGACATCAAACTATTTTTGTCGCAATTTTAGCATCATGGCAGCATATATATCTTCATGTGGAAACAAACTTTTTTATTGTCATGTGTCAAACTAACTTTTTTCACCAAAAATCCACAGCCCAAAACATAGCTCATCTGGCCGGCCCCTTAAAATTAATTTTAATTAGGCATCCAGAAAGAAGAATTATGTAGAATTGGCGCTATACAAATCTCAAAATATATTATCGATCTATAAATATGAAATGTCAGAAAAAGAAGGTACATGTAACTTTTCTCAACTTTGGAGAAAGCCTTACCGAATGGATTTGCAGAAGTCATTCATTACAACATCAGTAAGTAAATGGCACCATGCCTATAAATGTTAATGGATTAAGATCTTGAAGAACGGAGGAAAAAAATAAGAAATCACTGATTGGTCATGAAGAGCGAACAAGGGGAGTTCACTGAATGAGGGCTACAGGCCATAACAAGTAGCAATAGAAGCTAGCTCACAAGAGAGTCTTGCAATAATCTAATCCTTTGACAGCTCATGCTAAAGGATAGCATGATTGGTGAAAGATGTCATTATGACATGGTAGGACGTAGGAGTAAAAGTATTGGTAAAAGAATATTATTTTAATAATTTATGTTTTCACAGTGATGTAAAATCACACATTGGGACAGGATTCTATTTATGTATCTCCCTGCTATTCAAAAATCAATAAAAGAATGACAGGTTTGATTATTTTTGAAGCATTAAATTTTCGAAGAGTTAATTTGGGGCCTCCCGCGAGGTGAGATTTTACAGCAGACATGTGCAACTCAGTTTTAGACTTTAATCTAAAACAGGACCTGTGTGGTGAAATTGTAAGCTATGTTCATTGTATAATTGGGAAAGATATATGCTACATCGATGTTTTCTGGGCCTATGTACTCGACCAACGTTGCACAGCATAAAGCAAAACTGGAATTGAAAGTCTTTTTCAAGGTTTTATATATACAATGCATGGGGAGGAGGGAGAAATGTAAGTAGTAATTTTACCCACGCAAAGTTATGGTACATAAGGTTTTGACAAAAGCTGTAATTAAAGAAATGAAAACACAAAAAGACTGAAAAATAAGCCACTTCTGTTCTGATGATAAGAATCAAGCTACAGACGTATATCACTTGGATTACATCTCCTACACAAATATCTCTCACAATAGATTGAGGTATGAATCGGCCTTACAACAGCCTCTGCATATTGATGCATCGAATCTTTTTCTGACACAACCTCCATTTTTCACGCACTTCAATAAACTGGATCTTTTCTTTCTCATTTGCATTGTGGTTTGTTTATTTCAATTAATGGATAATTCGGCAGATGTTCAGGTGATGTAATCAACAATACTTATCCTACACATTTAATAGATATTCAATAAAACTTTGAAATTGTTAAATCTTAGAACTGGCGAGGATTTAAAACTAGACTTTTTTTTATAAGGATACAGAAATAATTTTATGATGTATCTCTTTTAGGAAAATTTATTTGGGAATGTTACATTATATAGTTGAGTCAGTTACAGTTAATTGACGGCATTTATCAGACGAGCATAGTTCTCAAAGCTAAACTAATTTGACAAGTGTTGTAAATAAATTACTTGACAAAATAATAGCCAGTGAATCAGGATTATGTGGGATGAACCTGTTCTGTCAACAGTGCTTTGGTACAACTTAGTTTCTGTGGTTTGTGGTTTTTGATGGGCAGAGATAATTCCCCACTTGGAATGCAAAAGAGCTCCTCCAAAGCATTAAAGACTGGAGACAACAAGTCAGTTGATCAGTCTGGGATAAACACTGGAATCGCTTTGTACCCATCCATGCCTCGATAAATCCAAGTTTGCTTCGGGTTCTGTGCATGTCTGAATTTTGTTGTTGTGGACATCATAAGTGTTTAATTTATGACTTTCCTGTTTCCATGACATTTCTTGAGAACTGACAGCTATATTAGTATTACACAATTGATCCATTTATATCTACAGTTGGAATAATAGCTCCAACGTTGATTTTTTTCTTCATTAGGAGATGTTATCATCTCAATCCAACAGATTTGAATGCCTTGTAATCTCTCACTTCGACACCAGATTGAGAGCCTATTGCACTGATTGACAGCTGTTTTTTATTACAATCCAGTCAGAGATTACAAAATATAATTGTCAAAAATATGTGATATATGTACAGGATTGATAATATTATCTCAATAACACAATTTGTCAATGATAACATCTCTAAGTTCTCAGCATTTTCTAAGGTTTGTGACCAGCAGCGTCCCCCAGGGAGGCCCCTTATGCAGGGCACTTGCTAATGCAAAATTTTTTTCCATATTGTTGTTCAACAATTAATGCTCTTCACCAATTTTGATTACTCAAATTTATTATTAAGACATATAGATACCATGCCACACACCTAAAGAAAAAGAGAATAAGAAAAATAAGAGAGAAATTTTCAGAAGATTTAGTGTTGTAGTGGAATTTTTACCCACCAACAACTATGTTATATCATATTGTTCCTTCCCTTACATTACAATTTTAAATTCGGTAGATCAGCTCCATGTTTTAAGACTCAAGAAATGTATATAAATACATGGTTTTCTGCCAATTCATTTTGTAAAGATACACCAGCCTTGTCAGCCTGATCTTCCATGGCACATTTCATTACTATAAAAGACAGCAAAGAACTATAAATTTCTATTATTGCAAAGACGCCTGGCAAATCATAAAGTTTGTTGCTGGAATATTTATAAATATTTATACTTGTTTTGAATAATTGCATGATTTTTGGTTTATTTACAGTTGACAAATGATTACTTACATTCAGCTGCTACATAGATAGAGTAACTTGTGACCTCATTGATACTCAGTTGGTGACTTGTTTTGATAGCATTCGAAGTATACAACATTACCTCACAAATTTCATATGAGGCTGAGAGAATAAAAATGGCATGGATAAGCATATTTGCCCTGACAAGGAACATTTCAGTCCAATTCCATAAGCACTAGACATTCGTCGACTGTAAAGCAATCTTTCACCCACAGAATAAAGCTCTTGAAATATCATATTTCAAAGCACAAGACAAGAATTGGATTGACCCATTAAAATTATGATTGCCCAAGGTCAATTCTTGTCATACTGCAAACCATTAGAGGAAAACCATTAGAGGAAACCCACCCCAGTAGTGAAATATTATTAATTGTTATCCAGTCAAATTATAATGCAAATATACAATGAATTCTCCACATTGTCTCTATTACAATTGCTTGCTCATTGTCAGTGAGATTTTTCCTAAAAAATCTGGCCTACTGGGTATTTACTTTCAATACACATATGGCATAATAAAATCACAGCGCTCCTGAAGAAACATTGGAGTTTTAAAAAATGAACCGAAATCGGGACCTATACGCCTGAAAGTACACGATCATACGAACATTTAAAGACAAAAATTAAAAAAATCTGTTGGGAATTTTTTGAGAAATTCAAGTTTTTAAAAATCTTGTTTATCTCATCACTTGAATACATGTGAAATGGCTTATAATTCAATAAACATGCTTGAAAACGTGATAAAACCTTTTAGCTTAGCTCTCTAAGGAATTTCAATAAAGTTAAAACAATGAAACAAAAATTTCTAGTGACTTTTTAAAAGTAAATGTGACGCATTGTTTATCACACAGTGTATAAATGCAAAAATGCTGAAAACAACCAAATTCTCCATATATTTACTCTTTGGGTGTTATTAAACAAATTTGTTATTCATTATCTGGATACGGAAAGCTTCATAGAGCTTTTAAAAAGTGAAAATGCATCAAAAACTGATATAAACATGACAGGTAAAGTCTTTTCACAGCACCGATCATTATTATTTCAGATGGGTTTCTCACTGGCCCATTTAGTTTATATGATACTATCTAAATACAATACTTCAAATAGAGCAAAGGTGATGCAGGCTGAAATATTTGACAATAATTATATCTAGAGTGATATCTGAGCCTAAAGTAAACATGTCACAACTTAATTTTCTACATAGGTTTGATAAAGCAGCTGACATTTTTCTTCTGCATCTGCATTGGAGGCCTTAATTAGAATAAATATAGTTAAAAATTAAGTACTATTTAATATTGAATGGAATATCCTCAAATCCTTAGACATAATATAGGCTATGAAACTAGGCATGGCTGTTCTTGGCTTGATGTTTGCCACACTTTTTCAGGTACCTTGCACATGCCTTACTGTAGTGAACACTAAGTGACTATGGTGGTTGTTTGAATATATATATCCTGCACCTTGAATGGACTTCTTAATCTGGGAATCTCTTTGAAAAGAACAGATTGAGGGAGCTACCAATACACGCTTGCATGCACAGAATTGTAGAATGCAACAGCTGTAATAGGTCCTAAGTTTTTTGGACAACATATTCTGCACTGCATAATATTATCAAGGCTCGAGAGTTACTCGAGATCAGAAACTGGATAAATTAATTCCCTGAGAGGTTTACCTGCTAATTTTCTCTTTCACAATGAG
This sequence comes from Platynereis dumerilii, assembly GCA_026936325.1. NCBI lineage: Eukaryota > Metazoa > Annelida > Polychaeta > Phyllodocida > Nereididae > Platynereis > Platynereis dumerilii. The sequence goes on from JAPTHN010000028.1 coordinate 5,723,106, forward strand.
CAAATAGATGTGAACCTGCTTTGTTTCAGTCATTTGGATTTGGAAAGAGCTGTAACAGCTCACTGTGCAATATATTTATAGTAACCATTTTGATAAGGGAGAAGGAAAGCAGTACCATTCTCCTTTTAATTGAGTCTAGAAACTTAGTGTATTTGTGGTCACCGCTACCTGCATAATAATGTATGAAAGTTGACAATCTGTTGCAGTACGCTTTACCAAACAAATCCAATTTTCACATTTAAAGCTTTTCTAATACATGTCAAGCAAGGTTTGAAACTTCTTGACAATAAAGAGTGAAAAAAGTTAAGAAATGGGTTACTTTCAGTGTTTTTGAATTTTCAAAGTGTGTGATAAACAATATGTCACATTTATTTCTATAAAGGCAAGAAATTTGTTCATTTCATTGTTGTAACATGTTTGCAACTCTTGAGGGAGCTAAACTAACAAGTTTCATTGTGTTTTCAAGCTTGTTTATTGTATTTTAAGCCATTTTACATGTATTCAGGTGATGAGATAAACAAGATTTTTAAAACTCCAATTTCTCAAAAAATTCCAAACAGATTTTTTTCGTTTCTGTCTTAAAATGTTCGTATGATCGTGTAGTTTCAGGCGTATTGGTCCCGTTTTCGGTTCATTTTTTTAACTCCAATGTTTCTTCAGGAGCGCTGTGAAATGCATGCCCGAGCTGGTGACATGTGGTTAACTTTCCACATGGGAACCTTTGATTATTGATAAAATTCATCTTGGTATCACCATACTAAACATTTCATTAAATATCAAGACAATATCAAATTCACAAACCATTTTCAGATTTTTTGTTGTTGATAGTTTTGTCAATAAACGTTACCCCCTGGGCCTTGACTCCGGGTTGCTTTGATAAACAATTTTACTGAATATTGCCAGCCATTGTAAATATATTTGATAATAAATAAATGAATTTGAAATTTTACCGCATAAGTTGATACTGGTAAGAATTTACAGAATTAAAACCCAAAATGAATTGTAACACCAATGTCTCAAAAAGTTGAGTCATCAAAAAGGAAACTGTATCAGGACAACTTTAGTCGTAAGTTTGTAACTTCCTGTCACCTGTGATACACAAACTAGCAACTGATCTTGAGAGAGAAAAATGTAAAGCAAGTTAAGAAGATGGGGCATGGGATTGGTGCGAAGCAAGTCCAATGGTTATCTGAGACTAATGAACTAACTCGCTGTCTCTAGTCATTGCTCTAAATGCTTTGGAGAAGCTCTTTTGCATTCCAAGCGGGAAGATATCTTAGCGCAATAAAAAAGGTGTAAAACCACAATGTCACACAAATTGGCAACAGAGCAAGGCCATCCTCTGTTTACTGTTTAAGCAACCATAATTTCTGCATTGATTCCTCTTGCTTCAGTACCTTGTGCAGTAACTTTGGCACTCATCTAATTAGCCAATTGAGGTCTGGATACTGTATTCCCTTTCTTCTATACGGTCATGTAAGAAATATTTTGACAATACTTCTAATGGAATTCAACAGCACAAACTTTCAGTCAAGTTGGATTAAGTACTGATGACCTTTCCAAATCTGTTAAATATGCCAACATCTCAATTATAAGGATGGGATACCTTTGAGTATTGTCTGTCTGTGTACAATGGTGAAATGGAAATGCCGTTAATATTTTTTAATGCATTCCTCAACGGGAGAAACTATACAACAACAGTGACAGATTCATTTTCAGGAAAGTGTTTATAGAAGAACTGGTACTTGCATGTCCTTTATGAAACAATTTTTACACAGGTTAATCAAAAATTCTAATCTATCAAGAATCTGTGGTTATAAAAAAAATGTTGAGGAAAAAAAAGTTATCTCCTGCCCACTTTTAAAGATAAAATATTGAACACAAATCTGCAGCTGCCAGAGATCATTCTATGCAACAGATTTTTTTTTTTCATTGAAGATATGTTATCTCCAGCCAACCAATTAAATACCACTCAATCTCTCACTTTGACACCATGTTGACAGTTCATAGCCGATGATTTTGTAAACAAGTTTCTCTGTGTACATTGTTTGACTGATTGATAACAACTTCTCTCAAATCCATGATTATCACCAAACGCTCTTCATCAGACATACATTTATGCTACAAATAATGAAATAAAACTGTTAAAAATGTGATTAGTTTGATAATTTTATTGAAAGAAAGAACATGTCTGTATTTTTGAGTGACACAAATTTGATGAAGTGTGACATGCATGTATGGCATACCGTATCAGGCAGCCTTTTTCCATTCTCAATTTTCTCTATTCTCAGGTAGGACTACAAATATATGACTGTTACGACTTATTAATGTTAGCCTTAATATAATTTAAAGCGCAAATACTTAGCCTGACAGCATCAACATGTTATTTCACACATAGTTACTTCAAAATGATTAGGTTTTAAGTTTTCACAAGAATATTCACGTCCCAGACCAACTAAATACTTCTAATTGTTATTATGACCGGAAGAAAACCTTTCAGACAGTTCACAATATTTGAAGGTAATCAGTCATAATTATGAAGATAATCACTCATAATTTTTTTTACATTTATAAGATTGTCTAACAGATAATTTTCCTGGGAATATTACTAAAGAGAATGAGATTCAAATTAAACGTTCAAGAATAAATTCAATAAATTCCTTACTGAGAAAATTCAACATCTTTGGTCATTTAGAGATTTTATTTGATTTTGATTTGATTTATTCAATAAATTCATCAGATCTAGTTTCCAGTGACACGACTTGGACTGATATATCAGTCATACATTATTGATGAAGCATTAGTTTTGGTTTGGCAGAAAAAATATATCTGAATGTCAGCGCGCTTTACAATTAGTAAACAAGAAATGACATTCACAAAATTAAGATATTCATCCCACCACAAGCTGCATGTGTAACTTTAAGCCTGTGTATTTGTTCTGATATAAAATAGCAATTAATGAAGTAACCTGACATAAGTGACAATTGTCCATTTCTTCTTTGGGGATTTTCTTCTTTACTACTCAAAATAGGCTTCTCAAACAGCAAGCCCAAGAATTAGAATTTGAGTGACCATTAAAAATAAGATTTCCCAAGGTCAACAGCTGCAATTGACATGTCAGGAATTCTTGTCACTCCAAGCCATTAGACGAAAACGATGCTGGCGAACATGCAACGAGACAATAATTAGATAAGTGAGGCTTCATGCACTACTCGAAAAATGTAAGACTATTTAAAAATACTTCTCCAATCAAAACAATAGAGTCGCAGGACTGTATTTATATCAAAGTTTATTCATACCTGTTTTAAATAAGTGCTTGATTCTTAGTTTATTTAAACAATCTTCCATAAACAGAATAAAGCTCTTGAAATATCATGTCTTAAAGCACAAGACAAGAATTGGAGTGACCAATTAAAATTAAGATTCCCCAAGGTCAACAGCTGCAATTGACATGTTAGGTTTTTTTTGTCACACTCGCAATCCATTACTACTGGCATTAGAGGAAAACCTCAATGCTGGATAACATGCAAGGAGACCATAATGAGATAAGTGCAGCAATTTCAAACGAATTATAAAGCTCTTAATATCAATTTTCATGGTAAACTAGGAACATGTATGTGATTTCCTTCTGAAATTGGAGAATTTGCATGGATGTGCAAATAAATCCCAACTTTTCAGTTGCGAAATTTAAAATAGCTGAGAAAAATTCATTAATAAGGTATTTAAGATGTCTAAAAATACTTTGTGAGTACACATTGTACATGTTCACCTTTAACAAATATTTTGTAAAAATATCAGTTGTTAATTAAAGCTCACAATAAATAATGTAAAAGAAACCACGTAGTTCCATAATCCCAAATAAGTAAGACAGTTTTGGTAACTCAACTGAACAGCCATTAAATGTGTGGGACAAGAGTTAATCAAATTATCACATTAACTGAACATAGATCTGCGGAATAACCCACTGTCAGGAATTGCTCCTTGAATGTATAATGTTGAGCAGTTTTAACCTTAATATTATCTTGCATTAATTATAATAATTAATAGATTTGAACAGTTTAACAATTTTAAACACAAAGATTTTAATTCATAAAACATTGGAGGATTCAGCTAGGATTGGTAAATAAGATAGTCCGCTTTTTTGAGAATATTGCAAAACTTCGCAAGAATTATGTTTTCTAAACAGCATACTGTAGAACGGGGTAAAGTTGGCAATCCAAGGCAAAGTTGGCAATCCGGGGTAAAGTTGGCATGGTATTTTGACCAACTTAATGGAAAAAATGTCAACTTTCCTCACTAATACAGGTATCTTTGGCAAAGTTGCCATTCGTGTCAGTGAGGAAAAGTTAGCATTTCTGTCATTAGGTGGTTCAAAATAACTTGCCAACTTTACCCTGGATTGCCAACTTTGCCCCGTTTTACGGTAGATCATTTCACTTCCAGCAAGGCAGGCTATACGTCACATCAGATTATGCAAAAAAATGCATTATAAAGCAGAAGTATTATCATCACACTCCACTTTGATTTGATTTTGTGAGAGTCTACAAACTTTCGGTGCTTGATTGAAAACATATCAGATATCTGAAAGCAGAGTGAAAATCATGTTTGATTGCATGAAAACTAGTGCTTAGTTCTTCTGATAAAGGTTGGCTTCAATTTTAAGCAAACAGCTTGTAAATACCAAAATAAGTTGAAACTATTTTTTATCATGGAGGATGTACACGTATACATTGTGGCTCAAATATAATGCCAGTATAGAGGGGGCCACTTGTGGCATGGACAAGACATTTTGTTGAGTTATAAACAGCTTTTATGAAATAGTAAATTATGTTGTTGTCCTAGTTAATAAATCTCCATTAAGTAACAGAATAAATACAAATGAGCATTTTAGATATCACAAAGCAAAAACATTGGCTTTGTATGGACACGTGAATAAGTGAGAGAGCATTCTTTTTGGACACTTTTCTGACCACAATTTAACATGCACTAAATGGCATAAGTAGATTGAATACCATCAAACTTCTTATGAGTAAAATCATCCCTTTCGTAGGCAAAGTTTATGCTAAAGTTTCAAGACTTTCTTTTTGTCTCATGATTTCCAAACATTTTCATTCAAAGCAGTGGACTGGATCTTTTCCAGCTACCATGCTTTGTGAAAGTAGTAATTTGGACAGCTGTTGTGCGACCTGATTTTGTGATCTATCCAAAACAGATCAAATTATTGATGACCCCATTTGATTTTCCAGGGACTGTCAGCATTCTGCTGCCACTTGTCAGTCCCAAACAGAGACAGTTATAGAGCAGTGGTCGAAATAGGTCATGTTATTTGGTGGGGTCTTTCAGTTGCAAAGCCCGAAGGATAGAAACCCTTTTAATCGGGAGTCGGTGGGCCGTCAGTGGGGCACCAGAACCCAAATAACTTCAGATGCTGTAAAATGAATTTTAAAGCCATTTTTTATCTCAGAAATATACTTAGCTAAAATAGTTCGGCAATCAACAATAATTTATGTTCTGCCGGCCTCGGTCTCGGTCTGGATAGTTGATGCCTCGGTCTCGGGTTGTTAATGTCTCGGTCTCGGTCTCGGATGCTCATACCTCAGTCTCGGTACTGGTCTCGGATGTCCTGGCCTCGACTCCAACACTGGTATGGTCCACTTGTTTGTCTTGCATGCATATAACAATAACGGGACTTGTGAGGGCAATGTGAGATTTTGACAGCCCGAGACGACGAGAGCAGAGCCATTTCAGCTCCGAAAGTTGAGGGCTGAAATGGCCCTACTGGAGTTCTCTCAGCATCTCATGTTTCCCGAAACTAATTCTCGTTTGTTACTATATTATTGCCCCTATTTCAGAAATATCTCATTTCCATAGAAAGAGTAATCAACATCAAAAATAACAAATGACCTGACAAACTTTTTACCTTCAAAACCTTCTGCAAACAAGAATAGTGTTTTTTTTTTTTTCACTTCTAAAATTCTGAATAGTGCCTGGATTAGCTGGGCATTCAGGTTTCATGCACACTGAAAAAAAGGTTTGTGTGAAACAGACAAAACGAACGTCAGCTGGTGTCCGTCCAAAATTTTGTGTAAATTCACACAAAATGTATGTGTATTTTTGACATTTCACTGTCAATCTTGATAAAATTTTTGTGTGATTTGATCAATGAAATGTCAAAAATACACATACCTTTTGTCTGAATTTACACAAAATTTTGGACGGACACCAGCTAACGTTCGTTTTGTCTGTTTCACACAAACCTTTTTTTCAGTGCAGGCCGTCATTCATATAATGGCCAAGACTCTCAGCCACTCTGCATGAACAATGCCAACATTTTCAAGTTAATTGGCCTACTTTTAACTGATATGCGTCATTAACTTCCATGTAGTTCGTTTTGATCCGCCTTTAGTCACGTTTCATTTTTAACCAATCTTGATTTTTTAGTTCAACTTCTCATGAATTCAGTAAATTATCGAGATACCAACCGAGCTAAGCATCTTTAATTGACATTTTACGTTTAGTACGTAGTTGGATGCCAGAATAATTGATAAGGTCAATTTCTCATTCTTGAATATTACGATGTCGCATTAACTGGAAGATGTATAATGTATGCAAATGCCTTTTTAGCAGTAAGTTTGAACTAAGTTTTACAAGAGCCTTTTTTTAGATTCAGGCAGGGTGTGCTACTCCCCTGTCTCAGATTTTGTTCATTTTTTTTTTTGTAAAGTCGTTGCAAAAAATTGGGGAAATTGCATTTTTTGCCGTCCATACTGCTTCGGTAATTTTTAAGGGCTCTTTGAAATATGGAGCCTAAAACTGGATTGTGTCAAACCTGGATTTCAAATCTCGTTTTCTCAGTACTGAGAGAATGGGATTTGAAATCCACACTTTGACACAATCCAGTTTTAGGCTATATATATTCCAAGGAACCCACCAAAATTACCTGAAAGGTTTGAAGGGTCAAAATTGCTGTTTTTCCCACTTTTTAGCAAATATTTACCGAGAAAAAAATGAAGGACAAAATCCGAGATGGGGTAGTATCACCCTCAATGGTGAAGTGCCTAATCTTAGAAAAACTGCCACTTAATCATATATTTATTAGTTTTGGACACTAATTTTGAGGCTTCTGACAAAAAAGTATGTTGAACCTGAAAATCAGGTGTCTTACTGAGTTAGGCCTCATGCATTTTTTTAACTATACCTTTTAAGTCATAATTTTTGCAAAATAAACTATAAGATTCGTCATCGGTCCTGTATTTATGCACATTCAAAATTGTGAGCGAGATCCTGGCTTTTCAAATAGCAATAGTATCATGGTGAGGTGTTCTTCATGTTAGAAGTCTTCTTTATCTCAGGAAGAAGTGAACATCAGTTAGCATGCATGAATCATGTAATCAAGCATGATTTTCACTCTGTTTTCTGATATTTCATCACCAATCAAGTACCTATTGAAAGTTTGTAGACTCTCACAAAGTAAAATCGAAGTGTAGTCTGATGATAATACCTCTTCTTTCTATAATTCTTGGCATAATCTATTGTGATATATGGCTTGCCTTCCTGGAAGTGAAATGATGTATGCTTTTCAGAGAACATGCATTCTTAAAAATGTTTGGAATATTCTCAGAAAAGCGGATTCCTTATTTAGGAATCTGAGCGTGCATCCTTGGAAGAAAACCTTTGTGTTTTAAATTGTTACACTGCTCAAATTGATTAATTAATGAACACAAGATAATATTAAGGCTAAAACTGCTCAACATTTTATATTCAAGGAGCGATTCCTTTCAATGGGTGATTCTGCAGATGTTCAGTTAATGAAATAATTTGATAAACATTGTGTCTCACGCATTTAATAGCTATTCAGTCGAGTTACCTAGGATGTCATTCTTATTTTAAATTATGAAACTAGCTTTTATTGTTTATTATTTATAGCAAGCTTTAATTAAAAGACAAATGATATATAGTTACAATGTCTTCTTATCATTGCAGTTGTACCTCTCTGTTGTAAGACAGACTTGCCTTATGTGAAGGCCTTCCTCCCGCACTAAGTAGTATTTTTAGTGCATTTTACACCCCGACAAGAGACGGCAGCCCCAGGAGAGACCTCTTCATCACTGCTGAAGAAACGGTCTTAAAACGCAGGGGCCATTGTATCTGTAAAAGATTAACATGTGCTAAGTGTGCTCACAAAGTGTTTGAAAGTATGATTACCTGAATTTCGCAACAGAAAAGTGGGATTTCATTTTCACAGCTTTATTCTCCTATTTCATTCAATAACAAAAAACACTCTGTATGTACAAATTGCAATATACATTTAATACCATACATGTTTACCTGTGTCTAGTTTACCATGAAAATTGGTATTAAGAGTTTCATAATATGCGGAAATTGCTGCACTTATCTCATTATGGCCTCCTTGCATGTTAGCCAGCATTGAGGTTTTCCTCTAATGGTTCCGAGTGTGACAAGAATTCCTAACATGTCAATTGCAGCTGTTGACCTTGAGCAATGGTCATTTTAATGGGACGCTGTAATCTTTCTTGTGCTTGCTGTTTAAGAGACCTATTTATAGTAATAAAGAAGAAGAAGATATCTCTCAAAAAATGCACGATTGTTAATTAGTAATTACGTCAGGTTACTTCATGAATTTTTAATTTATATTTGAACATATACAAAGGCCTTAAAATGAACATGTATGATGGGATGAGCAACTTAATTTTGTGAAGTTGATTCCTGTTTACTAATTGTCCCGGACATTGACATTCCAAAATTATTTTTTCTGCCTTACCAAAAATACTGATTCCTCAATGTATGCATGGTTGTGTCACTGGAAACTAAAGATAGCTCTATGAAAATGACCAAAGCAGAAAATTACTCAGTAAGGAATTTATTGAATTAATTTGTTTGAATCCCATTCTCTTTAAAATATTCCTAGAAAAATTGTCTGTTTGACAATATTACGACTGATTGTCCTCAAATAATGTTGTAGCAAATGGTTTTCATCCAGTCATCCAACAATTAAAACCGTTTAGTTTGATCTTGGATGTAGAATAGTGGATATTATTGTGACCACTTGGCAACCTTATCCAAGTAACTCCGTGAGAAACCCATGTTGATACCGTCAGGACAAGTCTAAATTTATGTTTTTAGTGATATTCAGTCTAACAATAAGTTTTTAAGAAGTTGTATATGAAACCTAAATGGCCCACATAAGAGTAAAAACTAATGTGTATCATTCAGTAATACAGACACATATTTGTTTTCTTTCAGTAAAATGTCCAAACTTATCACATTTTTAACAGTTGTGTTTCATGATTTCTAGCATAAGTACATGTCTGATAGTGTGATTTGTTTAGGGATAATCATGGACATATGAACAGTTGTAACCAATAGGCAAAATCTGCTCAGAGAGAAAGTTGTTTACAAAATCATTGGCTATGGGCTGTCAACTGGGTATCGAAGCGAGAGATTGAGTGGTATTTAATTTGTTGGCTAGAGATAAGAACACATTTTTTTCTATTAAGAAAAATATATTATATTGGAATGATCTCTGGCAAATTTATGTGTCAATATTTTATCTTTATTAGTGGGCACTGCTGGGCAGGAGATACATTTTTTTGTTTAAAAAAAGAAGTTAATCAATGGAGATCCTTGAAAGGATGGCACTTTAGATTAACATGTGTGTGAAATTTTTAGAAAGGACATGCAATTACCAGTGCTCCTCAAAACACTTTCCTGAAAATAGTCTGTCACTTCAGTATAGTTTTTCGGGTTGAGGAAGGCAATGAAAAATTTTTTACCATATTTCAATATCACCGCTGGACCTTGTCCTTGGGCAAGAATCACGACCTTTAACATAATTAAGATGTTAGTGATACAGTTACCGTGGAAAAATCATCAGCACTAAATCCAACTTGACTGAAAGTTTACTGTTTGGATTTTCAAATTGAGATATCACCAAATTAGTTCTGACATGATAAGATGCAGAAGGTTGATCAGAAATGCACAAATGCTGTGGGTTGATAGTACAGAAGAAAGGGAATACAGTATCCAGACCTCAATTGGCTAATTAGATGAGTGCCAATGTTACTGCACAAGTTACTGAAGCAAGAGGAATCAATGCAGAAAAGATGGTCGCTTAAACAGTAAACAGGGGATGGCCTTGCTTTGTTGACAATTTGTGTGACATTGTGGTTTTACACCTTTTTTATTGTGTTAAGGTATCTCTCTGCTTGGAATGCATAAGAGCTCCTCCAAAGCATTTAGAGCAATGGCTGGAGACAGCGAGTTGGTTCATTAGTCTCAGATAACCATTGGACTTGCTTCGCACCCATCCCATGCCCCATCTTCTTAATTTGCTTTATATTTCTCTCTCTCAAGATCAGTTTCTAGTTTGTGTCTCAAAGGTGATAGGAAGTTAGGACAAACTTGAGACTTAAGCTGTTCTGACACAGTTTTCTTTCTGATAACTCAACTTTTTGAAGGATTGGTGTTACAATTAAGCAATATCAATTTATATGTGGAATCATTTCAGCGTCAGGGGTAATGTTTAAAAATTGTTTGTGAATTTGATAATATCTTGATATTTGATGCCATACATGTATAGTATGGCCAAACCAAGATTTATTTTTAGGGCAAAAAATGGTACTGACGATGAGCTGGCAATTTCAATAGTGACAATGTCCAGAACCCATTGTATAATTACATTATATTGTTTTGATTGCATTAGTATCAGAAGTGTAATACTCTTGCACATAAAGCTGCTCTTGTCTCATTATGGTCTCCTTGCATGTCAGCCAGCACTGAGGTTTTCCTCTAATGGTTTGGAGTGTGACAAGAATTCCTAAAGTGTCAATTGCAGCTGTTGACCTAGGCAATCTTAATTTTAATGGGTCACTCCAATTCTTGTCTTGTGCTTTGAAACATGATATTTCAAGAGCTTTATTCTGTGTTTGGAAGATCATTTACAGTAGATGAATGACGAGTACTTATACATTCAGCTGCTAGTGGCAATCAGTGACCTCACTAAAGCTCCTATCAAATACATTGATTTGAAGTGCCAATTTGTCATAAGGCAACATGTGACCTCATTGATGAGATGTATAACTTGGTTTGTGACTCCGATAAATAACATTAGAAGTACAGGGTATGACTCACTGGCTTCTTACACGTCATAGAGTTTAACATGGCATGGATAGGGCTATGACACTGCAAGGAACATTTCAGTCAAATTCTGTAAGCACTCGTTTTTCGTCTATTGTAAAGAAACCAAAAATCATGCAATTATTTTAAGTAAAAATAAATATAACCTTGCGATTAACACATATTGGCTGAACACCATTCTTACTTTTCACATTAATTCTCTTGGTGCATTCTTTCAATTTCCCAGCCATTTTTTTCAGTAATTTAAAGTTGTTTATGTTTCAAGTAACTGAATGAGCAATGGAAGATCAGACTGTCAAGTCTGTATTATTGAAAGAGCAGACCATGTGCATGTCTGAAGTCTTAAATGTTTATAATATGATGGACTGGTGGTCTACCAAATTTCATAAAATGGTTATGTTATAACATAAACTGTAGGACACAGTTGTCACTGGTTAAAGATTCATAAAAAAAAAAACAAGAAATCCTTTACAAATTATATTACATTTTTCATATTATCTTTTCCTCAATATGTGTGGCATGATGTCTATATGTCTTAAAATTGCATTCTAGTTATTTATATTTGGTCAAGAGCATGGCTGAACAATGTGGGAAAACATTTAGCATAAGCAAGTACCCTGCTTGTTAATTATATGCATAAGGTGACTACCTGGGAGACCCTACTTGTCACAAACCTTAGAAAATGCTGAGGACTCACAGACATTATTACTGTGTTATTGAGATAATTATTAATCCTGTACTAATATCACATATTTTTGACTGTCATATTCTGTTTTAATAAAAACAGTTGTCAATCAGTGCAATGGATTTGTCAGCAATAATTATTCAATATTCAGCATATCTGTTCTGGGAAACCCATATTCAAATTAATTGCAATGGGGTACCAATCAGGTGTCAAAAAGTAAGATTGAATGGCATTCAAATCTGTTGGATTGAGATCAGAACACTTCTTAATAAAGAAAGGATATCAGCATTGGAATTCTTCTTCCAACTGTATATCATGAAATGGATGCATGGATCTTTTTTGCTTGGCTGAGATGCAGCACAACCCACAAACAATGTTCAAATCCTCAGCTATCCACACAGAGCAATATCCCACAATAGGCAGTGTAGTTCTGGCAAAAAGCCATGTGATTCACACCATATGGTTCGTCGTTGTGAACCACATGAAAGAAGTCCTGACGTTGCCTTGTAAACAATAGACAGTAAAGTGATGATGTCACAATGTTTTGAGGCTCTGATTGGTCCGTGTGGTTGCTAGGGATCTTTTTGGCGCCATTCAAACAAAATAGTGAAATCACTCTATTTTTTCTACTGGAGGTTTATTTTTATTGTGGGATATAAATAAAACTTAATGGGAGTGTGGTTCACAGCAATGAACCTCACTCATTTCAGGTCTGCTGCAGACCTGACATTCATGAGGCTCATTGCTGTGAACCACACTCCCATTAAGTTTTATCATAGTACCTCTCAAGACATGTTGAGACAGACCAGTCTGGTGAAAATGAGAACTGCATGCTGCTGCCACCTGGCACGAAAGTTGATTTTCTTTGCTACAGCATTGCTGTCCGAAGAAATAGTTCCAATTTCATTGCACATTCACAAAATTTCTGTTTATTATTGATGAACACCAGAGTCAGACTCGGCAATCACATTCTCTAAGGATAGATAGATAGATAGATAGATAGATAATTTATTTCACCAACATCACATGTACACGTTATTTCTGAATTAGACTGGGTGATGACATGATGTTGGAGGGATGCCCAGAGAAACTCGAGAGTTTGTTTTTTGGGCACCCCAGGTGACAAGAAATGAGATGAAATGATATGGGCATGGATTGATGAAGGAATGATACAAAGAATAATAAATAAATATGATATCACAAGTACTAAAAATTAAACATACAATGTTATAAATTCGTCATATTCGGGGGGAGGGGGTTAGATACCTAATACAATCTATTAGGACATGATAAAGCCTTTAACTTGAAATAGCAGATGACAAAGACTACCAAACAAAATTGTTACAGCCAAACATGTATCTGATATATATAACATACACTAAACATATACATATTGAAAAAACAAAAAAACAAAAAAAAACAAGGAAACCTTCAGATTAAAATTAAAAATTCAGATGGATTCAGGAAAAAGAAAAGAGAGGATAATAATAAAACCATTTCAAAATCGACCGACAGTAAGTATTTTGTCAGGGAAGCCAAGGTGTGGGAGGAATTGAGGGAGAAGGGATGGGTTGAATGTTGGGGTGGGGAGGGGGTAGTTTCAAAACCACGGACTTACCTAAGACATATAGTACAGTTAGGAATATGGCACTTTTCTTCGTACAATGACACAAAATGTTTTTTTAACTTTTTGGAGAATGAATCAGGGAAAAATACGTACAAGATTTAATAGCATTCGGAAGCATATTCCAAGTATAGGAAATTTTAAAATTCAAGGATTGCTTTTCATGAGAAGATTTAATATTTATGTAGTGAATATTATGTTGTTGTCTTGTTTCATAACTGTGAATTTGATTATTAGTTTCAAGCTGGCTCTGAAGATACGGGCGTGGTATATTATTTAAAGATTTTAGATAAAATTTACAACAACTGCTTTGGAAAATATCATTTATTGTTAGAATATTTAGTTTCTTGAAGATAGGAGCTGTGTGACTGTTGTATCGTTTGTTTAGTATGTGACGAACTGCCTTTTTTTGGAGTGTGATTAATCGTTTAATTTCTTTATTTTGAATGTTTCCCCAGGCTATGACTCCATAATTTAAGTGGGGCAAAATCAACGAATTATATATGGTTTTCAATATTTGGGTTGGCAATGTATTTTTTAGTCTTGCGAGGATTGCTATGACTTTTATAATTTGTTTACATTTATTAGTCAAATGAATTGTCCAATTTAGTTTGTTGTCAAAAGTTACTCCAAGAAATTTAACATGATTTACTTCGTTTATGATTGTATTATTGATTTTTATGGCTTCTCTATTATTAACTGGAATAGTTTTTTGATTCTGGAAGATAATATGAGCGCAGCTCATGAGCGAAGCTCACTTAGCACAAGGACAGCTCATTCTGTGTGGTGACTGTCTACAGTGACTGCCTGGACAGGAAGTGCCTGTAGTTGCCATAAAAGTGGAGCTAGTAGTTTAGTCAGAGTTTAGTTTGGTAAATAATTAAAATACCTCAAATATCTTCCAAAATAGCTTTAAAATTTCAGTCTTGTCGTATGACAACCTCCAATGACATATTTCAGGTTTTAAAGCAACATGTGTATCAACATTGGAAATAATTATTTCCATACCCCTGATTGTAAGAAGTGACTGAGAATTAAAGTCAACACAAAAGTTAATGACTTAAATGGCTCACCAAGTAAGAAATCATAACAACACTTAAGGTTACATAATCTTCATTAACTATCAACTAATTATGTAACAGTCTAATAGTAAACAGTCATCTCTGAATAGCTATGGTTTTATTGATCTCGGTTAAACATCAACAATTTAACATAATAGATCCAAATTTATAGATCCAAATTTAACACAGATTTGAATAACAAAGCTGTCAGACTGTCAGTGCAATCTATCTATCTATCTATCTATCTATCTATCTATCTATCTATCTATCTATCTATCTATCCATCTATCTTCCTCCATCTATCTAATCTTATCTATAGATCTGATCGTATCTATCTATTCTATCTATCTGGCCATTTGCCCAGTCCTTTAAAAAGATAAATTGGCCTTTTGCATGGAAAGTTGAAGATAATGCAGTAGTTCTATGACAATGCTGCGCGATTTTCATGGCAGTGCCATTTACATATTATAGTTGGTTTTACAGATATTCAAGGATAGTTTATTTAGACAGAACCATTTGTAGAGAGTGTTAATTTCACGGTTGGTATCTTGAATGAGAGTTTTAAAATCACTATTTGTTAATACGAGAGTGGTATCATCTGCGAAAAGTATGCTATTTGATTTAATGAGGGCCCTGTCCAAATCATTAATGTATATTAGAAAAGGTAATGGGCCTAGGATGGATCCTTGTGGTACCCCGCAGGTTATCAAGAGTCTATTTGAAGAGGTTGATTTAAATGAGACATATTGCTGGCGATTTGTTAAGTAACTAGTGAACCAATTCAGTAGACAAGGCCATCAGCACACTCAGAAACAGCCCCAGTTTCTTCCAGACAAAATTGTGTGAGATCCTCAAACAGAAATGATGTGGACCGCTCGCAGAAGCTCGCAGAATAGCACACTAGTCACTAGGTGGCAACAAATGACAGCAAATGTTCTGATCTGCCAAAGCTGGAAAAAGAAGTGGCAATGTAACAGCGGTCCACTTGTAGACAGGAGACATACCAAGCCAGACTGAGGCAGCTAGGCTTTTGAAGCTACTCTGAGACACATCTGAAAGAACTCACCTGCCCTCTTGTGAATAATAACATAAACACTATCAGACTTCCGATGTATCTTCCCACTTTCCTCACTCTGAATACAAAATAGACATACCAAGCCAGACTGAGGCAGCTAGGCTTTTGAAGCTACTCTGAGACACATATATATAATAATAACATAAACACTATCAGACTTCCGATGTATCTTCCCACTTTCCTCACTCTGAATACAAAATAGCATTGCCAAAGCATTTAGAGCAACGACTGGTGACAGGGAGTCCGTTCATTAGTCTCAGGTAACCGCTGGACTTCTAGGTCCACATAATGACCACATTATAAGTAGTATCACCACCTCATTGCAACTCTTCGTAGATTCACAAATGAAAAAGGTGAACATAGTGACAGCTTTTCAAAAATATTCAAATAAAGACTTTTTAAACTAGATTTATAGATCCTGTTTTCTTTATTAAGGGTGGCACTTCGACTCAAAGGAAATGTCTATCTTTGAGAGGTTCCTGTTTGAAACACTGTTAATTGTCAAGAAAGGCTTTCTTTGGTAAGGAGCAACTGATCACACTTAAGTAAGAGATTTGCATCTAGAAAGATAGGGCAATTTCAGATTAATTCACGCTCTATGTAAAAATTTAAATGAACAATAAAACTTGACATTCCAACATATCCAGGACTCTATTCAAGCTTTGAGTACACAGAAACTGAAAAGAAGTGTAAGATGGGATGACAAATTAATCTGCCGTCCTGCACAAGCCTTTTTGGAAATTTCAATCTGCGTAAAACTATACAGCTGTCAATACTCGATAAAGGTCTGAAAACCATTCTCACGTGGTCATCGGCTCACTTCGAGCTGGCTCTGCCAGTGAGCCTCTGACCTGGATGGCTGCAATTTGTGTGGTTTTGAAGCTGAAGTTTAATTGGTTGCCATCGATTCACGTCGCACAATCAGTGAGGCTGTTACAATTGGACCCCCCCCCCATTTACAGTGTCAGAAGTTGTTTGTTGATCTTTTTGTTGTTTTAAGTTTCCATGTTTGACTTTAATCGTTCACTGAACAGGCTTATGTCAGGGATTAAGAACATCTACTATTGATACCATGCAGGGGAGTATATCTATGGATCACATTGCTTTCAAAAGGAAAAAAGGAATATTGGTGAATAACTTGTTTTTGAGAATTTATCGGCAGCTCTTTA
This sequence comes from Platynereis dumerilii, assembly GCA_026936325.1. NCBI lineage: Eukaryota > Metazoa > Annelida > Polychaeta > Phyllodocida > Nereididae > Platynereis > Platynereis dumerilii. The sequence continues at coordinate 5,739,877 of JAPTHN010000028.1, forward strand.
TGGCCTTACTTATTAGTATAGGGCCTACATATATATATATATATATATATATGCCCAAACCAAATTGACCACCCAATTCCCTTAAATATTAGTTTGTTTTTTTAATCAAATAACACCATGTTAAGAAATACCCCAACCAGAAATTATTTATTCCAAGATAGGCTAGAATTAATTAATTGGGATATTTTTTTCTCACTAAAACGGAATGTTAACAAGCACATATAATGGCACAGCATCGCCCATGCCCCGCATGTTTTATCCTATGTTTATCCTGTCCGTTAGCCAGTTTATCCCGTTCGTTTATCCTATCCATTTATCCTCTCCGTTTATCATATCTGTTTATCCTATCCGTTTATCCTATCCGGGTAACCTACCCGTTATCCTGTTTATCCCGTTTAGCCTATCCGTTTATCCTATCCATTTATCCTATCCGTTTATCCTATCCATTTATCCTATCCATTTATCCAGTACCCCTTAAGCACTGGTTCATCCCATTTATCCTGTTTATCTTATCTATTTATCGTATTTGTTTATCCAAGCTGTTTATCCTATCCGTTTATCCTATCAGTTTATCCTATCAGTTTATCCTATCCATTTATCCTATCCATTTATCCTATCCATTACCCTATCCGTTGACCCTATCTGTTTAACATATCCATTTATCCTATCCGTTATCCCGTTTATCCCATTTATCCTATCCGTTTATCCTATCTGTTTATCCTATCCATTCATCCTATCCGTTTATCCTATCCCTTTATCCCATCCGTTTGTCCTATCCATTTATCCCATCCGTTTATCCTATCGGTTTATCCTACCAGTTATCCTGTTTATCCCATTTATCCTATCCATTAATCCTATCCGTTATCCTATCCGTTTATCCAGTACCCCATAAGCATTGGTTCTTCCCATTTATCCTGTTTATCCTATCTGTTTATCTTATCTGTTTATCCATCCGTTTATTCTATCTGTTATCCTATCCGTTTAACATATCCGTTTATCCTATCCGTTTATCCTACCCAATATCCTATCCATTTATCCTATCCGTTTATCCTATCTGTTATCCCATTCATCCTATCCGTGTATCCTATCCATTTATCCTATCCGTTTATCCCATTTGTTTATCCCAGCCGTGTATCCCATCCGTTTATCCCATCCGTTTATCCTAGCCGTTTAGCCTACCTGTTTATCCTATGTGTTTATCCTATCCGTTTATCCTATCTATCTATCCTATCTGTCTGTCAACCCATCTATCCATTAAGCCATCCGTCAATCCATTCCTCCATCTATCTATCTATCTATCCTGTCTGTTTATCCTATCCGTTTATACTATCCATCTATCCTATCTGTTTATCCCAGCCATCTATGCTATCCATCTATCCTATCTGTCTGTCAATCTGTCTATCCATCCGTCTATCTATCATTCAATCCATCTGTCAATCCATTCATTCATCTATCTATCTACGTTTCTATTTATCCTATCTATTTATCCTATCCGTTTATCCCGTTCGTTTATCCCATCCATTTATCCCATCCGTTTATCCCATCCGTATATCCTATCCGTTTATCCCGTTTATCCTACCTGTTTATCCCATCTGTTTATCCTATCCGTTTATCCTATCTGTTTATCCCATCCGTCTATCCTGTCCGTCTGTCAACCCATATATCCATCAATCCATCTGTCAATCCATTCCTCCATTTATCTATCTATCTCTCCTGTCTGTTTATCCTATCCGTTTATACTATTAATAAATTTACAAACAACAAACAACTATCCATCTATCCTATCCTACTGTATATCCCATCCATCTATCCTATCCATCTATCCTATCTGTCTACCAATCCGTCTATCCATGCCACCATCTATCTATCTATCTATCTATCTATCTATCTATCTATCTATCTATCTATCTATCTATCTATCTATCTATATGTCTATCTTTTGTTTACATGAGTGTATATTATAACCAGTATTTTATTTACATAAATATAAAACAGATTTATATAATATATATTTAAGTTGCCCGTAGATTGGAGGGAAGAGAATAGAATAATATGAAATAGATACAATATAAGCCAGTGCTACCTGTATAATTAGTTGGAAAGATGCATGAACTATACTGAGATGCAGGAATTGCTGAGTTTCCCAGAAATAGAATATGGTGCAAAGGGAGGAAGTGGCAAAGGACTTGCAGGTGCTGCCCTCTTGTGTAATGAGCTGCTTGCAGTGGCCATTCTGAGAACTAAAACTCACCCTGTGGAAGGGAAAATGGCCACCACAATGCAGGCTTTCTGGACCTTGATAGCCTCTAAAACTGATAATAGTAAATTTTCTAATATTGAATTAAACTGAAAATACGAACCGTTGTGCACATCTACAATGGTATCAATGTGTTATGCATATGATAAGAACTTCCAGAGTGGGCTGGTTTAGGCCACAGCATTGGTTGTTTCATCCCTTCAGTAGATTTCAGCAGTGGCGTAGCCAGGGGGGGGCAAGGTGGGGCAATTGCCCCCCCTGTGGCTGCTCTTGCCCCCCTCTTGCCCCCCCTCTGGCTTTGGAGTAAAATAAAATGAAGTTAGCCTGAAATGTCCAGTGTATGACCTGGTTTTACTATTCTGCTTAGGATGGTCACAACCAAATAGTGTTTCAAACGCTGACCTAATTGTTTAGCGGGGGCCAAGCGACTGGTGGAGCCAAAAAATTCAGGGCCTTGAAACACCAACTGAACTCTCCCGAATTTGTCAAATTTATTCAACCATACAGTGAGGCTCTGTAAAATTGCAATGACAATCCCAGCGTCCAGTGCTTCTTGTGAGCGAAGCTTCTCTGTCATGAAGAGGACAAAAAACCTTTGTGAAAATTCAATGGCAGATGAGAGGCTCTCAAACTTAAGAGTCATCCATATTGAATGACAAAGGTCAAATTCATTTGATTTGGATGAGTTTGTAGAGATATTTTCAAACAGGATCATACCCAGGGGGCCAGGGTCCAATTTTTTGGTCCACCAGACACGGGCTGCTGTAAAAGGTTGTGGGGTATGGTTGGATTCCTAAGACCCTCAGCTATCACCTCCAGGTGCACAACCTCGCCATCCGGCTGCTCAATCCTGGCAATTCAAGATGGCGTCCAAGATGGCCGCCGTCCTTTGAAATCTCTCTATCTCGGTCAATAATGATCTGATATGAGAGTGTGATGGGTCTATTCTGGGGTTGTTGGGGTCACAGAATTCATTGAAATGTATTTCAGCACTGTCCAGGCCACCTAACATCATGTATTACGCATATTGGGCATTTTATTGAGATAATTATTGGAACACTCGAAGGCAATGTTTTAATTGCATATGATTCATCGAGCTAGACAATAAAAGGTATAAAATATTCCCTTTGTTTTTAAATAACAGTTTAAGAGCTAGTTTCTTAAGGATAATCATTTGCTACAATGACATCCTGTGATATGTAATTTCATAATAAGTGGATTCCTTCATGTTCTTGGAACTAACGTCAACTCAGATTACACAAAACAAGTGTTGCACACTGTCGACTAGGAATTTAGTGATATCAATACATTTTAGTGTTGGTCTAGTTAATTTACTGGTGGAGGGGATAAGATTGTGTACCCATATGATTTTCCCTTTTTTGGATCATGCAAAAAATTGACACGATTAAAAAAAAAGTTTGAGTTCTTCTGGGCAGTCTTCTAGAAAGGCTTATGAAAAAACCTTGAACTCTGAGAACTATGTTTTTTTCCAAGCAACACCAAACAACATTTTTCAGACATCATAGAATACACAAATTGCTGCAGTAGTTCACTTGAAGACTAGAGTGAATACATATTGATTATCAAAGAATGTTCCAAAATGGAAGGCACAATGATCAGAATCTTCATTTCAATGTTCAAAGTCATTTTTACTTATATGAAATGTTGATAAGCTATTTTTCCATCTGCGACTAGACCACCAGCATCGAGCACACATGATTGCCAAAAAGCAGCTGTAAATTGTGAGGCACAACCTCTGCTAAAAAGGTCATTACAACAGTAAATTTTGTCTTTTTGCAGATTATTATCTCAATTGAACTCTTGAGAAAGAATAAATAGTCTCATAATAATGAAAATTACCTGAGGAATGTAATTATCAGTAGAAATAATACTCATGAAACCGAAGTGCTGCAAAATATATTAATTTCAGGATTATGTATGATCTTCACTATATCAGGAAAAATTGATTTTAGGAATGAAATTGTCCTGTAAAGCAGTTTACGGCACGAAAGTTCCCCAAAACTCGGTACCTTTAATTTCTGATATGATATGACCCCATAAACTTGGCCACAGCCTAAATCCTTGATGGATTGAATCCATATCAAGTCTCCTACCGGGAAGATTAGCAACTGATCTGCATCATAACAAGGAATACTATAACACATTTACAAGATATGATACTTTGGAGAAAGACTCAATCATTAAGTTGTCACAGAAATTGGTCCAGAAGTAATGACATATCTTGTCAAGCAACTGAAATAAGTGTAGAATTGGTTAGTGCATGTAAATTTGTAGCTAATGATGTGTTACCATGCAGTCCCCATGTATGAATAATTTGAAATCTGACATGACCCCAGCCAGCAGAATAAGAGATCAATTCTATACGATCATCTGATGATTCAGCATATGAACCACCAATCCAACAATTAGACACAAACCTGTTCGTTGAAAATCAGGTTCTCATGGCAGGATTGATACAGGATCTTAAATACAGATGAAGTTTGGCAATTAAAGCCATAAAACTATTCATCTGTCATGGTAGAGGGGCAGTTGCAATACATTTTGGCAACAAAGTTTGTGTTACATTGGTTGCAGTGTGCATCTAACATAGCTTCAATCTGCGACTGGCATACTGAGAAAGCTGAACATCGACAGATATCAGACTAAGGTAGTATCCTAGAGCATGGCAATACAATTACAAAGACTGACAAATGACAGAAATCTATGTATAAAGTCAGACCTTTGCAAAACTCGTATCTGTTGGTGTAAATAATAGTGCACAATGGCAAAAAAAGTGTGAGCACACTACTTACATGATTCTAAATGCTTCATAATTTTGTTACTCAACACGTTTCCAGGATTTGGCATAACTGGATTTGCTTTGTCTGTAAGGAGATAATTCACAAATGGCTGGCTGTATGGCCTCACTAAGCACGGGATAGCCTGCTACTCAAAACAATCTAGGCATTTCTTGGCATATAGTACACAGTGTTATGAAAGGTTCAGGAACTGTTCATCAGGGATGCTTCATGTTTATGTTGTAGACCCAGATGCAGAAATGACTTGCCAATGTTGCACATAAACCACAAAACTTTCTTATACACTCTATTTTAAAGTCTCTCACAAAAACCATGATTGGTTTTTTATCTTGGCTTGTCTTCCATATCATTCCTATAAGGGTTTGTGGAAATGCCAAAATGTTTAGTAACACATGGAGTGAAAAATCAAATGTTCATGCAAAATCAACCATGGCTGTAGAAATACCATTTGGTATTAAACTTTATAATAAAAAACTTTGTTTAAAATGTTTTAGAGTGATATAGTGCACATCCATGCATTATTCTTGGTCAATTTCTACCTACCTCTACAAAATAAAGATTGATATCAAATTTATCAATGAACTTCTTGATGGCTGTAGGAGTTACTTGTTTTTTTTAGTGTACGCGCGTACAATAATTATAGAACTGTCTGGTTGACCCCTTGGTAGTGATACTGGCAATGTCATAAAGGGTCAACCAACATAAAGCAACATATTACTATATTGATTAGTACCATTTGTATTTACCAATTGATGCTTTATGCAAATACAAATGTCTGAATCTGAACACCATTTTACGTACAGCAACATGTTGTTTGTAATGTAAGACGATGTCAGTCATACTGTTACGTAATACACAGATAGATAGATATTTATTTTATGGGCCAATGCTGTTACTGACCATCTGAACAGAACTCACCTTTGAGCAATAAATAAATGACACCTTTTATTGTAGTTAAGTCAAACATGCAATTGAAACATCAGTGTCCCATATACTGATAATTATCTCAGTAAAATGCCCAATATGTCTGATATATGGTGTCAGGTGGCCTGGACAGTGCTGAAATACATTTCAATGAATTCTGTGACCCCAAAAACCCCAGAATAGACCTATCACACTCTCACATCAGATCATTATTGACCGAGATAGAGAGATTTCAAAGAACGGTGGCCATCTTGGACGCCATCTTGAATTGCCAGGATTGAGCAGCTGATTGGCGAGGTTGTGCACCTGGAGGTGATAGCTGAGGGTCTTAGGAATCCAACCATACCCAACAACCTTTTACAGCAGCCCGTGTCTGGTGGACCTCACTGGCCCCCTGGGTATCATGCTTCTTAACTCATATCAGATACTGATGTTGCTACATTGAAATTTAGTGTCTCTATTGCAGGCCTCCTAGAATTCCTACTTTTCCTACCTTTTTTAGAAATCATCCTACTTTTCCTTTTTGGCCAGTCCTACTTTTTTAAAATTTAGAAATGGTAAATTAATGAAGTGCCGAATCTTGTCTCTTCATAGGACAAAGTTCAAGCTTTGAGTCAGAAATGTCAGATATTTGACTGAAAAAAATCTTAAGGCTCATTGTACATTCTTTCGACAAGGTTTGGGACATATCTTGAAGGAAAAAATTGTGTACTTTATATGAAGGAGTCAAAAATGAAGACAATATCTTGTCCCTTTGTCTTGTTTTTTGGCAAAATGTGACTAAAACAGGCTCCTACATGACCACAATTAATGATCCTAATTTTTTTGACCAAACTCCAATTTTTTTTCTGGAGGGCTGCTAGGAGGCCTGCTATTGTTATTACACTGCTCTGTTCTAATTAAGGATAGAGATAGTTTTTCACTATACTATATGATTATTATTATTATTATTATTAATTATGACACTCATTACATTCCTATGATATATTTATGAATAGTTTATAGGCCTAGTCTGATGAAAAATCATGCAATTTTTCTGTTCTAGTGTGATGACATTGCTAAGATGATGATTGCTATGTGATGAGCGTTATAACTTTTCTGTTTCTTGTTCAAGATTGAAGAATATTTTCATTGATACCAGAATTCTTGTTTTGATAAAAATGTCACTTTACTGATGTTTTTCTTTGGCGTTTTCTTCATCTATGGATCCAATCATCTAGATTCAATATTTAGTGGCATTCAGTCAAGCAAATGTATGCAAGATATAATAATAACTTAACATTTAGCAGCAAAATATCAAATGCCTTAAAAATGATATGTAAAACATATAATTAAATTTCTTGCACTTCATGGTCAATTTTACTTGTTTAATGATGATGATAATGACCATTGTGGGAGTCATGTGAATTTTATCCGAAAAATGTCGATAAATGTCGATAAAGGTCTTGCCCCCCCTCAAGAAGTCCTGCCCCACCCACTGCCCCACCTGTGGCAGATGTCTGGCTACACCACTGGATTTCAGCACTAAAGCATAATCGCCCTATGCATAGCATAGCATGGGCGATAATTACTCATTTCAGGCAAATTATCGCTTCCTCCTCCAGATTTCTGATCATTTATCTATCAATCTGATTATCAATCAATCTATCTTGGGACATTAAATGGAGGCGGGTTGTATCCAGTGTTCTATGCTGGGGCAACTGAAAGACCCTGGGCATCCCTGAATTAATAGGGTATGTACCAGACTCACAGTCTTCTCATCTCATCATCACACGGCGATCGCCTGCCTCGATATAGCCCACTAAGGTGCTGCTGAGGCGTAAAACACAAACAAACAAACAATCAATCTATCTATCTGTTCATCTGTTTATCTATGCACGAGCACTTGAATCTGTAAATTGTGACACTACCATTTATCTTTTTTGTAAATGTAATCATGACATCATGATCCCTATTAATAGATCCAAGTGCTTGTGTATCTATCTATCTATCTATCTATCTATCTATCTATCTATCTATCTATCTATCTATCTATCTATCTATCTATCTATCTGGATGGCTGTTTCAATCATCCTTTGCCTTATTGCCGTGTCCTTCTCCTGTCCTTATTAGCCTACCAAGTGCATAAATACAGTGACGTAAGTCCGAATCATCCATCCGTTCATCTATATGTCTATCTATGAAAACTATTCAACCTTTAATTGTACAGCTTCTGTTGATACTTTTCATCGGGAATGCAGCTTATCCATCCATGTTTGTAGCCATATATATATCTATATCAGCAGTGAGTTTTTTTGCTCAGAAATGCGTTCTGGACATGTAAAAAATGGGCCAAGTCAATCACTGTCCAAGAAGCGGTCTTGAGAAGTAATCCAACAACCAATCAGATCAGAATTAAATGAAGGGATTATCATGACTGACAGCTGAACCATGAAATTGTCTACAGTTTTAGAGTTTGTTTTTCTTACAACTCATCACTGATTTCACAGTTTGTGGAACTTTAACATATGGCAGTTTCTTGTTTTCTTTTTTTGTGTTTTGTATCATTGTTCTACACACATTGCTTGCAATAAATTAAAGCAGGCTCAAACATTGATATGAAAGCTGCCTGCTGATTGGTTGAGCCACCAGAGGGCATTGCAGTTCTTAACTGGATCTATATCACAGAAACATCAGTCAAAAAGGTCAGAGGCTCACTGGCAGAGCCAGCTCGAAGTGAGCCGATGACCACGTGAGAATGTCTGAAAACTGGAAAGTCATTAATTACACACTTATAATGTCCACAACAACAAAATTCAGACATGTGCACTCATCAAATTAGACAAATTGATGTCTGGATACTGGTCCCTTATTAATAACACTGACCTGACAGCCTACCCAATTTGTGAATAACCAGTCAACATTCTGCCAATTGAGTGCCCAGTATTCACTGCATGTGTTGTGTCTGTCAGAAATTGTATTGATAATCATTAACTTAAGGCAATAATAGTATATCTTTGCACATATGTATAATCATAATGTTTTCTTTCACACACATTCTATCTTCATACAGTTACTTTAGTTTTCCTTTTGGTTTCATTAGAAATATATATATATTATTTTATTCACAACGAAATATCAACAAGATACAAGTGTGATGATGGTAAAAAATAACTATAAAGAAACAAAGAAGATATATATACAAAAGAGAGGGATAGTGACTATAAACACATCAAAGAGAATGAAAAAATATTATTTTCATAAAATAATGGTAACACTGCAGTTAAAAAGCACCATCATGATATGACCACGAAATAAAATGAAACATTTGATTTGAACTAACATGTGTAATAAATATGAAATTGAAACATAATCATTTACATACATCCAAGATTAATAGAAAACGTGAAAATTTGGTTCGAATAGACACTCGGCCCTAACCTAGTCTGGTTCAAAGTTGAACGACAAATTTTGGTTAGGCCAGGCCTAAGCATAGGGGAACACAAGACATATATATATATATATATATATATATACTCACACAACATAAATATCATAAACATTAACATCTTAAACATAAACATCATAAACAGCTATGTACCAGTATACTCAAAAAGTGCCTGTGACCAACCGTGATTTGTAAAATGGTGAATTGTGATATGAATACCTTGAAGTAAGAATCTCTTTCAGACAATGTTATCAGTTTTTTTACCTTCAGCGAACGAAGTTCGAAGAAGGTATTGTTATCACTTTGGTAAAATGTTGTCCGTCCGCCGGGCGGGCGTCCGGGCGGTCGGGCGGTCGGGCGGTCGGGCGGCGGGCGGATAGATAGTTTCCGGGCCAGAACTCGGGCCCTATTGCATGTACATAGATGAAATTTGGTACACTTATAGCCCATATGGTCTGGTTGTGCCTTTTGATGGTCTTATTGATGTATAATCCATACTTTTTGAAATATTAAACAAAAAGATAAAAAATTATTTTTTTCGTTTCCGGATCAAGACTCGGTCACTATCGCATGTACATGGATGAAATTTGGTACACATATAGCCTATGTGGTCCAATTGTGCCTTTTGATGGTCTGATTGATGGGAATTCTATAGTTTTTGAAATATTGAGAAAAAATAATAAAAACAATTTTTTTTTCATTTCTGGCCCAAAACTTGCCCAGTATTGCATGTACATGGATGACATTTCATACACATATCACCTATATGATGCTGTTGTGCCTTTGATGGTGTGATTCATGGTCATTCTATACTTTTTGAAATATTGACAAAATATATTGCAAATTATAATTTTTGGGTTCTGGACCAAAACTTAGCCTGTCTTTGATGTACCTTGACAAAAATTCATCCACATATTGCCTACAAAGATCTTTCACTGGTCTCATTGATAGGTAGTTTTAACACTTTTTAAATATTTAGAAAAAAATTGAAAAATATAAATTAATATACTTATTGGTTTTCGACCCACAGCTCATAACCTATTCCCTGTACATGACAGGGTTGGGGACAAATGCAAATGCATTTGCATTTGCATTTGCAAATGTCACATTTGAATCCGCATTTAAATGCTTTTAGAAAAATGCAAATGTATTTGCATTTGCATTTGCATTTGAATGCTAAACATTTGCATTTGCATTTGCATTTGCATTTTTAGAAATGAAAACATTTGCATTTGCATTTGCATTTGAGTAAAAAGCATTTGCATTTGACAAATGTTTTGTCAAATGCATGGGTTATTTCACAAATTAGCAAGAAATGTTGGACTGTGAGATATCTTAGTAATAGAAATACTATATTTTGATATGAACATGTACCAATAACCAATCCATAGCATTAGCAACAAAATAAAAACAATAAAAGAAAGACTATGATTGGGTGTATTATGAATTTAAAAAACATTGAAATATAACAACTGTCTGTACTACATGTATGAAACTGCAACATAATATGTGTAAATTTGTCTAGTTCAGCCTTTCCATGGTTTTACATACCCTGGCAGGCAGGCGGGCAGATGGTAGGGCAGCGGGTATATAAATAATTTCAGGCCAAGATTTGGCCACGATTGCATTATACAAATTTTGTCAACATCGCTTTTATGACTTTACAGATGTCTTTCGCTGAAGGTTTGCTGCTGCGCAGCCTATGTTTAGAATTATAGCCAAAAATTTGGATAGTCCAAAATTTACTTCATAGCTTTTACAAGTAAGTATACGTAGGAACTGTTCATTCGGATTTAATACGAGGAAATTATCAATCTGACAAGAGGCAGTTTCAAGAAAGTCACACCTAAGTGAGTTCCATTTTTTGCAAATCATGAGGCAATGAAATTCATCTTCAACCATATTCATGTCACATCTTTTACATAAACGTTCGTCTGCCACAATATAGGTCGTTTGTGTCTACCTAGTTCTATGTGAAGGTTATGAGAACTTAATCGGAATCTAGCAATGCTCTGATAGAGACATTTAGGGAGGTTTATATTTAGGTATGGCTCGAGACGAAAGTCTTTCTTAAATAATTTGTATGTGCAAAGCTTTGGGTTTTTACAACTGTCATTTATTTCATCTACGTGCCATAAAACTCAATTTGGAAACAAAGTAATCAACACTTTAGCCATATTTGCCAAATTGCCTTGTCTGTATATATGCTATTCTCTGTTCTGTGTTCCCACTCTGAGAATCAATAGAGAAAGTGCATAATAATGTTTACGAATAACAATCACAACATTCATTGTTTTCCTCCTTTCTTGTAAAGATATCTGCAATCAATCTCTCACTTTAATATCCATGTGACATCCTGCTTAACCTAGAGCAAATGATTATTGAAACGGGTTGGACTTTATTGTATTTATCCTAAGAGTGTGGTTTTTCACTTTTTGGAAAGTATGCACACATTACAGCCAACAGGTGTAGTAGATTTCAATAATACGTCCTCAATACTTTGATACATGGAATAGATCTATAGGTTTGCATTGTTTAGCTTTGAGAACTCTGCCGCCTAATTAATTACATTTTTGCTAAAAGAGACACATCATAATTTTATTTCATTGTTCTTTAATTGGGACAAAAAAACGGAAAACACACTGGCTTAAATAATTGTAAATTCTAAGATTGAGCAACTCGAAATTAAATCGAATATCTATTTTAGAAATTTGTGGGATAAGTAGTTGATCACATTACCTGAACATCTGCGATGTTATTCTTTAATTGAACACCTAATGTAGAGCAGTTTCAGCTTAATGACATTTTTGTTTTCAAAAAATTATTTATGAGACTGAGCAGTGCTGGACAATTTCAAATATGAAGGTGTCACAGATTAAGAAATGTCAAAAGTTGTTAAAAAGAAAACCCTGAAGATGCCTTGCAGAATATTGTGCGATATTAAATTGGAAAGCATGTTTTAGGAATAAAAACTACATTAAAAAAGCCTGTGTGTATTCCAGAACCTAATGCAACTACTCACAGTGTCCTTGAACAAAGTTTAGGGGTAATAAAATGTGAAAAGAATCTGTCAACGCAACATTGTAGTATGTGGTCTCAGCTCATATTTGATGTAAAGATAAAAAAAAATGTGTCGGGAAAATTTAGAGAAAATTGAAATTTAAAATTTTGGGTTTTTCACACCCTTGTTGCATGCAAAATATCTGTTGTATATATAACAAATGGAGTTCAGTGTTACTGAAACATCATAATTTATTTAGTTATACTCAATCAGGTAAATAAAAATCAAAGAAAAGCCTTTTATTTTAATTGTTCACATCATTTCCAATAGTTAGGGGTGTTGCAAACTCATCGAATATTATAATGTGTTTAAATCATATATAAACATGACCATTTCGTCTTTATTATTTCTTGAACTAAGGTAAAAGCAGCAACTGAACTACCAGCGTGTCAGAAAATGCCTGGTTGACTTCATTAGTAATGTAAAGTGAGATTTTTAGCATTTCACCAGTTGATGTTTTTCAAAAGAGATTCACAAAACATTGGTAAAGTTATCAGACAATAAACAGCAGACACCTGTATTAATACCTTCTGCTGGGATCCGACAAATTAGTTTCTTCACCACAGCTTTGCATGTAAGTTGAATTTGATATTTAAGGAAATCAACACAAAAAACTATGCAATTGGGCTAATGAAATTGTAAGATGGCCAATTCCAAGTTTTATTACAGTGTCTTTATCCATATTGAAATATAGGTAGCAATTTGTAGTCTTCTGAAGGATTTTAAGTGCTTTGTTTACCGTTTTTTGCTAATTAAGATTATTTCTGAGAATTTAATAGTTGCAGACTTCCAAGATTCAGTTGTTTAGTGGTATCATGCCATTGTGCATTCAACGTACTATTGAACTATTAGTCAACAGATTCTACTTTTTAGTCACATAGTTAATATCGGTTTTCTGTGAACTTTCCATACAAAATGAAGAGTTATCAGCATTTTAAACAAGTTAACTTCACACCAGAAGTTATGAAACAAATAATTATTGACGAAATTACTTACTTTTCTCTCATGGTCGGAATGACAACACTCAAAAATGAATCTTATACATATTTTCTTGCCAATTCATTGCATTAGTGATGTAAAATCTACAAAGAATGTACTGATTTGAGAGTTATGCACAATTGCAGAAAATCTATAACATAGATACCTTCGGAAATAAGTCCCTGAACAAAAATATCATATTTAAGGAATGGACAATTGAGACAATCATATTGCTTCAGATTAGGATGAGAGTTTTTGATATTATTTTGGAGAGATTCACTCTGAAAGTGTTGCGACACATGTCTTGGAATATGAGTATAAAAATGCTATAAAATACCTGAATATGTCTTATTATTGACTATATTGCTGCAGTGTTTGGTTACTTAACTTATGCACTCAATGAATTAGTAAACCGATGCAGGTTCAGTTGACTAGATGTCTTAAAAATGTGCTCTGAGAATGCAGGATGTAGTCTAGCAAGTTTCCTTTATAATCCACTTAGTCATAATTCTGAATTTGTTCGACTCTTAATATATAAGCACCAGTGTTGTCAAAAAAGCATTTCTACATTCAACTCATTCCAATAGATCGTTTTAAAAATTCTATAATGGATATTTTGCATGCAACAAGGGTGTGAAAAACCAAAAATTTTAAATTTCAATTTTCTCAAAATGTTCCCAACCGATTTTTTTGATCTTTACATCAAGTCAAGGCTGAGACCACATACTACAATGCTGCATTGACAGATTTTTGTAAATTTTTTTTAACCCTAAACGTCGTACAAGGACACTGTGTACTTCTATAAGAATCAAGTAAATACCATTTGTTTCTCTCTGGGTTCATGGTAGGCTACTGAGTCTATGATTATAGTTTGGATGATGCATGTAAGTGAGATTGTTTCAGAGAGAGAATGCCATCATATCAATATGCTGAAGAGCTTTGATGATAGCTATTTGTAAGGACAATTTGTACCTTATATCAGCACATACTAGGCCTACATACATTGTATTTGTATACGGTACATTTTAACTAATCAAAGATGAAATTAATAAGTAAAAGGGAATTGGAAAAAGAAATGATTCGTTTATTGAAGTGTGTGAAAAAAGGAGATTTCATAAAAAAAAGATTTGGTGCATCAATATGCAGAGGCTGTTGTAAGGGCGATTGATACCTCAATCTATTGTCAGAGAAATTTGTGTAAGAGATGTTTTCTAAGTGATTCATGTCTGTAACTTGATTTCCTTATCATCAGAACAGAAGTGACTTATTTTTCCTTTTGTATTTTCAATTCTTCAATACCTTTAGTATTTTTTAACTGTTTTACAGTCCTTGTCATACTTACTGGGGAATCTGACCCAGTTTGAAATGGCATCACAGCTTGTAGTTAATTTACATATATTGAAATGCTAGAATAGAGTCATCTCTGACATCACAGTTCAACAGCATAGAAAAGAACTTGAGATTCCACGTAAGTATGACAAGGACTGTAACATCTCAGTGTCTTTCTGCTATTGTTTGTGTGGATTAAGTGTTTTCCTCTTGTATATATAACAACCTTGAAAGGAACTTTCAATTCCAGTTCAATTTGTTTAAGCTGTGCGATGGTGATAGAGAACATAGAAAACACATCTTCCCTAATCGTAATGGACAATAAACATTGCCAACCAATTTCACAAAACATATCTGTTTTTGATTCAAGTTTAAAACGGACTTCTGCATGTGCGCTGCAAAATGTCACCTGGTGGGAGGCCTCGAATTAACTCTTCCAGAGATTGAAATTCTCTGAAATTATCAAATCTGATGTTCCTTTTTTGATCCGTACATTCCAGAGAATAGCATAACATTTAGTTGCGCTGTCAGCAGTGGCCGACGTGAAAAATTGTGAAGAAGAAACTAAGAAACTTTTGAACTATTTCGAGCTCTTTGAGGATTACCAAAAATTGCACAGAAGGATACGAACACTCATAGAACAGACTGGAAATTTCAGTGCGAAGGATTCGAAGGAGAGCAGAGCGTAAGTGGAGGAAGTCAGGCCTCACAGTGCATTATGAAATATTTAAACAAGAAAGAGCAAAGTATAACAACATGTGTAGATCAGCAAAATCTGCCTACTTCAAAGAGAAAATAGAGAACAAAAAAGGGGATCAAAGCAGTCTATATCAAATCATGAATCAATAGATGCAAAAATCTAATGATACAGTCTTACCTCAGTATCAAAATAATCAGGGACTTGCGAATGAATTTGCAGATTATTTTGAGAATAAAATTGCGAACATCAGACAGACATTTGATCCTGTGAAGAACCAAGCTAGTCCTGAAGTTCCAAATGACATCACACCTCTTGAAGCGCTACATCCAATTACCCAAGAACAGCTAAGAAGCATCATCATGAGGGGAAACTCCAAGTCATGTGAATTAGATCCTATTCCAACTTCGCTATTGAAAGTGGTATTGGATAGTTTGCTTCCAGAACTTACTAGAATTATCAATGCATCTATTTCTCAGGCATTTGTCCCAGACAAAGTGAAGATGGCCTCTGTCACACCAAGAATTAAAGTGAAAAGTGGTGACACCGAAGACAAGAAAAATTATCGTCCTATCAGCAATCTTCCTTTTGCGGCAAAACTCCTTGAAATAGTGGTCTTGAACCAAATAAATGAACATTTATTGGACAATGATTTGTATGACACCTACCAGTCAGCGTACAGGAAGCATCATAGTTGTGAAACAGCCCTACTGAAGATAAATGATGACATTCTTAGTGCAGTCGACGCCAACAAGTGTGTACTACTTGTTTTACTTGACCAAAGTGCAGCATTTGACACTGTGAATCAAGAATTGCTCTTGCATCGCCTACAGTCAAAGTATGGTATTACAGGCAAAGCTTTAGAATGGTTCAATTCATATTTTGAAGGCAGGAATCAATTTGTGACTATCAATGGAGTTAATTATTCAGTCAAATCTCTTAGAACTGAATTTCCACAAGGCTCTGTCCTGGGCCCCTACATGTATACCTTGTATGCATCACCACTCTTTGAAATTGCTAAGAAACATGAAGTAAACATTCATATGTATGCAGATGATACCCAGCTATATGTTGCTTCAAATATCATATGTATTGATATTGCGATCAAAAGGCTCGAAAGTGCAATTTCAGAAATGAGAAGATGGATGATCAAAAATCACCTAAAACTAAATGAAGCCAAGACGGAGTTTATGGTCATTGCAAAGAAGCCCTTTTTGAAGAAATTGGAAAATATTTGCATCAACATAGGGGATAATACAGTTTACAATGTCAAGTCTGTCAGAAGCTTAGGCTCAATTTTAGATTCTGAAATGAACATGGAGGGTCATGTAAATAGAATTGTTGGTATGTGCTATGGACAGCTTCGACAACTTTCTCATGTT
Source organism: Platynereis dumerilii (assembly GCA_026936325.1). Classification (NCBI taxonomy): domain Eukaryota; kingdom Metazoa; phylum Annelida; class Polychaeta; order Phyllodocida; family Nereididae; genus Platynereis; species Platynereis dumerilii. The sequence goes on from JAPTHN010000028.1 coordinate 5,756,751, forward strand.
AGACCTATCATCACAAAACATGCTGCAGAGATTATGGTAAACTCACTGATCACATCCCGAATGGATTTTGCAAATAGTCTGCTTTATGGCCTTCCAAAGTATCTTACTTCAAAGTTGCAAAAATTGCAAAATAATGCAGCTAGACTGATCATGTGCAAAACGAAGTCTGACCACATAACACCATTGATGAAAGAGCTCCACTGGCTGACAGTAGAAGATCGCATTAAATTCAAAATAAATTTGTAGACTTTTAAAGCTCAAAATGAACTCAGTCCATCATATCTTCAATCCCTGGTGGCAGACTACATACCAAGCAGGGCGTTACGTTCTTCCTCACAGAGAAAGCTAAAGGAATTGTCAAGGAAAAGCAAGATGTATGGTGATCGGGCTTTCAGTGTATGTGCTCCTTTATTGTGGAATGGACTGCCACTTGAATTGAGGGCCATTAAAGAACTTTCCAGCTTCAAAGCAGCCATAAAGACATTTTATTTCAAATAGTACTATTGTTGTTAGATATTTGTATGCTATTATATATTTACTATTTATTAATAGTATTTGATATTTAGATGTCCATTTTTTGATATGTGCATATATTGTAAAGCCCCTAGAGCTATTTATTTATATATTACAGCGCTATAGAAATAAACATATTATTATTATTATTATAAGTGGAATGTGTGTGTTTCAAAATCACTATCAGAACAGGTTTGTCCCAACTATGTTACTACCTTTGCAGGTGATAGAAAGAGTGTTTGATTTAATATGTTAATATTTTAATGACCCAGTTTTCTGGGTAATGGGGGAGGAAGTTTTCCTACCACTAATATAATGTTAATTCTTTATTTTAAATATTCATGCTCTCCACATTCTCATCAGAAATCCATTCCTATTTTGGCAATGTAGGGCTACCCTAAAGGAATACATTTTCCCGCTTTTTACAGCATTCCGGTTAGATGCCGGCTTGGTTTGGTGCACCAGGTATAGTTGAACTCGCTACATGGCAAATTATTGGATTTTTTTGCATTGAACACTAATGTTAATTTCTATCATGCGGTAGCACCCTCCAATTTTTGTCCAATCAAGCTCAATTTTTTACAGAATTTTTTTATTCATATATTGGAACAATTTGCATCATCAACATTTCCAAACTTCTTTTTTTTTCATCACCCTAGCTTGGATACAGTTTGAAAAATGTCCATGGCATCTAATTTTAGGAATACTTATCTAGATTTAATTTCTTTTTTATACTGAGGTTAAATATATGACAGTTTCCATATAAACAATTCAACAAAAATAAGTCCCTCTTTAAACAAACTTGAATATCTCAAAGATTCCTTCTCCGATTTTTATGAAAGTTGTTTTGGATTATAGGCCTGTATATCGATCCTAAATGTGTGTATTTGTTGTTTAGTGGAATTATTCCTGGCTGAGCTAGCAGCCTTCGAATGAGCCTACCCCTGTTTGCAAAAATATGTCGCTTTTCCAATGGATATGAACAATTTGACCAAGCCAGGGAGCCACCAGCTGGATCATACCTCATCTTGACACTGGAGAAAATTTGCTTCTCAATCATATTTAGTGGACAATTGAAGACTTTTTTGTAACCTTTTCACAGATTAGGTACCTTGGGTGACATTAGAAATAATTTGAGTGGAGTTTGAGCAACTTTCGGAAAATTTATTTTTGGAAAAGTCAAAACTTCAAAATTTTGAAAAGAGGGGTATGTGCACTCAGGGTCGGCTGGCTCCGACAAAAATAAAGCAATCAAGCTACAATTACACAGGTATAATTTCGATATGCAGGCCTACAAATACGATAACTTTAACAGAAATTGGAATAGATGTCTTTGAGATATTCAAGTTTTCGTAAAGGGGGACTTATTTTTGTTGAACCGTTTATATAACATTCACCTATCAAAAAGAGCATAAAATAAGCATCCCCTGTCGATAAAAAGAGATGCAGGAAATAAAAGTATGGTTCTTGAAAGCTCACTTTCTCCTGGTATTTTTTTCTTCTTTGTTTGATAAGGAATTCCACAAGAGTTGGGGTGTGATGGTGAGGAACTGCATGGGATGGGTGCCAAGCAAGTCCAGCGGTTATCTGAGACAAATCAACGGACTCCCTGTCTCCAGTCATTGCTCTAAATGCTTTGGAGGAGCTCTTTTGCATTCCAAGTGGGGAGATATCTCAGCCCATCAAAAGGTTGTAAAACCATAAGCTACAGAACGAAGTTGCACCAAAGACAGAGCAGGGCCATCACACATAAATCCTGATTCATTGGTTATTCTTGTGTCTAGTAATTTGCGACACTCATCAAATTAGATAAATCGATGTCTGGATACTGTACCCACTTCCTTAATAACACCGATGTGACAGCCTACTGGATTTGCGAATTTCCAATCAACATTCCGCACCGTTCGCTGCATGTGTTATGTCTGTCTGAAAATGTATTGATAATCAACAATTTAAAGAGATTAGCATATACATCCTTGCATATATATATATGTATATTATCATAAATTTGTGATTTTCAAAGAAGCCTCAATATTCTCACTCACATGTATCAAAGCATAGAGGACAGATTCTTGAACTCTATAACATCTGTCATGTTTGCAATAACTGTACAATAACTGTGATATCACACTCTTAGAATAAAGTGAAGTACAATAAAAATAAAAAACTCTTTTCCAACCTGTTTCCATTATTATTGGCTATAGGTTCAGTAGGTTGTCACCTGGATGTCAAAGTGAGAGAATGATTGGAAGACATCTTTACAAGAAAGGAGGAAAACGAATTAGTTCTGTGATTGCTGCTGTTTATTGGAAACCACTACTGGATATACATGCACTTTCTCTTTTGATTCTCAGCATGGGAACACAAAAGAGAGAATTGCATACGCAAGGCAATTTGGCAAATGTGTCTAAAGTGTTGATTACTTTGTTTCCAAATGGAGTTTTATGGGACGTAGCAAAAGTTTAGTTAGTAGACACCAATATTTCTGCTGAAAGCAAAAAGGGAAACTCATGTTACTGTAGGAAGAGAGGACTGGCACATCAACGTTAATAAATATGTTTGCATTGTTTGGCTTTGCGAACTGACTCAAATATACGTATAACGTAACACTCGCAACAAAATTGTTTTAAACGATTATTAAATTATTTCCATGACCACATTATTTTAAATTGCATGTTTGGGATTCAAGGTGTTATTGCCGATCCAGAGTAAGGGAATGGCACAAAATTTTGAGAACTTCATCCTGGCAATATCTGTTTGAGGTTTCTGAAACACAACTAGAAGTTATAACTGGGAAGCCACAGTCCATCTTGACAAAACTAGTGGTTTATGAGGATTTTTGCTGTTTTCTTTCCATATGCCATACCAAGGCAAATTAGCCAAAAATCAAGAAATATCATTTCAGGTCCCCTACCCTTCTTTGTCACATAGAGACATTTTAAGGCAAATATCCTAAATAGTTTTTGGACTTATAGCCCCTTTAAATAATCAGAAATTCTAAGATCAAACAATTTCAAAATTCCATTGCTTCTCTATTAAATGTGTGAGATGCGTAGTTAATCATATCCCGCGAACAGCTGCAGAATTATTCATAATTTTGAAACACCTATTAGACTGTCCTAATGTAGAGTTTTAGATGAATGTATTCTTATAGAAATCATCAGTAAAATAAGCAATGCTGGCCTGCCTATTTCAATTATAAAGGTGTCATAAATAAGAAATTCAACTACTTCTATTTTTTAAAAAGAATCGAATAAAGACCAGTTGTTTCTCGTTGGGTTTAGAGATATAGTCAGAACATCAATGTGAATAAGCATCTGTGCATCACAGTACATAGATGGGACGGTGTCTCTAACAAAAGATTAAATAATAAAGCCATCAGGCAAATGAGCGTTGCAGAAAAAAAGATTCAGTTTATTGAAGTGTGTGAAAAAAGAAGATTGTGTCAGAAAAGGCTTTGATGCATCAATATGCAGTGGCTGTTGTAAGGCCAATTTGTGCCTCAATCTATTGTCAGAGATATTTGTGTAGGAGATGTTATCCAAGTGAAATATGTCTGTAGCTTCATTCCGTTATCATCAGTATGGGAGTGGCCATTTTTTTTACTTTTTTGTATTTTCAAGTCTTCCTCTCTCTTTTAAAAACACTTTTGTCGACAGTAAAATCATTCCTTTGTGTGGGTTAAATGTCTCCCTCTTGTATATATAACAACCTTGAAAGGAACTTTCAATTTCTGCTTCTTTTGTTTATGCTGGGCATTGGCAGTTGAGTACATAGAAAACATCCGTTTTGCAAATATCTTTCCCCATTGTACTATAAGTGTTGCCTACCAATTTCGCCACCCAGATCTGTTTTTGATTAAGGTCTGAAACTGAGTTGCACATGTCTGCTGTTAAATCTTGCCTCGTGGGAGGCCCCAAATTAACTCTTCCAAAGATTGAATGCTCTGAAAACAGTCAAATTTGATGTTCTCTTTTTGATCTTTGCATTGCAAGGAACTACATGAGCGGAATTCATCCATTCTGTGTGTGTTTCAAAATCACAACCAAAACAGATTTGGTCCAAACTTGCTGCTTTTTATTAATGTATGATAGAGTCTGATTATATTCATGTTTTAATGATGTTTACACAGACGGACAGACCGACTTCGATATGCTAGTCTGACAAAATGTTAGTGATATCTAAATCTTAATGGAATACTTTTCTAGATTTTTATTTTTTATTATACTGAGTTTGTTTATTATATCACAGTGTCTATTTATGATATCTGATGTTTACAATTTCTTTACATTTTGTTTCTTCATTGGCATATATGTGAACAATGATTTTTTTTTTTGGTCTTACACTTTGAGTTGACAATCATTACAATGTATAAGTGACAATACTGCTTCAGCTGTCATTATAAATGACAAAATTATGTGTAAACATCTATCAATCTATCTACATGGATCTATCTAGATATATATATCTATCTATCTATCTATAATCTATTAACTTGAATAAATGAATAAACCCATTTACAAAAGGTCAAACAACCAGTCAGTGCTACATGTTATGATTCCTAATAACTGCAACTGTACAAATGTGAAATGTTTAATTTACATATCGCCTAAGTATTTTGTCAATGTGTCTGATGCTGCTGAAACAGACAGGAAGCTTAACAAGAAAAATGAAGTTGGCTGCAGTTGCTAGATTTTGCAGACGTGGCTGGATGGATCCGTTCTTCTTGCTTTGCAGATCTTTCTTCTATTTAATTTCTTTTCTTCTTCTTCTTTTTCGTTTTTTTAATTTTGTGAAACTGAAAAAATATATACAGGCAGGAGGCCCCTGCATATGAGGCCTATTTGATGATGGTGCTTGAAGCGCCAAATGAAAAATTTTGTTGTTTATAGGAAATCTCAATAGAATAACTAATTAGGCCTACAATAGAAAAAAGGTGCCTTTGGATTGAAACATCCACATACATGTAATTAGCATCCACTGCCAATAACAAGCAATGCAGCAAACAGAAGTTTAGTCTATGAAGGTCCACTTTCCTTTACTATACTTTTCTCTCTGCTTTTAACTTATAAAGAATTCCACAAGAGTTGGGGTGTGACCGTGTGATGGTGAGAAACTGCATGGGATGGGTGCCAAGCAAGTCCAGTGGTTATCTGAGACCAATCAACTGACTCCCTGTCCCCAGTCATTGCTCTAAATGCTTTGGCGGAGCTCTTTTGCATTCCAAGTGCTGAATTACCCCCAGCCTATCAAAAAGGTGTAAAACCACAAACCGCAGAAACTAAGTTGTATCAACGCCCTGCTGACAGAACAGGGCCATCCCACATAAATCCTGATTCATTGGTTATTCTTGTGTCAAGTAATTTGCAACACTCACCAAATTAGATAAAATTGATGTCTGGATACTGTACCAACTTCCTTAATAACACTGACCAGACAGCCTACTGGATTTGTGAATTTCCAATCAACATTCTGCCGTTTGAGTGAGCTATTTGCTGCATGCATTGTTTCTGTAAGAAAATGTCTAGATAATCCTCAATTCAAGGAGATCATAGATATATCTTTGCACTTAATTATAAATAGGGGAGACCGGGGCTAGTTGTCACAGGGGAAAATTGTCACAATGCTTATTACTCAGCTATGGATGGTAGCAGCTGCATGGCAATTTAATCAATTTTGATATTTTTTAACATGGGGAATATTTTTGTAATGATATCACAAAAATGTGTAGTCTCTCATGCGCAATGTGAAGATTTCTGAAAATGACAGATTAAACTCAATTTTTTTACCATTTTCAAATATTTCATTGTCTTCCAATTTGAGAAAATTTTGGGAGATTAAGGCATTGATTCATTATGGCATTAATCCATAGTCTCCATGAACAATTTGTCTGTGTTTTCTAAGTGGAACCAGAATATATTCTCTTTTGATTACCGAGATATTAGATTGACTTCATGATTGTGACGAGGATAGAACTGGGCTAGTTGTCACAGGGGCAAGTTGTCACAATGCTTATAACTTGGCTATGGGTGGCAGCAGTTCTGTCATTACTAAATAAATTTCAAGATCTGTTTGTTTGTTAAGCTTTTTGTATGATGTGGTCGAAAGAAAGTATAATCTGTCATGTGTTATGTGAACTTCTTAAAAATGACTTTTTCAACAGAAATTTTTCAATCATTTCATTTTCCTCCAATTTGAGAAGCACTTTTCTGGTAGAAATAAGCCCTGATTTATGATGCCATTCATCCAAAGTCTTCGCAAGATGTGTATTTTTGTTTTTCAAAAGGATTCCGATGGATTGCAAGCTTGGATTACAAAAAATCTGTTAAGAGATGTAAGATTGGCCATATGAGTGTGACAACTTGCCCCGGGCTCGGGGCAAGTTGTCACATTTTCACAAAAATGACTTTGAGTTACGACATGACCTACAAGGAAACACATGGTTGATAAAGCAGGATGAAAGCTGAATAAAAACTATCTCAAGACTTATGCTACAATCTCACGGCACGTTACGGAGCACTTTAGACGTCGGCGGGATGGTATTTCCTGGTAATTTGGATGAATTTGGGTGATCCGCCGTCAACTTTTCACATCCCCCAAGGGGTAGTTTTTGTTCCCCTCAGGGGTTCCTAGAAATGGAAAAACTGCGCCGTGGATGTCAAAAAAGATTCAACAGGTTCAAACTTTTTTTTCATGACGGCGGAACAGAGCCCAAAATTTTATTGATTTTTTGATGTCCGGCGGGGATTTTTTCAGTGAGAACGTCTCAAAAACATCTCCGGCGGGATATTAGGACATCCCCTGCCCCTGAGGGGACCTCTCCTGCCCCTGCGGGGACCTCTCCTGCCCCTGGGGGGACATTTGAGGCCTTGCCGGCAGTTTTTGACATCCCGCCGCGGTGAAATACCTTCCCTGAGGGGCAGTTATAGGTTCCCTGAGGGGTACTTTTTATATCTCGGGGTGATATAAAAGTATCCCTCAGGAGGAGGAAATTCTTTCCCCCGGCGAACTTTTGGGGACGGCGTACAACTTTTCTCCCCTGCAGGGAACAAAAAGAACCCCGCCGTGATATGCTTTTAATTAATTATGTAATGGTTTTATAAACATTGCATGTCGCCGAGATGGTCATTTTTTTCGTAGAATTCAACTCAAGCTACCCCTCAGTGGTAAAAAAGTTCTCCGTAACGTGCCGTGAGAACTAGGCATTCCAAAAATGTTACAGGGTTGGAAGTTTCCAGGCAACCTGAACCTAGAGACCTCTCAGATACAGTCAAACTTGAGGTAAAGAAAATTGTGACAACTAGCCCCGGTCTCCCCTACTCATAATGTTAAAGCAGGCTCAACATATTTATTATTTACACATATCCTCTCTTTATACAGTTACAAGAGTTTTCTTCTGGGTTTCAGCAAAAATATAGGTGTCTTTAGAACTAAACTTTCTGCTATGTCCCAAAAAACTCCTTTAGTAGCATTAGGACACGAGCCAAATCGCAATTCTCTCTCCCACGTTCCCATGCTAAGAATCAAGAAATTGCTACAAGAAAGGAGCAATCAATGCTGTCATGGATTCAATCAAAAGAGAAGGTGCACATATACCTATCCATGAATAATTACAACAGAAGCAATGACAGCATTAATTGTTTTCCTCCTTTCTTGCATTCTCACGTGGTCATCGGCTCACTTCGAGCTGGCTCTGCCAGTGAGCCTCTGACCTGGATGGCTGCAATTTGTGTGGTTTTGAAGCTGAAGTTTAATTGGTTGCGATCGATTCACGTCGCACAATCAGTGAGGCTGTTACAATTGGACCCCCCCCCCATTTACAGTGTCAGAAGTTGTTTGTTGATCTTTTTGTTGTTTTAAGTTTCCATGTTTGACTTAAATCGTTCACTGAACAGGCTTATGTCAGGGATTAAGAACATCTACTATTGATACCATGCAGGGGAGTATATCTACGGATCACATTGCTTTCAAAAGGAAAAAAGGAATATTGGTGAATAAATTGTTTTTGAGAATTCATCGGCAGCTCTTTATGGCCTTACTTATTAGTATAGGGCCTACATATATATATAATATATGCCCAAACCAAATTGACCACCCAATTCCCTTAAATATTAGTTTGTTTTTTAATCAAACAACACCATGTTAAGAAATACCCCAACCAGAAATTATTTATTCCAAGATAGGCTAGAATTAATTAATTGGGATATTTTTTTCTCACTAAAACGGAATGTTAATTACTCATTTCAGGCAAATTATCACTTCCTCCTCCAGATTTCTGATCATTTATCTATCAATCTGATTATCAATCAATCTATCTATCTGTTTATCTGTTTATCTATGCACGAGCACTTGAATCTGTAAATTGTGACACTACCATTTATCTTTTTTGTAAATGTAATCATAACATCATGATCCCTATTAATAGATCCAAGTGCTTGTGTATCTATCTATCTATCTATCTATCTATCTATCTATCTATCTATCTATCTATCTATCTATCTATCTATCTATCTATCTGGATGGCTGTTTCAATCATCCTTTGCCTTATTGCCGTGTCCTTCTCCTGTCCTTATTAGCCTACCAAGTGCATAAATACAGTGACGTAAGTCCGAATCATCCATCCGTTCATCTATATGTCTATCTATGAAAACTATTCAACCTTTAATTGTACAGCTTCTGTTGATACTTTTCATAGGGAATGCAGCTTATCCATCCATGTTTGTAGCCATATATATATCTATATCAGCAGTGAGTTTTTTTGCTCAGAAATGCGTTCTGGACATGTCAAAAATGGGCCAAGTCAATCACTGTCCAAGAGGCGGTCTTGAGAAGTAATCCAACAACCAATCAGATCAGAATTAAATGAAGGGATTATCATGACTGACAGCTGAACCATGAAATTGTCTACAGTTTTAGAGTTTGTTTTTCTTACAACTCATCACTGATTTCACAGTTTGTGGAACTTTAACATATATGGCAGTTTCTTGTTTTCTTTTTTTGTGTTTTGTATCATTGTTCTACACACATTGCTTGCAATAAATTAAAGCAGGCTCAAACATTGATATGAAAGCTGCCTGCTGATTGGTTGAGCCACCAGAGGGCATTGCAGTTCTTAACTGGATCTATATCACCATAGGCCGTAGCCGCTATATACCTTTGATAGTAAAATGAAACAAGGTTGCTCACTCCTCACTTGGCTGAGTTTTCCAGGAGCCCAGCATAACCTCAAACTGACCTGACCCAATTCTCTGAGCATCTGTGATTCGCTGAGAAGGTTGAGATAATGGCCTCAAAGGGTTGCACCATAATGACAATGTTTTTGTATTAACATGATTAAGGGGCTGTTTTTGTGTTTATGTTTGCAGTTAAGGGTATTAGTATGCATTCATCCAAAACAAGCTCCAGCAAATCTCAGAATTTGAGGTTGCCAATTTACACACTGTGGTCACTCACACAACTGTGGTAATAAAAAAAAAACACAGGATTAAGCAATTGCTATTACACACAAAAAGATTACAACAAACTGGAGCCAACAAAACTTGAAACAGAAAACAACATGCTCGTATAATTAAATCCAAGAAAATCCCTTCAGGACTTTCAGGGTCAAAGGTGACCTTGGGCTTCTGATAAGATCATAGAGAACAATTAGTTTTTGGCTACTGCTACACCTTGTCATATATTTAGGTATGTTTAGGTATAATCTCCTGTTGCAAAACCAAACAGTAACTGTGAAGGCTAACACCTGTGATATCACAGAAACATCAGTCAAAAAGGTCAGAGGCTCACTGGCAGAGCCAGCTCGAAGTGAGCCGATGACCACGTGAGAATGCCTTTCTTGTAACGATTCGGCTTGTAAACCACTCACTGTGACATCCAGGTGTGTCACCTGCTGAACCTATAGCCAATGACTTGTTTGTATCTTATATTGTACATTGCAATACCATAACATCGAATGCATTGATTTGATCTTTGTTTACATTGTTGAGTTTTGAGAATTATGCTACTGATAACTTTTTTAATTAACTTTAACTGACTCAAATATAGCCTATAATGTAACACTCTCAATGGAATTTTGCTAAAGACAAATCATCATTAAATTATTTCAGCATTCTTTAAATGAGGCTAAAAAACTACAAATTAAAACAGTTTTGTTTTAAATAATCGCAAATTCTAAGATTGAACAATTATAAAATTCCTTTGAATATCCATTAAATATGTGGAGTAGTAGTTGATCATATCACATGAACATCTGCAGATCCTTTAATTGAAAACACCTAAATGTACAGCAGTTTAATAGGAAAACCAAATTTTCTGAGAATTGTGATTTCTTAAATGAGAAAGCATGTTTTGGGAATAGTCTGACAGCTGCTTGAAAATTAAAAATTAAGAAAGCCAATGAGTATTCCAAAACTTAATGCCACTACCAAGGTACTTCTTGAAATTAAAAAAATACAAAACAAAGAGCAGTTGTTTCTCAACTGGTTCACGGTTAACTCCAAGAAACTGACTCGTGCGAAGTGCGAAGCACGAGTGCCCCACGTAGCAGATTGTCTGATTTAGTTCACGGTAAACATCAGTGTCAATAATTACAGGAATTGTTTGAATAATACATGTTAGTGTGATGATTTCAGAGAAGAGTTCTGACGACAGTTACTTGTAATACCTTTTCAGTACATAGATGGTGCTGTGTCACAAATAAAAATGAAATAAATAAGCCACAGTGCAAACGTAGAATCAATTGGAGAAAGAAAAGATTCAGCTTATTGAAGTGTGTGAAAAAAAGGAGATTGTGTCAGACAAGGCTTCGATGCATCAATATGCAGAGGCTGTTGTAAGGCCAATTCGTACCTCAATCTATTGTGAGAGATACTTGTGTTGGAGATGTTATCCAAGTGATATATGTATGTCTGCAGATTGATTTCCTAATCATCAGAACAGAAGTGCCTTATTTTTCACTCTCTTTGTATTTTAACTTCTTCAATGACTGCAATCTTTTAATTGTTATGTTGATATATATTGTATCTCTGCAATTACTTTGTATTGGTAAAATCTCTCCCCCCTTGTATAAAACAACCTTGTAAAGAACTTTCAATTCCACTTCAATTTGTTTCATGCTGTGCAATGGTGGTAGAATACATTGAAAACATCTGTGTTGCAAATATATTTCCCAATTGTACAATGAACATTGCCTACCAATTTCACCACACAGATCTGCTTTTGATTAAAGTCTAAAACTGAGTTGCACATGTCTGCTGTAAAAGCTCACCCGGTGGAAGGCCCCAAATTAACTCTTCTATCACAGAATGCTTTGAATATTATCAAATCTGATGTTCCTTTTTTGATCTCTGCATTCCAGAGAATTACACAATTGAATCCACATTGTCTGTCTCTCTCTCTCTCTCGTGTGCATGTCCGGATTGCCGGACTGCTCACCCATTGGTTTAATGGGGTGCAGAACTTTTTAGGATGTCCTTTATTTTGTTGATTTTTTCCACCGTGGTCCTTAGTTTTATTGCGTCTTCAGTGAAGATATCTCTGGTGGTTACTTTCCCAGCCTCAGAGCGGTCCATCTCTTCGCATTCTTCTAGGATGTGTATTTGTGTCTCTTCTTTTTTGCCACATATCCTGCAGTTCATGTTCGGGTACTTGTTTTTGAAGTTTGCCTTTATGTCCAGCATTCTTGTTCTGGCAGCGAAGATGGTGCTCACTTCCTTTCTGGATAGTTTTTCCATGTATGGGGCTCGTTTTCCAGCCTTTATTTCCTCCTTGTTGTTTAGGTAGAATGTTGTCTTGGACTTCGTTGCTCCACTTTCTCTGATTTTCTCGATCACTGTTTTTCTGATTTCTTCTTTTATGGTCCTTTCTCTCTTCACTTTGCGGTGGGATCCACTCTTTTCCCATTATCTTTTCCAGCTCCTGGTTTGTTGCCCTACCCCATGCGTCTCGGGCTTCGCTGTTCAGTACTGTTTTGAGGATGCTGTTGTTTCCTCGTTTTATTTTCTCCAAGTACGTTAATTTGTTCATGGCTATTTGACTTTCGATGTCTATTGTCCCGGTTTCTATATACAGCGGTTCCCATGGGGTAGATCTCGGGGTCATTATGATTCTTTTTAGCAGGTTGTCCATGATGATCTTCATTGTAGCCAGTTCCTTCTTTTTAAAGTTGTTTGCTTCTGTTCCATATGTGATGATTGGGTGGACGCATGCTTCTAGTGTGGTCCATATCGTCTTCATCTCAATGTTCCTCAGATCGGTGCTGCCTGCTATAGCTAGGATTGTGTTGAATGCAGCTTCTACTTTGCGTCTTACTTCTTTCAGGTGTTCATCGTGGTTCTTCCCTTCTGATAGGGTTACACCTAGGTACTTGTATTTGCTGCAGTCTTCTAGTTGCATGTCTCCTAGTTTGAAGACGTGGGCATTCTTCTTTGTTTTTCTTCCGATCTTCATTATTTTGCTTTTCTCTTCTCCAAATTTTATTCTGAATTTCGTTCCTATGTTGTCTGTTATGTCCAGCATTTCTTGGAGTTCTGTGTGGCTGTTGGCGATGAGTGCTACGTCATCCATCCACAGGAGGCACCCGATCTTTTCCCCGTTCTCCATTTCAACTCCTATGTTCTTCCTTTTTATTTCTTTTGCAATTTCATCCATAAGGACAGCGTACATGATCACTGATAATACTCCTCCTTGTCTTATGTTGTCTTTCATCTTGATCTCTCTTGTGTTGCCATGTTTTGTTTCCGCAATCGCTGACAATCCTTCATTTAGGTTTCTTATGATAGTCCAGGTTTTGTCGTTCACACCCTGTTTGGCCAAGACATACATTATTCCTTCTGCCCATACTTTGTCGTATGCCTTGGTCACGTCTAGGAATGCAATGTACGTCTCTTGGCCTTTTTTCAGGAGTTCTTGGAGTATGAGTAGATGGTCAACTGTATTGGAGCCTTTTTTCCCTCCTCCCTGCATGTCACTTATGTGCAGGTTCTCCTTGGCTCTCTCGTTTATGATCCTCTCATACAGTTTTCCCACGTTGCTGCTGATTGTGATTCCTCTTTCACTTGAGCATTTTCCCTTTTTTCCTTTGCCTTTGTACATCTTGACTATTCTTCCTGTCTTCCACCCTTTTGGTATATCTTGGGTGGTTGAGATGGCGTCGAAGGACTCTTGGATGTATTCTGTTATCCCTCTGTTTGCATTGATCAGTATTTCATTTGGGATTTCATCCGGTCCGCAGCTTTTTCTCTTCTGGAGCTTTCTCTTTGCTCTCCTCAGTTCTTCTGTTGAGAAGGGGGGAATTGTGGACTCGCTAGCTTTTTCCATTGTTTTCTGGTTTTCTGTCTTTATCATCTTTTTCCATTCTTTTCCCCCTTCTTCTTCTTCTCTAGCTTGGTAGAGGTTTTCGTAGAACTGTGCAATGTGTTCTTTGGCGGCTTCACTTTCTTCTATTATCTTCCCGTCCTCTGTAATTGTGTCAAATTCGTCATTACTTCTTCCCAGCAGTCTTTTCCTGACGTTCCATATTTCATTTTTGTCCTTGCTTGTCGCTATTTTCTCGAGGATCCCTTTTATTCTTCTTTTTTCATTCTCTTCTATTGTCTTCTTTAGCTTTGTCTGGGCTTCGAAGTATTCTCTCAGTTTGGGCCCCTTCTCTAGTCCATGGGCAGCTTCGAACTCTTCTTTTTTCTTCTTCTTGATGCTTCGCAGTTCTTTAATTTCTGGCGTTTCTTTCTTTCTTGTGCTGTCTTTGATTGTTATTGTTTTTCTCCCGATAACCTCTTTCAGCGTTTTCAGGATTGCTTCCTCAATGTTTTTGTACGTGATGTCCGATGATCTTTACAGTTGTTCTTCCAGGTGTTTGTTGACCTTGCCCCAGTCTGTGTCTCCATTTATGTTCCATTTTGAGATTTTCTTCCTTTCTTTTTGTTGTGCCACATCAACTTTGAGTGTTATTGTGTTGTGATCACTTTCCTTTTCCTTTCCTTTCAGCCTTTTAGTCCCTGTCTCATCAATTTCTACCTCCTTCACTAGCTTCAGGTTTTCCTTTTGTGTGATGATGTAGTCTATGATTGATTTCTCTGTGCTGTTGTTTCTGTTCACTCTGGTCCATTTTCCGGTGGTTGACATCTTGTTGACATCTGTCATCTCGGTTTCCTTCGTCATTTCTTCTAGTATTTTTCCGTTTCTTGATGTGTCTTGACGGTGGCTGGCAGATGCCTCCTGTAGTTTTGCATTGAAGTCTCCTGCCAGGATTACTATTCCTTTCGGCTTCAGTATGTCTATTTGTGCTGACAGGTGTGTGTATTGCGCTCTTACGTTGTCAACGGAGGCGGTTTCCTGGGGTCCATAGAAGCATCCTATGTATATTTTTTCCTTTGTTTTGGTACCTCTATGCATGTCCATATTATTTCTTGGTCCGGGTCTTCATTCGGTGTGACTGTCTTTGTGTATCTTGCAAGGTTGTCATTGACACCTATTGCCACCCCGCCACCTCTTCCATTTCTTCTCACCTTGTAGAACCATTTTATTCCGTTCATTAGGGGTGGTACTCCTTTTATTTCTGTTAGGAGTATGATGTCTGACTTCTCCATTGTTGATACATTTTGTAGGCTTTCAATTTTTCCTCTTATCCCATTTATGTTGCAATATAGGATATTGATGTTTTTTTTTCTTTTTTCTTCTGTTCCCGTTGTTTCTTTTTCTGTTTTTTTTCATTTTTTGATGCTTCTGGAATTCCCGTGTGGGACTCAAAATTACCATCAAAACAGATTTTCTCCAACCCTTGTTACTTCCTCTGTTGATGATAGAAAGAGTATTTGATTATATTTAAATATTTTGATGATGTTTACAGACAGACTAGGATATTGTCTTGCAATCTTTATTTTACTGAGGTATACCTATAGTCTGTTTAATATATCACAGTGTCGATTTATGTTGTTTGTAAATTATTTGCATTTTGTTTCTTCATTGTCATATGTTCAGTACATTAGTATAATGGGTTTTTTAAAAAATCAATTTATCAGTCAATCAACCTATTTAAAAAAAACAATAACATAGATCTGTCAGTCTTTTGATAGATCTGTCTCTTTCAGTTCAACCAATGCATTCTTGTCGTTCAATTTCAAGTTTGTCATTGATGACCAGTTACACTGCACCCATGACACATGATGACCGTGAATGTGGAACAAGTAGCTATCAACATGACATCCACTGTCGATTGCAAACGATACAGAAAATAGACGTTTGGTTTATGAAAGCTCACTTTCCTAATTCCTTTGCTTTTTTCTTTTCTAACTGTTTATAACTTATAAAGAATTCCACGAGAGTTGGGGCATGATGGTGAGAAGCTCCATGGAAGTCCAGTGGTTATCTGAGACAAATCAATGGACTCCCTGTCTCCAGTCACTGCTCTAAATGCTTTGGAGGAGCTCTTTTGCATTCCAAGTGGGGAGATATCTCTGCCTGATAAAAATGGTGTAAAACTACAAACTGCAAACACAAATTGGTATTAAGGCCCAGAGAAGGCCAAATGGCAAATACCATCCTTCAGGTTTTGGGGGGGGGACTTTTTGAAATCCATTCCACCATGGTATAGCACAAGACATCAGCAAAATCTTACAACTGATATGATGACCTTAATGATTTCCGTAAAATTGTGTTTATACGAAACCTGGGTCATTCTACAGAAATGTTCCCATTTGGGTGGCAATTTTACTGTTTTTCAAAATTTTGAAATGCATGATTTAATTAGTCTGGAGGTCAACAAAGGCTCTGAAAAACATCTGGCAATGGTTGCCATGATTCTTTTCTCAATTTTAATTTTGACTAAAATTAACATGCATTTCCTATGAGTCATTACCGCAACAGTGGCAAATTGTTCTTGTAATGACGAGTTGCGGTAATGACAAATTCAGCTTTAGTATTTTTTTTAAGAGGCCCGGCAGCACAGACAGCAAGGGAGGTTTGAGAAATGTGAACTAGAACAATATCGCCTCATGACAGTTAAAGAAAAATTTTGCTGCATTCCTTTCTTGATTCAGCTGTTGATTATTAAATGTCCGTTGCGGTAATGAAACATAATAAACCTACTCACTCAAAATAAGAGTTTTAAATTGAACACTTTGATAAAACCAAGAAGTGATATGAACTTTTAGTTTACCGCAATTCTAAACCCTAGTCTAAATAATGTTATACATCTATGGAAAGCTGAGAAGGAGAGCTTTCTTTTGACATCAATTACATTGCTGCAGCTTAAATAGAGACTGAGATATAGGCAATTGAAAATTACCTTTTTGTGCATTCATAGCGCCGTGACTGACTGCCCGAGTGCTGCGTAACTTTGTGCATATTACACCAATTTAGGTATGAATTTATATATGTCTACCAACTTTTAGCTGCACACAGGCATCCCTTCCCAGTTTTTCTAAATACATGTATGTTGATGATCATAATAAATCAAATC
Source organism: Platynereis dumerilii (assembly GCA_026936325.1). Lineage (NCBI taxonomy): Eukaryota > Metazoa > Annelida > Polychaeta > Phyllodocida > Nereididae > Platynereis > Platynereis dumerilii. Next base: position 5,773,720 of record JAPTHN010000028.1, read on the forward strand.
AAAGACCCTGAGCTGCCCTATGGTCGGGGTTCATTGGGACAGTGATGGTCGAGTCTCATTTTGCTGTTTGACTGGGCAGGTTGCAGTTCAGTCTCTCTGATGCTTTGGATTAAAGCTAAAAGATATTAGTAATATTCTGATCATATTTGTGCACTTTACTTCTGAGTAGCTCAGTGTTTCCAACACTTGAGTAAAATCCGAATATATGCAAAACTTTGCGGTATCCCAGTTTCTCCTACAGTGTGTGTAGGTGGGTGGCACCACTTTGACTATTTGTGTCTTCATTTCTCAAAAACATTGGTAGCTCACACTAGAGCAACTAACCCCCAATTTCTTTCAAAGTAGGTTAGTTGGGGCAAGGTTAAAACTTAATCCAACATAGTAACGAGTTTTTACCCTCGGCAATGTATACATTGCCGACGGGTATTGTAGTTACTTTGGGAAAATTTGTCCGTCCGGCGGGCGGGCGGGCGGACGGGCGGGCGTCCGGATAACGGGCGTCCCACTTGTGTATTGGGAGTAATGCCAAAACTATGGCATGTATACTTTTTATTTTTGAGTCATTATTATATCTTTTATCCCAGTTGTGCCTTTTAGGGGTTTAATCCACATGAGATTAATACTTTTCTCACAATTATTGAAAAATGTGAAAAAATATTTTTTTGTGTATTGGGTGTCAAGCCAAAACTATGGCATGCATATTCATCATTTTTGGGTAAACATGGTATCTTTTATCCCAGTTGAGCCTTTCGTAGGTCTAATCCCCATGACATTAATACTTTTCTCACTATCATTGAAAAATGTGAAAATTTGTTTTTTTTTTGTTTCTGGGACAGAACTAAAAAACTGCAGTACTTTTGACACTGAAATTTGCACATTGTATGTATTAAATACCAAGATGTGTTTTTTGTGGGTCTAAATGCTCTGAGAAAGTTGAACGGACGACAATTTACCAAAAATATGAAAAAATACTTTTATTTTAAACTTGTATGACTCAGTCAATTTTGTAGTTAAATCTATGAAATTTTCCAATGAGGTGTCTAACTTATGCCTCTTTAAACATCTCTAATCAGTTGGAATGTTGGTCCTATGAATTTTTATAAAAACCCAAAAATTCGAAAAAAATCCCAATTTTCCAACATTTCTGCGTGAAATGCCAAATGGTAATGGGTAAGTTATTTAACTTTAGGTCTTATTGTAGTTAGACACACTATTGACTAATATACACAGCCGTTGCATGAGTTTTTGCAAATTTTTCCATTGAAATGTATGATTGAAAAAATGCAAAAATTCATTAAAATGTCTATTTACTCTCCATTTCCTTCTGATGTCATACCAGTCTTTGACATTTTTTTTGTCAAAATAAACCTGACATGTTTCACATCATCATCATGCTGATTTTGAACAATATGAACATTTTCATTCGCAGCAGAGGTCAATATTAACAAAATTAGATAAATATTAAGGATTTTCAGATAATCATAATTATGTCAGTAAATATCGGCCCTTGTCAATCAAATTTGCCACAAGAATGTCTTCATTTGACTTTTTCTACCTCTCGTCATGAAATATTATCAATAGGAAATATATAAATTTTATATATATGTGGACTTTCAAAGCATTAATTAGGTATATTAAAAAACATGCATTTGTGTGTTAATATTTTAAAATGTTGACACTAAATCTTTAACTCCCAATTATTATAACTTTATGGATAATATCTAAACTCAGTGTTGTAAATTTTTGATGATAAATTAATGTCAACCCCTTTTATTTAGTTGTTTGCATGAAAATTAAATGTGAATGAATCAGACAGATTGGCTTTTGTTGAATGGAGCACTGGAGAAGTATTGATTATGTAATGTTATGTCACAGGGTAATTGTCTTCCCTGCTAATCCTTTGACAAGAAATCTTAAACTCTCAATTCTAACTTAATGGTTTAAATCTAACCTCAGTTATGTACATTTTAACATACTGTCAGCTTACTTTTATTTTGGTCTTTAATGAAATATGAACATATAAGACAGACTGGCAATAAGACCACTATGTATATATAGAGGGTTATTAAAGAAAATTACTTGGCATGCAAACCCCATTGCTGCAAATTTCAGTGTGTAATTTTACATTTTAAGATTATTGGATAAATCTGTCTTTTAATTCATTTTAAAACTAACTCCAATTGTATTTTTAGCATTTTAAAGAAATTTTGGTTGGGGGTATAAGTGTCATCATGGAAGGGGTCCAGTTTTTGTTGAATGGGCACTAGAGACACTGTGTCTGTGCTTCATTGTACCCCTCCCCTCCAGCCATTCATGTTATGTAACATTGTGTCACTAATCCTCTCCAGTGACCAAAGCTAGGAACAAAGGAGCACAAAAGAAGTGCACAGCACCCTCAACTTTTTAACACATTTTCTTTTTTTTTTAGAAATATGTCCAAACTGCATTGACACCAACTTTGTAGTTTTATATTGAACAAATAAAGAAATTTCCAATTTGAATAAAAAATTTAGGCCAAGTAGAAGCTGAGATATATGACTTTTTGTAGCCCTTGCAGGCTGTACACAGAGTTGGGACATGTTTCATTTGTTTTGTTTTTCTTTACAGCTATTGTTATTCTTCAAAGTTTGACCAGCATTTAACCTTTGTATTAACTAGCAACTTGCTTAGTCTTAAAAGATATATATATATATATACTAGCATAAACCTTGTTTTAGTCTTACTATTTACAACGGTTTTGGCTGGAGACATCTTATCTATAATTTCTGTTTTTAGACCTTTATCCATATTTGTAATTTATGATAAGAATAGCTAAGACTAGATAGACTAGATAGATAGATAGATAGATAGATAGATAGATAGATAGGAAGATAGATAGATAGAGAGATAGATAGAGAGATAGATAGAGAGATAGATAGATAGATAGATAGATAGATAGAAGACACATGTAGACAGATAGATATATATAAATAGATAGATTGATAAATGCATAGATAGATAGATAGATAGATAGGTAGATAGATAGATAGATCAACATGTCATCCAGGAGATTCAGACATATTGTTTTAGTGTCAAAAACACCTAAATTCAGAAAATGGGACTGAATGTGCCACTTTACAGAGCTTTTGGTGGTTTTTATTGTTATTCGGCCATTAATCTGACTGTCGCTTGGCCCTGGTTGTTTGTATTATCTATGTGGTCAGCAACATTGTTCCAGCGTTTGATTGGAAGCTGCTTTATTGAGGAAGTGGTGGTCCCACTTCCTCCTTGTAATCGTCCGAGTTGCCAAAATGCTGCAGTTGGAGGATCAGAACTTTTGCTAAGTTATTAGGATTTTCTGGGTCCATTTAGCCAACACAAAGTGTCGGCATTGATTGTTTATCTAATTAGAAATCACATGTGGGTACTCACGATGTTGTCCTTGCTTGCTAAACTGAAAATTCTTGATTGCAAATTTCCACAAAAAGGACTCTGCAGATTCGTTTTTGCTCTGAAATTCGCGCTGTTATTGGGTACATTCGATTCGCTCTGCTCCAACTACTCCGGAAGTGACGTTTCTGCTCTGGGGTCGCTGTAAAATGGTTAACTAAGGCGCGGGACGGGCGGGACGTACTAATTGACGTGAGAGGACTAACTTGAAAGCAATAAATCGATGAATATGCCACAGTTAAGCAACCACTGATGCTACAGAAATGGCAGACCACATTTTAGAAAGTCCAGCTCATTTGCTTGCCAGTTTTCTGCATAACTGACGGCTAGCTCTGGGCTAAATGTGGTTTTTCAAGAGACATTAAATTTGATCGGACATACTTTTTTGTTTTTCACAATATCTTCAAAATGGACTAGATTGAACTGTTCAGAATGAAATATAACACAACTGGGTTACGTTACAAGTGTTTTGAAAGCTCCCATTTATTACACAGATATTTCTATCATATTTGGTATTCCATAGCTTCAATTTTAATAGCGTTACATGACAATTATATAGATCTATTTAACAAGAGGTTGGCACTCTGTAGAGTGCAAAGAGAAGGGGGGGGGGTGACTCATGTCTTTCCATAATTTGCTGCATAAGTACATTGGAGCCTATTCAGTGTTAACGGTGATGTGAGTCATTGAATGAGGCCCTTGGTCCTTCTGGTCAGGCTCGAATGACAGATATTCTAGGAAACCGTTCCATGTGCTATTTGACATTACCAAAACGGCGATTTTGCTTAACCAAATTAAACGCCGATTACCTATGTCAAAAACGCTATTTCTTAACACTAATGCTTCACAAATAAAATATATAGCCTATAATCACAAAAACAAATGTTGTTCAGTTATCATTATTTTGTTCTATAATCGTCTCTGTTAGCCAACTTGATAGAAAATCAAATAATCCAGTGAGAAACAAAATGGCTAGCAGGTATTGGTAGAAATCTTGAGCTATAATATATATATATATATTGTAAAAATGTATTTTATTTTTTCATTAAAAACTACCCAGCACAAAAAGGAGTACATTTGAAGCTCACATTATTTAAATTATGCTTCCCTTGTATAAAGTATAGGCAATTTTGCAGTACAATCCGAATGCATTTGGTAATTTTAATAATTTGAGCGCTTCAAATGTACTTTTTTTTGCTCTTAGTCTAATTACATGTATACAGGGGTGCCGGAAGGATCGCGGACGGCAGAGGCGGTCAGACGAGCAAAGGGCAAATCATATTCGCGCCAATTTCGCGTGACAAAATTTAAATAGAGTGTCAATTATAATTTTGAATATAAAATTACTAATTTGTGCCTAAAATTACTAAAATAAGGCATAATAATGTTTTATTATTAAGATCAAAAGGGCACACCTTGCCCCCCTGCCCCTCTTGGACAAGGGCAGGAGGGGCAATTGTCCCCCCTGCCCAGGCTGCCCCCCCCCTGTTCCGGCACCCCTGCATGTATACATGTGCAGACCAGAGTGCAGAGCTATAGACCCCGAAGTTGACTACATAAAGTCGACTAGTGAAGTCATAATAGTTAGCTTTGAGGCTCTGGATGGGGTTTTGTGCCCCCCTGTCCCTTGGCCATTTAACTTTTGAATTCCCTGTCTCTTTTCAAGTTTACTAATGATGCTTTTGAATTCCCTGTCCCTCAGCGCTGAATTGAGTTTTATGTCCCCCTGTCCCTTGGTCATTTTACTTTTGAATTTCCTGTCCCTTGATAGCTCTTGATCATTTTACTTTGAGTTCCCTGTCCAGGGGCGTATCTAGAAATGGCCTGAGGGGGCATTACATGGGGTGAATATGGGGCGCTCCGCGACTTTTCTCATCTATTCCATGTTAATTTTTGGCCTGAGGGCCCCCCTAAATATGCCAATGTCCCTGTCCCCCATATTCCCCCATCCAGAGCCTCAGCTTTCCAAGCAGCAAGTTATTGTTCAGTCCAGTCAAGTCAGAGTTGAGTCAGCTAAGTCAAGTTATAGTTGCATAACTATTTTCAACTCACAGAAATGGTTTAGGTACCATTCTAGACAGCATAAAGAGCACAAGATACATTCCACACTATTTAAGGACTTTTTTTAAAGTCTCTGCAATATAAAACTCAACAAAAATGGACGCATTTGCAACCTACATGATTTCTGAGTAAAAAAATGCTGAAATTTCCGAAGTTATAATGTATTGTTGAAGATTGTTTCAGAGAAGGGAAATTGCATGTAGACCAGAGTACAGACCAGAGTGCAGAATAAAGTGCAGAATAAAGTGCAGAATAAAGTGCAGAAGAAAGTGTAGAAGAAAGTGTAGAAGAAAGTGTAGAAGAAAGTGTAGAATAATTATTTAAAGTGTAGAATAAAGTGTAGAATAATTATTTAAAGTGCAGAATAAAGTGTAGAATAAAGTGCAGAATAAAGTGTAGAATAAAGTGTAGAATAAATTGTAGAATAAATTGTAGAAAAAAGTGTAGAATAAAGTGTAGAATAATTATTTAAAGTGTAGAATAAAGTGTAGAATAAAGTGTAGACCAGAAGACTAGCAGACCAGAGTGCAGACCAAATGCAGACCAAAGGCAGACCAGAATAAATTAAGTGCAGGCCAGAATGCAGCCTAAAATTAAGACCAGCTAAGTATGGCTCAGTTCACTTTTATTAATACTTAATTGAACAGTAACTGTTATCATGTGCTAAACAAACCTTGACATGCAAGGGTGCTCCTGAAAGCAAGAGGAGGAACCTCCAAGAGGAAGAAGAAGAAGACCAGGATGCTGACAAATCATTCTATTATAGGCCTATATAGTTTATATAAATTGAAATAAATGTATGCATGTCCCAATTAATAATTCTCTTTGGATACAGTCTACAGACCAGGACACAGCAGTCTACCGATTTATTGAAAAAAAAAAGTTGTCTTTTTCCTTAATAAATAAATTTATCTGATAATTGATTGCAAAATCACTATGGACCTGTTATCCAGTTGGTCCACATGGTCTGCACTTGGACTGAATAGTGTTTTCCCAAGACTTGAACAAACAGACTGGCTGCCCCGCTGCCGAAACGTCTGTTCCGCATTTTACAGTTACTGCTCTACTCCAGGGAGCACTTGGGAGCAGCGAAACGAATGTACCCATTGACAACCTAAATCGCGGGCCCAGGACGCGGGACGGGACGTGGTGCATTTATGGCCATTGAAGGTGTCTCTATTGATTCTGTTGATTGCATTTAATCCAGTTTCAGTGAGTGACACTCCTGTAATTAATTGTAACAAACCCTGCTAAATAAAGGCTGATTGACAGATTGAATTGAATTGCACTTTAAATGACAGTGTACCATTGTCAAATGACTATTAAAGGTGTCTCTATTAATCGCATTTAATGAATGGCACTATCTGTAATCCATTGATTAAAGGACCCTGCCAAATACACACTGATTGTCAGATTGCATTTAATTGCACTTTCAGTCAAGCCTTTAATTGTCTATAAATATCCATTCCTTTCTTGATCACATTAAGAAAATTACTGTAAGGTTTGACAGTTGTTTAGCTCTAAATCATTATCTATATTTTTCCAAATCCTATCAGAAACTTTTTACTTAAAATGCAGACCAAAATTACTATCATGCTGACCAAATTTCCTACCATATGCTGATCAAATGCTAACCAAATGCAGAGCAAGATGCAGGCCAACAAGAGATGCAGAACAAAAGCATCAGTTAGCATTTTTGACATTTTAAAATAATTACTAAAAAAAAAATCTCAATCTAAATTTTTAATTTCAAATTTGAAATATATTGTGGCAGGAGAATGTATAGATCCCTGAATGCCTTCCAGTTGGTCTACATAGTCTGCACTTGGGTTGCATGATAGCTCATGATTTTACCCCTCCCAGACTCCATTACCCCCACATCTGTTTCTTTTAGGGATGGTCCACAGGGCCTGCATAGTCCAAATTTTACATAAAATTAGCAATGTAAATGTAATTGGGATTCTGATTGGTCAAGACACTCAAAACCCAAGGTCACATGCAAGCTGGTCCATGATTGGCTCAGAAGAGAAGTTGAGTCTACTTCTCTTCAAGGGGTGTCATTAGTGTCATCATAATTAAAATGTGATTAATGTGATTTAGAGGTGTCAGAACTTGAGCTAAATTTTCCTCTGAATCCTCTTGATCGGATCTACATAGGTTTTCATTTTATTCATCAAACTTGCTTGATATTTGATGTTTCAATTAAAATACTCAATCCCAGGAATGTCAATTTCATCTTATCAAAAGCTCTGTTCTTGTAATTTTTGTGTTGTAACGGGAATTGCTAATTTTGTCTTACAACCTGTCTGACAGTGTCTATGACATTTGGCTATTGCTTAAGCATTTCTTGTCCAGGCTATGTTTTTTGCTGCATTCATGAGTATAGATTACTAGAAAATACCCATTTCTTAGTTACTCTGTAGTCTGTAAGGTTTATATACAGCAGAAATGAGCCAGTGGAATGGCACATGACTTTGGTGAGGGCACATTCTCCATCATTGGAATATAAGATGTACAGGCTGTGTGTTTGATGGTAGGCCTTTATATTACTGATGATCGAGAACAGAAGTAAGTCAATAGCAATTGAAGTTTGACCCCTTGACACCTGACAAGAGTAATGAAAGGTGTCAAATATGTGAAACAGAAGCAGGGGAGTATCTAGAGATGGCCTGAGGGTGGGGTGGGAGGAGGCAATACATGGGGAGAATAAGCGGAGCTCTGCAGTGTTTCCTACTCTTCCATGATAATTTTGGGCCGGGGCGGGGTCATGGCCCAATGGCCCCCTCTAAATACGCCACTCGACAAAAGTAAGAAATGTAGTGGACTTGGACTGTGAGGCAGATCAGAATTTCGGAAGTGCCATACTTTTGAGACAGTGGCGCCAGTGGCGGAAATTGTAAGCACTACAGAGTGCGTGGATAACTGTGTTAAAACTATAGATAAAGAGAGTAAGTGCCATCCAAGTTAAAGGGCCACCAGGCCACCACTTCCTTTCATTCCGCTTCGCGGGGTGAGTTCTAGTTAGAATTATTCTTCTTGTTTACATGTAGGCCTATTGGAGCTAATATTTGAAATGAAACTAAATAAAGATAGCTAAAATGTTATAATTTAGTGCACAGTATAAGCTTTGGAGCAAATTCTCTGTGTTTTTCCGTGATTGTTCCTGCTTCACATATTTTCCCCGACATCAGTTGCATTTATTGCTGCGTTAATGGAATCCTTAAACTGACTTTAACAGATTTTTTGTATAAAAATAAGGTCTCTTTCCATGTGTCATCACTTATCACAGATTCAACCAAATTTCTCGTTTTTATCCGAAGTTAAAGGGTGGCAACCTGGTATAAAACCAGGGTGGTTTGATTGGCTGATCTGCTGATTGAATGATTGCTTAATTAATTGTTCGACTGAGAGATCGAATAATTCATTTCCTTGTGCTAATGGATTTTAATATTGCATTAATAACATACAGTATTTGTATATTACTATTATATTAGACCTGTATATTTCATAGAATGGGTGTAGACAAATTTCAGTCATATCCAATAAATTCTAATTTTAAAAATAATAAAATTTAAAACATGAACTTATGTATGCAATAAAAGAAAAGTATTTCTTAAGATGGATGGATGTTTGGGGCTTACATCCTGTATTTACACACTTGGTAGGCTAATTAGGACAGGAAGAGGACACTGCAATGAGGCAAAGGATGATTGAAACAGCCATCAAAGAGCTGGATTCGAACCCTGGACCCGGCGATTGGCAGTCCAGCACGCTACCACTAGACCAACCCTCCCCCCTCAAAACCCTGTCTTTGTTTTCAAATCAAGTATTGCTTAAGTTTTTTTTAACTGTATTTAAGTGTCTGCTCTGCAGTTACGGAAAGTCAGGGAAACTCATGAAAAACATTGTGGTGATGGAAATTCAACAAATTGCAAAAATAAATTTTGGCCTTGATTCTCGCTAAAATTTTTTACAGATTTTCATTATGGCACTTGCTGTGACTTGGTGGAAACGGACATCAATTTAAAGTTTTTAGGGACCTTGCCCCCTCAAAGCTCGCGCCTCCTGAGGGCCACTTGATTTCACTGCCTCCAGAATAGCCACAGATTAGCCGAGGGTATGCTGCCGCGCAGCCTATGTTTATATTTCCAAAATAGCTGAGGCTATGAACAGTCTGGATGATTATTTTTGGAATGGTGAGTGTAAATTAATCTTTATTTTTAACACAATATTCTAAAAACGTCCATATCGTATAATGAGGCACAAACCTTAGACATGAAAATAGCAACTGAATTAAACCTTCAGAAGAATAAAACTGCACCAAGAAAATAGAAATTACAAAAGAGAAAAGATAAACCTGCTAGGAATTTCAATTTGGATTTACCCCCAACTGAGTTGAGGTCTTTGCTCTTTCGGAGAAGTTTCAACAAAATATTTTTGGAAGGAATAGCATCAATGCTGGGCATCCATTTCCTTAGAAAAGCAGAAGGCATTTTGAATATGAAAACAACAAGTATTAAATGTAGGGCCGGGATTTTGTAGGCCTACGTCATGCGGCAAAGTGCATCAGTCAGGATTTATGAAGGCAATTTATAGTCGACGAATGTCGTGTGCTTACACGCCTTACAGAAATACACTGGAATCTAGTGCATTTTTGTAAGCTTGAGACTCATCGACTGTACAGGGTGTCTACAGAAAAAAAGGACAGTCAACACAATTGGATTTGTTTACATGTTATTTTGTGCCAAGCATCATTATTCAACAAAACATTAATTGTATATGAACAGTATATTCAGAACAGTCAAATTACCCATTATTCGCACCCCTTGATGTGGTAACTTTCTGAAGATGAGACATAAATGATGCAAAAGCGTGTTTCATGCTCTCCACGAACATTTTGCCCCATGCAGACATTGTGGAGGCCTTTAACTTTAATTGGAGGGTTGCGATAACTTGTTGGATTCTGTCTCCCAATTTGCCCATACTGAATAATCCACTGGGTCCAGCTCAGGAGACAAGGGGTGGCATTCTACCTGGCTCAGTGGGCTTGTTTTGAGGCACTCCTGAGTCTTCTTCGCAGTATGAACAGGTGCTACACCTTGTAGGAAGATGATATTGCCAACAAAGGAGTTTCTCGTCTGACGCTATGGCACTCCAAATAATTTCAGAATGTTATTATAAACATTTGCATTGATTCTGGTAGTCTGGTCAATGGCTTATTTGAGACATTTTTGTGATTTTCTTGTCATCAGATGACTCCATGTTGAAGACCAAGTGTAAGGTCCTGAATTGAAGTTATCGGCAGCTGGAGCATCAGCAAACGTCCCGCTACTCACACATGAATCATTCCCACTCACACAAGCACCATAAATGGTGAAAAACTTCTAATCAAGAATGAGGAAAACAGGTCGACCTTTTTCAGCCTAGAGCAATGCAAGCACTTTTGCATATCATGCTTGCATTTTGCCTTAGTAGTGATCGAATTCACAAATAAACATATTTGCACTAGACCTAATATGGCTGACTATCAAATCCATTCTTATGTTAGACTTATCACCAAATTCTGAACTTATATGAGTTTGAAAAAGAAGAAAAGTGACTGTCCTCTTTTTCTGTAGACACCCTGTAACATAAATTTATAGCAAATTCACAGTTGAATGCTGTAATGGCCATGTCGTTTAAAATGTATCAACCAAAATAACTGCATGGAGGTATGAAGGCTGTGAATGAGGGGTTAAAGGGGACAGGCATTCAAAAGCAGAATGACCAAGGGACATGGTCACATGGGGGACATAACACCCCCATCCACAGCTAAGGGACAGGGAATTCAAAATTCAATGAGAAAAATTGTAAAGGATCAGGGAGTTCAAAAGTAAAATTGCCAAGGGACAGAGGGATGCAAACCCCAACCGGTGCCTCAAGACACTGAGGAGTAAAATCACTTCAACATTCAATGTGTGGGGACCTTTTACTTGTCCAACACATAAAATGATATAGGCTAAAAAAGTCACAGGCATTTGCCACCACATTGTTCACATAGATCAAGCTGCATGTCCTGCTGTGGGACAAAATGTCATTTCACCTAGGTGTCAGCAGCTATCTTGAAAACTTTTCCCTGAAGAGAACTTACAAAAGGAGAGACACCAACCTCTCGTTTTTTTTTGTCACAGCAAAATGCTTCCATACATACCAATCAAAATGTACATGCAAGAGGCTTATTATCAAGACCCAAAGCGGCAATTGCCCAGAACAGAGCGCCACAAATACACAAGTCTCATCATAACCCTTAACTAAACATCATTCCGGGCATCCTTCTCGAACTTTGCTCAGACAAACATCCAAAAACATCGGCCTTAACCACAGGCTTGATCATTGAGACCTTTAAAATAAAACAGAACCATGCAGAGGGAAAGAAAACTGATAAAGGAAGTACAAATTCGGAAGATGGTGACACAAGGCTAAGTTAGCATGATTGCTGCCCATTTTAGCTCCAAATTGTCATACATGTCGAAGCTCCAAGTTTTTTTTTACATATCCCACTTTGACATTATATGACAGCAATAACTGGATTTTGCATGGGCACTCATTAATTAACAATAAACCTAACAAAATTATTTTCATGGTCATGGCAATTTACTGCACAATGAACGCACAGCCATGCAGCATTTATTATACCATAACTAAGTAGTATCTTTTGTTCATTTCATCATCTATACATTGCAACCAATGTCACTATGTACAACAGCCACACATATAATAACTCAATCTATTAACATACACAATTCAACAAATACAAGCTGGTCATTCGAACATTTTTAAGCTGAATTTACTGAAACTACAATTGTTATACTACTCATTTCTATAATTGAGTAGTATTCATCTACAACTTAAAATTGCATAAATGCCCTTACTTAATCTCTACACTTGGCGAAGTCCAGCTTGAAATTTATATTGTCTTACATTCTAATATTGCGGAAATAAATCCACATTTCTCCTATCATCTATAATATTACCTACATAACAAATTCATTACTAATACAAGTGCCTGGAGCAAGATTACATCATTTCTATAAATAACACGGAAAAGAATAATGGAATGCACCAGTGATTGTTAATGACCAGATTAATCCAAGAATTTACGGTTCAAGTTGGCACCGAAGAGTATTTTTCGCAGCTCGGGCATCATCTGAAAGTTAACAATGTTCGGAATATAACAGAAAAATCAGAATTACACTGAAAAATCACATAAATACCCTATACTACGTAATCGATTCATTTGAATTTTTAAAAATTTTCCAATATAATTATACATCAGGTCAATAAAATGTTTCAACGATGCAATTTCCAAAAAAACCATCAGGTTCTTTAAACTATTATATTTCTCCTACTGCCTGTTTCATTGAAATTTTAACGTGATGGAAATTCAATGGTACGACAAATGAACAGGTGCTAAATATGACAACAATTGCAGTTTAATGAAATACACCTGAATAAAATTTACCTGATGACTGATCATCTCCAGTCTGCTGTCCAAAGTATTTTCAATCTTAACTCGTCCTCTCTGAGCAATCAATTCTACTCCTCCAGAACTAGAAAAAAACAACTTAGAATCAAGACACTAAATCAGGATTATAAAATCATCAAGTCTACCAGAACACATCAGTACCCATCATCATAACTGAAATAATATTGACCCGTTAATTTGTAGCAAAACCTCTCTATTTTGGTATCATGATTGAATTTATTCAATTGATAAAATCCTGTAATAGCGCAACATCAACACTTAACTTTACTTACACATCAGAGCTGAGGAAGTTTTCTGTATCTACGGTGACTTTGACATCCTTCTTGGTGGCAGTGCGATACTTGTTGATGGAATGCTCCAAGACATCCTGCAATTATGAATATAACCAAAGTAGCACCAATTCGAAATCAGAATCAAGCTTGTTTTATGTATTTGAGTCGTTACAGACAAATGTGTCAGTTTTACAGAAGGACGTGATATGTCAAGATTTGCAAATCTTAAAACTGCACTTCTATTCAGCATTTACAGTAACACACAGAATAATTCCTTTTAAAACTCTCCTCTGACTTACCCTAACATGTTGCAAATCTTGTTGCTTGCATCTGATAATGACATTTTCTTCTAACATCTGGAAGAGCCCCTGTAATAAATAAATTAATTTGATTACTAAATAATGCTCTGTTGGAAAATAAACAACCACTGCACATCAGCAAACCCTCAGCATGTTAAATGTTGGTCCCTCATACAGGGCTAATCTAATATCATATTACAATTACGCACGTGATCACAAGCAGGTGACGTCATCCCAGATCACAGATCTCTTTAGCGGCTAATATTCACTCCACGGGCCTGTCATTTCCCTGAAATGTTACTTTGCTACTATTCTCCTTCAGATAACACGGAAAACTGTTGCTTCAACTGTTTTACAGCAGTTTTTACACTCATATAAGCGCTCCTCCGATCTATTGTAGTTCCAATTTCCGCCACGGCGCCACTGTCTCACAAGTACGGCAGTTCTGATCTATTTGGCATTACTCAGTGCCACCAAGTGCTATTCAACCTCTTAATATTACAACCTGTTCCATTCGTTTTAAACAGAACTCTGTTAATACCAATTGAACTATTTGCCCTTTGACACCAAGGCCAATCAAAGGTCTCAAAGGTGTGAAGACATTAGTGCAATTAGCACTGAAGAGGTAATGCTTCTCATTTGCAAGCTGCTCAATCATGCTTCACAATCTCAATAGTCTTTTATTGTCACAAAGCACATGGTCAACTAACACAATTTATTCGCAAACACACTCTGCACGACCCCATTGCTCTCATGTCATGTGTCTCGCCATATATCTTCATTTTCAAGATATCAAAGGCCCTGTTCATCTGCTTTGTGAAGGCATCTACAAATCTACACACAAACAATAAAAATAACGTGCAAGCACTTTAACAGCTGCTTGTAGATATCTATAGGTACAAGTAGCTACAACCCTACCAGGTTACTCTTTCTCATTCCAATTGCTGTAAACCAATCATCAACATCACCCTCGTCCTCATCTCCATTGTAGTTCCTTCTCTTCATCTGCCTAAGTTTTAATTTATAATTTTTTTCTCTCTCTCTTCAAGTGTAAGGTAAACATGGTCTATATCTGGTGGCGGGTAGAGGGGGTGAGTAGTCACAACTTTTCGGAGTTTCAAAGGCACCTCCTGATACCAATAACTGAGATTTACATGTACTATTATATATATCTATGCTGTGTTATCTATACAAATGTATACAAACTAGTAAAGCCCATTGAAAGCACATAAAGCGATAAGGGAAAAACAGGTGAATCAATATTTTGATGGCATGTTGATAAAAAGTTGTTAGTGAAGTATTTCTATGAGATTAAGATGGTATTACATTAGAAATGAGACAGTCAAGAGCATGGTCGACTTTGTAAAGTGAGAGTAACCTTTTTGTAAAGAGGGAGTTATTTGGTCGTTGGCCAAAGGAAATAAAACAATGGAAAAGTTGAAATGTTGACAGTGCTGCCATCTGGCATAATATTTTTGGGGCGAAACATTTCTGGGACAGTAGGTCATTTGCATAGTGGAGGTCTGGTGGAGAGAGAGGGAACTACCATTGATGTTACACACAAACTGCATTAAACAGCAAGGGAAACAGCTATTGATGACGTCATCAGAAGAAGAAAAGGATGAAAGAAGGGCAGGTGAAGGCTGCAGGGGAAGGATAGGCCTGTGGAGGGAGTTATCGATGGACAACGGCCTGTGACCCAGGATGACCTCATTTGCATGTCATTAGCATATTTAGTTTGAATGTATATATAGATTGTTTTTGGTGTTAAAAAAAATATATATATATAAGTATCTATTAATATACTGATCTATCTATCTATGTCTATTCCTTCCTTTGTTGCTTCCTTCTTTCCTTCATTTCTTCCTTCCTTCTGTACATTTGTGTACACTGGATCTGGTTTGTACAGAGCTGCTGCTGTTGCTGCTGGTCACACTGCAGCAGGAGAGAGCAGCAACACACTATGTTTGAATTTCGCGGGAATTACCTTATTTTTAGTTTAGAAAATAAAAATTTATTGTCACAGAAGTTTACCAAAAGTTGATGGAAGCAAGATAATATTCTATTCAGACTGCATGCAAAGTTTTAATGACATAGGTGAAACAGCACGACCAGGGGAGTTGTCATATTTTTTCCTGAAACTCCTCTCGCAATACAGGCTGCAAGCAGCTGTAATAAATGACTTACTTATAATCTTTATTTGCACGCTATCACATGATGATCACATGATGATCTTCATTTTACTCAATTGCATTCTTTCCCAGGCACCATTTTGCCTTCTCAAATGAAAATGTCTAATATTTTCACGCCACTGGCGGCTCTTTATTTTTTCCCATGTCCTCTCTCACTTCAAAGCTCTCTGTCACTTCTCAACCAATCTGCCAAGCCTCTTTCACTTTCACAGTCTTGCTCCCTCAATTAATACACGAACAATGCCTTCTACATGTCATACCACCACATTGACACTGCCACATTGCCGTCAACTCATGAGCCTTACAGCTCCTGACACCAGAAAATACCCCTACCACAAATACGCTCAACGTCGCTGATGCAAGCGGTTGCACTTCCTTCTAAGTCACCTTAAATTACATGTACATTGTTTCAGGCCAGCTCATCGCTTACAGTTCATATCACCCTAATTTATCCTCTTTTCCACGCTACCCTATCTTAATGGCTATATTTTATGCTTTCAATATTTTTATTTGTTTTCAAGACTTCCACATGCAATCGTAATTTTCAATGGGTATATTCTAGTGACAAATATTGCACCAATAGGGTAATGTTCTTTGAGTCGGACAGCTGGATTCAAGCCATTTTAAAAAGTGATATCTGGCCAGGTTAAAGGGTTATGGGTTATATTAACCAGGGTATCAAATTGAACGTTTTCCAGAAATCTATACAAAAATTGACAATTTGCATAATTGGAACACTGTGTATTGGGTTATTTTTGGGACTTTAAAAAAAGAGAGGGGTAACCTTGAGTCGGACAGTTACAAGGCATTGAAGTACATTTGTTTAAGATCCTTCCAATCCATTAATAGATGCCATATTAGAGCACAAAATACATTGAGCTCAGTACTAACCATTTTGATGACAATCTGAGGTCAAATCAATACCATAGACCTGAATAAAACCCTTCAATCTGGAGAAATTTTACTAAAATACTCAATTCCTGACCAAACAAAAAATTGAAAAATACCGTGCAAGCACGTAAACCGCAGTCGTTGTTATAGGCACAATTATTTTGTAGGCGTAAGGCTGGGCCGGCATGAGCGAGAGCGAGTATGACATGTACAAAAGGGAGGAAATGAAATATGAGGATGAGCAGCAAGTTTATGGACAATGATAAAACTGTGAAGTCTCTTGCAACCAAACCTGTTGGTATTGGTTTCTCGTCACTACAATGATCTGCCTCTAGAATTTTTACACATTTTCCTCAGGAGGTGAGCATTAACTATTCCGGGGAGGGGGGAGGGGTGGGGGCTGTTTGGGATTTTTGTAGTTGGGAGTCAGCCCACTAAGTCAGGAATGAGCATGTTCTCTGGACACTGCCTCAGTGCCTCAGTTTATCATGTGAAATATCAATTTCCCTAAAAGTTCTAAGTATGATGCTTTGACGGTTAACCTTCTAAAGGGGGAATAGGGAGGCAGGTACTTCCCCCCCCCATATTGGACCCTCCCCCCTTATGATCTTATGATAAGTGTCATTTGTGTTAAAACAACAATAATGCTTGAGTGCTCAGTAACCCCCCCCCTCCAATTATATTCTTTTTGTCAATTTAATTAAGCTTGCTTTGGGTAATTTGGCCATAGTTTTATAGTTTTTTAAAAATCAGAATTGTATGCAATATCATCTTGAACACTTATCATTCACTATGGAAAATTCTGAGTGGAATATATACAAAAATTTCATGTACATGTGATTTTTTTGAAAATGAATACTTGTAATAATCCTGTCGTGTTTGGATCATATTACATGTTATTCGATTTGCCGTTAATTTAAGAAACCTAGAGTATGATTTAACAGTTTTTAATAAACCATTTTTGGGTGTGTATTTCATTTGGGGTTGAAAATTACTCTGAGTGAAAGCCAAGTGGTGTCAATTACTGAGGGTTCCGAAAGTGCAATGTGATGACATTTTTACAACACAGACTCCTGATAAGGCCTTACACAGTAACTGTTTGTGTTGGTTTTGAGACTTATTCTATGCAGTGTTTGGTAAAACTATAACTTACATTCTACCACGAAGAAACTAGAGCTGCTTTTGCTATTTATTTATGCATAGTAAAGTGGCAGTCATTGAATCTTTATTTTCAAATCAACAGTGTAAAAATAAGAGGTCATGCAGCTGATGCAGGAGGTTGGGGGGGGGGGGCTGGGGCAAGTAGAGCAACCCCCCCCCCTTCATCAAACAAGAATGATCTAAGATGTGGAGTTACAACAACACTATCTACCTACCTAGCCATCAATCTATCGAAATATCCATCTGTCAGGATGGGTGACTGGGGCCCTACATCCTGTATTTATGCACTCGGTAGATCAATTAGGACAGGGTGAGGATACAGTAATGATGCAAAAGCTGAAAGCGCTGTCTAACATAGGTTTAGGTGACCAGGCCAGAGCTGGATTTGAACTTTGACATAAGAAATTTACTTTGCATTGATTGCTATTGCTCTTAATTTGGGGATGCGAGAGGCACCCTTATGTCTTTGAGATCGTTGATTCTATTTCAATTATTCTTGACTACTATGCTAACTAAAATGATGTAAAACAAACAAATTGATTTAATTTTAATATTTAGGTATAACAATTGGTCATCTATCTATCGATCTATCTATCGCTCTATCAATCTATCTATCTATCTATCTATCAATCTATCTATCAATCTATCAATCTATCTATCTATCTATCTATCAATCTATCTATCTATCTATCTATCTGTCTATCTATCTATCTATCTATCTATCTATCTATCTGTCAATTTATCTATCTACCTATACAGGGGGGAGGTTTTTGGTCTAGTGGTAGCGTGCTGGACTGCCAATCGCTGGGTCCCGGGTTTGAATCCAGCTCTTGCTGGGTCACCTAGGCTTATGTTGGACGGCTGTTTCAATCATCCTTCACCTCATTGCCGTGTCCTTCCCCTGTCCTAATTACCTGCCAAGTGCATAAATAAAGGACATAAAGCCCCAATCATCAGTCATCTATCTATCTATCTATCTATCTAACTATCTGGATAGACGATTGGGGCTTTATATCCTGCATAAATTTGTGCAATTGGTCAAGCTAAAGATTTGATATGACAGGCAGGCTAATAAGGACAGGAGAAGGACACAGTGCTCAGTGAAATAAATGATTATCAGATTATTGAAACTGCCATTCGTTCATGGGTCAATAGGATTGGGCCAGAGTTGGATTTGAACCCAGGACCCTTGTTATTTGTTAACTTCAGAAAACACAGTTGACTCAGAACTCGAATGCAACATTATAAACGTGTGAAGAAGCCAGCCAATTTTGGGAATATTAACAAAACCACAAACAGTTGCAAACCCAAATCTGCAGTCTCCATCACTCGAGACATTAAAGTAGCAATAAAAGGGCAGAGGGCAAACCACAAAAATACTTAGGAGATAAGGCTCCAAAACCACGGGGTAGACATGCCTAGTACTGCAAGCACATTCCATTGAAGGGCATTATTACCCAACTCTCCACCTCCACAACATATGTGGCATGTCACTGGCAACCTCAGATTGACAATTTATTGGTTTGTTTTCCCACATCATGACACATGACAGATAAGCACGGGTGCACTGTCAAGGATTTGCTGTAAAAACTTACTTGTTCTTGTTTACTGTGACAGTTCACCTTGCCTAAGGTGGAGATCCACATTTCTGTAGTCTTTCTGAACTGACAGCTTATACAGTCTGTCTTGAGATTACATATACTGGATACATGTTGACTGATAAGCCTGCAGGAGCGTGGCCGTGGGTTCCCAGGGACTGGAACCGAAGATGTGGAGATTCTTGGAAATGTTTAAGCTAAATAATTCCAGTCATTTTTGACAGTGTACATGAGATTCTTGGTAACAATCATATCCAGGTAAGGTACATGCCTGGAAACCTGCCATACTCGAGATAAGGGCAAAATAAAGGCACGGCCAAAGTTGCCATGGCACACGTGCACCACAAATCATGTTATGTGTGACGAAGTCCCCAGCAGCCAGACAGGAATGTGATGACATTCCTGACATACCATTGAGGACTACAGTACCGGAGTCCTATTGCATAGGACTGCGGTAAAAACGGAGTTTTTACCCCATTTTCAGGGTCATGAAAAACCCACTATACTTGTTTGTATCATGCTGAAACTTTTTGAACAGATAAAAGAGGTCTTAAGCTAAAGATTGGTACCACATACATGGGTATAGGAGCTCTAAATTGGTCAATACAGCCCAACAAAAAGTGTCCGACTCAAGGTAACACCCTCTAAGTGTCCGACTCAAAGAACATTACCCTAGAGAAAATAATGTCAAAGAATAAGAACTGAGAAATTTAATATGTAGGACTCAGTAGTAGTCTCTAGTATTTTTTAATAGAGTCATTGGCCTAATTCAAAAGCATATTGAACTTCTAAAGAGTATCAAACATTTATATATAGGTGTTTAAATAAATACCTGAGTAATGAGTCCATCCAACATTCTGCGGTAGTTGGTTGGATCCCTGGTGATGTTTCCAAGACGATTTCTGGCTTCTTCTAAAGTCTGTGAAATGTGATCCTCTCTGTTTTTCAAGATTCTTAACCTGGCCTGGTTGAGGAGGTTGGAGTTCTGACTGAAATTGGAGAAAAATACAGCTAACCAAGAGTTCAGCAAGCAAAAAAGCGAAGGGTTTGGGAACTTGGTGATGTTAGAATTAGCTTTCATCATGCCATTTAGGAGCATTAAACAATGTTTTGAGTCTTTTGACAATACTTATGTTTCTCTTTTTTTGATTGCTTGGTGCTTACATTTTCTTTTGGAGTTCAATTTGTTTCTCTTTGCGCTCATAATATTCCATGATCTTCACACGCTGCTGCTGAACCAGACGACCCTTTTCAATGTTGAATTCTTCCTCAGCCTGAAAGCAATTACCAATCATTCAACAGTGAAACTCCCTTTATAAAATAAAGTTAAATTTTAAGAATGATCTCAACATTGTAATTACCAATTTCTCAAGAAATGTTTACCAACCTTAGCATCAATTTCTTCAGCTTTTTCATTGGCCTCTTGGTCGATGAAGGCCATCATATGTTGGATCTGCAAAAGGATATTGCGTGTTATGATGAATATAATTTATGTATACAGCATGGAAAAAACACAGGTTTATTGCATGAAGGAGAGTGAAAGGTTTGGCCTTATATCTCGTACGTGAATAGAGAAAAGGTCCTTTTGGCATGAGTATGTATAATTAATTATGAAAAAAGCTATGGCCAACTAATTTGGCATCCATCGTTATAAACATACAAATTCATAGCACAACATGAATTATGCTCTTGATCCCACTTTAGTTTACAGGTATTGGAGAATACATAGAAAAAGAGCGCTCGGAGATCGCATACCTCAGCCTGCCTTGAAAAGAAGACTCGGACTGAACACAACTTTTTAATTCTTGATATCTGTTATCGATCAATAATCAAGTAATTTATACAACATTAAAACATTTTTTTGTAATTTTAATAGAATATAGGGTCATTCCGTGTCAGATCAACAAGTGGTTTCCACCAACCCGTCTGCGAATTAGCCGAAAAAATTATATGTTGTTTAATGACTCAAAGGAAGAACTTCCTGAAAATTTCAGCTTAATCAGTCTATTTTTCATGATTTGACAGAGGATTGAAAATTGTTGATTTTACCAGTTTTTCAGACATCGGTTTAACCACAATTACACTTTTTGCTCAATAAATATATTAATAATCCACCTAGAACATTGAAATTGGGGATCTACACTAACTGGACAATGGCAAAGGTCCGTGGGTTAACACTTAGTGCCTTTTTAAAATGGCAATGCAGCTATGGCCTTCTTAAATTACCCCCTCGAATATCAATGTTCAGTACAATAAAATTCATATCTCTAGGGGTATACCGGGTATAAATATGAAACTCCTAGGATATATTCTGCATATGTATGGTCAAATAATACTTGAAAATTGGAGATGTGTTCAGCCTCATTTTTTTAATATAAATTTTTGAAAAATAGTCTATGTCTTTGGCTAAGTCAAAAGCAAAACTAGCTAAATCTCAAGGGGTATAGGTAGCATACCCCTCAAATTTTCTAATTATCTTTCATGTCTGTAGGGTATAATACAGGGCAGAATTCAGGAACATGTACAGCTTACATTGGGTTCTTTGGAATTTTGAATATTTTTATACCTGTAACAGTAGTGCTACTGGTGAGTAGCCTTTCTGCAAAGGGTATTATGGAGACAGCCTTTAAACTTCTCAGATATATTCGTCATATGTACGGTCAAATATTACTTGAAAATTTGAGATGTGTTCATATTGGTTTGTTAAATATAAATTTTTGAAAAATATCCTATGTCTTAGGCTAAACCAAAAGCTAAACTAGCTAAATCTCAAGGGGTATCGATGGCAAACCCCCGAAACTTTCTTATTATCTCTCATATCTGTAGGGCATCATACAGGAAAGAATTCAGGAGGATGTTCAGTTTACTTTCGGTTCTGCAGAATTTTGAATATTACATGGATCTGTAATAGTAGTGCCACGGGCGAGTAGCTCTCCTGCAAAGGGTATTTTAGAGACAGCCTTTAAACTTCTCAGATATAGTCTGCATGTGTATGGTCAAATAATACTCGAAAATTGTCTATGACTTCAGCCCCGTTTTTTTAATATAAATTTTTGAAAAATATTCTATATGTTAGGCTAGGTCAATATTAAATTCAGCGAAACATCAATGGGTATAGGGGACACATCCCTGAAAATTTCCTGTAATCTTTCATGTTTGTAGGGTATAACACAGGAAAGAATTCAGGAAGATGTTCAGCTTACTTCTGGTTTTGCAGAATTTTGCCAATTTCACTACTGTTACAGATATAAAAATATTCAAAATTCCGCAGAACCGAAAGTAAGCTGAACACGTTCCTGAATTCTTTCCTGTATTATACCCTACAGACATGAAATATAATAAAAAAGTTTCAGACGTATGCCAACTATACCCCGTGAGATTTAGCTAGTTTTGCTTTGGACTTAGCCAAAGACATAGAATATTTTTCAAAAATTCATATTAAAAAAATGAGGCTGAACACATCTCCAATTTTCAAGTATTATTTGACCATACATATTTAGAATATATCCTAGGAGTTTCATATTTATACCCGGTATACCCCTAGAGATATGAATTTTATTGTACTGAACATTGATTTTCGAGGGGGTAATTTAACAAGGCCATAGCTGCTTTGCCATTTTAAAAAGGCACTAAGTGTTAACCCACGGACCTTTGCCATTGTCCAGTTAGTGTAGATCCCGAATTTCAATGTTCTAGGTGGAGTATTATCAGATTTATCTAGCAAAAAGTGTAATTGCGGTCCAACTGTTGTCTGAAAAACTGGTAAAATCAGCAATTTTCAAACCTCTGCCAAATCCTGGAAAATTGACCGAATAGGCTGAAATTTTCAGGAAGTTCATCCTTTGAGACCCCAAACAGTCTATAATTTTTTCAGCCAATTCGCAGATGGGTTGGTGGAAAATTTTTGGAAAATCTGATGATTTGACACGGAATGACCCTATATATATGTCAAAAGGGTGAACATATCAGAGAAACGATTTTTCAATAGGCCGATTGGAGCTCAGTATTTAATGGATAATGGCAATCAATCAATCAATATAGAACATCAATCATTTTTTGTGATTCAGATTTTTTTTTAAGGGTGACCAATACTGACCATGTCAGAGAAACTGTCTTTAAATGGGCCCATTAGAGGTATTTGAAATGGACATGGCAATCATAAATCAATCTATCTATCTACATATCTATGTGTTCGTCTTTCTATCTGTTTATGCCTCTATCCATCTGCCTGTTATTTTCTCTTTTTTTTCAAGGATTATTTGTCTTTTTTTCCTGCAAAGCATAATAGAGTAAAATGAACTAGCAGGCCAAGAGAGTTTACATTTTTACAATCTGTTCAGCAATTCTGAATCGTAATTGAATCTAATAAATTACAGGAATTTATTGATTGTCATTGCTTATTGATTGGCGTTGGTCAGTGTAATCATCATCAAATACAATATTAATGGCCGATCATCCAATCAATCTTAGCTTCAGATCCTTTTTATTTGTCAACATACATATCAATTGCATAGAAACTATACTATCAGTTGTGTATTCCACTACAGTTCATGCAGCACGGTAGAGGACTAATTTTGACTTTCTTTTACTGCAGTGCCAAAAAAGCTCCAATCTTCACCAAAATTTAATCAGGTATTGTGTACTTACAAATGAACACATCGTGCCAAAGGAAATCTAGATCCATTGAGTATTCTTGGCAGGAGTCGATTAACAAACACACAAACCCACAAGCACAGATCCCAGAAACTGCCCACCCTCACAATACTCTGCCCTGCAGGCTGAGTAATCTATCTAAATAAAAGTGTAACGCCATTGGCATATTCGCCACTTGTGGTCCCACCTCTGATGTCATCAAAATCACCCCATTTTCACATCCTTCCCATTCACCATCTTCCACATGCATCAAAACATCAATACTTGCCATATCCACGTAACCTACTACCCATACCACCCAAATTTCTCCTTTCAAACATTCTCCTATATTCAGCCCCCATCAGCCCCCATTTCTCCAATATAGATCAGCCTCTGACTGTCCTGAATGTCCTCCATTGTCCAACACTTTCAACAACCCTGCCAATCCTCACTCCATCTAATGTGCACATTTCCTCCTTTTCCAAACATGCCCTTCTGATGAACTTATGTTTGAATCTGTATCTTCAGTCTTTTCCCCTTCGATTCAAAAGCACACTCATCAACATTTCTCATTCCTTTCCACAAACCAGGCAGCCATACCCAAGTACTTCTTCAAATATTTCATAACAAAGCTTCTCCTGCTTTCAATTTTATAGATACACCAGTAAAACTTTGTAAACCTCTAAACCGCTATATTAGCCTTTTTTATTGACCAAATTCGTAATTTTCAGTGTTAATTAATTTTATACAATTTAGGCAGACTACGAAACTAAAGGGGATCAAAAGATCCAACATTTTCGCGCCATTAGGCCTATATCATTCACTACAGCCAAACTGCAACACACCTTTGTGATTGTCTGTCGTCCAGAGGGTCTATTTATGTATTGTATTGTATTTAATGAATATTTCTTTACTTTAATCATATTACTCCATGTCACTTAGACAAATGTCTCTCTGTGTCAACTGCAATTCACCTTGAAGCCTATCAATACACACACCCACACCTCATTCCGAGAATTACCCAATTAAACTGTCTCTTTCACCTTTACAATCTTTCATACACGACAAAAAATCAATTGTGATATTTATAGATGTCAACAAAATAATATACAATAATTTCAATTTGAACACATCAATAATAAATCTGTCAAAGCACAGATCAATGAATTGATTCACCGAAAAAACATGATAGAGGCCCCATATATAGATAAAGATTTAGATACACAAATAGACATATATATATATACCGAATTAAAGAGGAGGCCGCGGTGAAATTTTAATGGATTTTTAATGTAGAGAGAAAGATAGACACATAGACAGACAGACAGATACATACATAGATAGATAGACAACCACATCGATAGACAAAGACAAAAATACAAAGACAGACAGACAAACAGATAGATGCATAGATAGCTAGATGGATAGATAGATAGATAGATAGATTGATGAATTGACAGATTGACAGATAGATAGATAGATAGATATCCTTTTGGCCACTCTCTCACTCTCATGCACTCAAGGGCTTTGTTTATCTGACATAAGCAGATAGATAGATAGAAAGATAGATAGATAGATGGATAGATAGATCGATTGATAGACAGATGCATAGATCCCCCCCCCTGCCAACATTTTACCATAACTAAATGCCAGACTGAGTCACTGAAGTATGTCACTGCATCTCCCGCTTGCATTACTATGTGTCTCCGCCACGTTACAGCATTACCAAAAAATCTATTAAAATTTCACCGCGGCCTCCTCCTTAATTCATTTATCACTGGGTAATTCTAGTAATTCAATAATGATGTTGTTGATTGAAGATGAGGATTGTCATTTTTGGTCAGCTGACTTAAAACACAATAACTGAGGTGTTATTTCACTATTTGGCCAAAATTGTAGATTGAATTGATCCACAAGTTATTCCAATTACCTGTTTCTGTACATCTGCATCGCTGAGAGCCATGTTTGCTGGTTATTTGGTGTAAAATCGGTTGAAAACACAGATAACAGCTCTTGCAGCTTGACAGGCCCTCCTTCAAATGTCAAAATGGCGATGACAGTCATGTGATCTAAATGGATTTCCCTCATCTGTGTAAACTTGTGCGGTGCCAGGTCATTTTTTAAAATTCATACTGATTTGAGTGTTGTTAAAATATGTTTTTGGAAAATAAAAGGTACAATTTATCAATAATTTGGGGGGAATTAAACGATTTTCATGCGGGTTGACGTCATTCTTTATCACATGATTTTTAGGGCTTCCCCAAAATTCGCCATGAATGCTCACGAGATGGCGCAATAGCAGCGAATACCATACCACCTTGTGGAAAAATGTTTTTGTTTTGTTTATTTCACAGACAAGAATGAGCATTGTTTGTTGATTCCTGTTGTGTTTTGTCTGTGTCCGGATGAATGAAAGGTTTGTATGGGTACATAATTATGGTCTGCATGAACTGTTCAGCACTGCAGTCCATTCATGGGCTGGCACAATGTGGTAAATTGAGTCATTGGTTGTACATGATTGTCATTGACATTGCATAAGATCATACATATGACTTTATACAATAGGCTAGCCTATACTATCACTGGCATTCACTGCTTAAATTTAGATCTGGCATGTGTGACATGTGAGCTATAACCGGATAAAATATTTAAGAAGGTACCAGACCCTATTATTACCACGTACAATAGCTTACAATTTCTAATGGTTATACCTGGTATGTCTTGATTTTGTTACAATATATGTCATCTTGTTGCAGAATAATCCCATGAGGGCCTGGACCAGGACGTAGGCCTGACCATGGTGAAATCGGGAACGCTCAGTTCTGCTTCTGAGCTGAGCGACTTTGCAAGCGAAACCCGAGATGTGGTACTCAGCTATTTCAGTCTGTTGCCGGTCAACGCCCAAGATGGAATACTTAACGACTCGCTCAATTCTAACTCTACAAACAGTTCAACAACTCGGACATTCAAAGGGGACTTGTTTGCCGCAGGACGGCGGAGCAAGGAGGCCTTGCATCAGGAGATTTTAGAAAGAAGTTCTTCGAGAACACCCGAGAAGTTTCGTAGAGGAAATTCTGACACACAAGTGAGGGTTCAATCTCTGCCGAAGCACGTTAGGAAAGAGAGTAGTGGAGAAGAAGATTTGGCAGATTCGGCACGTTGGCAATCAAACCAGCAACAAATTAGTAACATAGAAACTGTAGAAAGTGAGGAGGAGGAAGACTTTGTTGATTCAGGACGTCACCGCACTCATCGGCAATTAAAACAACAACCTAAGCATCGATATGCGAGGTCAATGTCATACGATGAACATAACTTACGAAAGAGATCTAAGGAAGCTGAAAAATCTGAGAGCAAAATGGTGGACAATAAGGACAATAAAGATGAAAAGAAACCATCCCCAAATAATTTGTTGATAGAGTCTAAGCAAGCATATCACCGTGCTCGTTCTGTATCCCCTGCGAGGCCTACTACTTTGAACATCATCCCTGTTTATCCTTCTACTAGTCTCACCGAACAGCTAAGTCAATGGGATCATGTTAAACCCTCAAAATATGATCGCAAAGTGAACAAAATTGACTCTTTCGAAAAGAAAGATTTATCAAAAGAAGACACTTCGAGAAAACTTAACTTTGATGCCGTGCACTCTGGATTAAAAAGGCAAATAAGCAATAGAGGTCATTCTTTGCCAAAACCTATCTCTAAACCTGGGAGACACAACGAAAGGCATTCTCTGCAGAGTTCTCAAGATAATAGCATCGATAGAAGCTCCTTAAACAGTGATGCTTCTCCGAAATCAAATTCTTTTAACTCAAAAACTCAATCTTCAGGAAATTCAGAATCTGTAGTATCTGTACTGGATTGGGAGGATGATGAAGTGAAGAGACTCGTAGACGAAAGTATTGTGTCACCTCTGGCTCTATCTCTCAAACATGCTATCGAGGAAAATATCACCGAAAAGAATCCTCCAACTGCAGAAAGTGTTACCCGAACTCCAAGATCTAGACCTTCAGATTTTGGCAAAAGACTCAGTGGTAAGTTTAGACACGACATTTTAGGATCATACTAACTTTACTGGATGAATTGTCCCTGTCCTTACGATCTGAAATCAAGCTTGAAGAAAAGTTGTAAGGTTAAATAGGCTATTACTTGAAACATACATGTATTCTTACTAGACTGTATACTACATGCTCTTCTAGCCTATTAATTTAACTATTGAAAAAAATTACAACATGTAGCAGCAATACTTCTTATTTGCATTTAGTAGCCTAATTCATCTTAAAGGTGACACTCAGGGAAATAGACTCAGGCCAGACTGTATATAACATATTTTCATAATCCATGGGAAAATTTGAAATCAAAACATTTTGATTGGATGTCCAATAATCAGTCACTTTTAAGACATTCCCACGGGAGGAGTTATCTCTGAACAAAAGAACTTATTTTCTTAGGGGAGACAATTGGGCAGTCATTAGTGTTGGGACGATACTATCACTATCGCGATACTTCATCGCCAATGCAGTCACAATACAACTATCGTGAGGAAAATTACTCATGATATATCACAATACACTATTGCCAAAGGCAGCAAGTATCAGGATTACCGCGATACGTTTTGTCTGCTTAAAAAGCATAGTTCTGCTGATTTCTGAAAGGCGCTCTAGTGCGCATTACTCCTCAATATTGTGAGAAATCCATGAAAGTCGCAATATTTTTACCTCAGTTTTGTCAACTAGAGAATTTTTTTTGCCCAACTTTCCAAATACTAACTTCATACAGCAATGATGTTGAATTGATACCGTAATAGTTGATGTTTTTCAAGCTTTTTCTGGATATTTACCTATCGCAATAGTATTGTATCGTGCACCACAAGTGTTGGCAATATATTGAATCCCTTCCTCACCTGATAGCGTGTATCGTTCAGGTATTGTATCGGTAACGAAGTATCGTTTAAACTATTGTATCACAAAATCCTCACGCTACCCAACGCTAGCAGTCATGGAGTCTCAAATACCAGCCTCTTCTGATTTCTAATTACCATACTCACCAACTAACTTGCATCTGATTGGTCTAGGGCAGGGCCATTCTCAACAAATGTGATAAGGTCTTTTTTTATAAGGTGAAAGGTGACCACTTCATGAAAACTGGAAAACTACAAAAAAGCGAACTAGAGCTGGTAAAATACAATTGAAAAATGGATCATCATACAAAATTGTCATGTTTTTCAGGATCATTGAACAGCAAGATAACCAGAAGTCCAGGAGCGAGGTGTGTAACTCCGCAAACTGAGGTAGCCCAGCTAATTGCCGCTATTGGAGACCAGATACAACACGACTACGGCCACATCCTTAACCAGGCAATCAGCACAGCCGCAGCGATACCAGAAGAAAGTATTGACGCTGCTACCTTAGGGGAAATCATCACCAGTGTTGGTCTCATAAACAGAGAACACGGATGGAAGAAAGTAAGTCCCACAATAAGTTATTAAAATACACAAGAATAATTTTTGGATGGGGATAATCTGTTTTAACTTATCAAGGTGAATCAATTTTAAGGTTCTTAAAAGCTTATTGTCCCCTCATTTAAGGATTTTACTTACATTGTTGCACATACTTTACAGGGGTTAGTTTATAGTTCTGCGAAATTTTATTTCATCTGGCCGAATAAATTATACAAATTTGGTTTAAAGGCACACAATAGTGCAATTTTTTTATTAGTTGATAGCTTCAAATGTAACATTTACAGAAACATGACAGTGGTCCTTTTGAATTTCTCCCAAAATAAACCCATGAAAAAAATTATTTTATTTGCTGCTTTTGGCCAAATTTTTGGCACAAGCAAAAGCGACTCCTGTAGGGAGAAACTGAGCAAGTCACATAGGACTGGGTAATGAATAAACAAATAGATGACCTTTTATGACCTCTGGAGGCATGAAAGAATGGTGAGGCCTAGCTGTGAAATGTTTTATGAACGAAGAGATGGAGCTTAAAAAGCTGACAATGTAAATCTGAGACAAGCTGAAACTGTGTAAAATATTTTATATGCTTGTGATAAGGTCTATTGTACTGCCAACTCCGCCCCAATTCTCATCCATATGAATAATTATAAATTCTGGGGTACTGATTGGCTGGTTCTTTTGACTTCATTTGCCACTGGTTATTTTGCCTCATATTTGCCAAGTCCAGAACGCATCTTGTGATGGCAGCAACTGGTATTTTAGACAGACAGAATTTCAAGATGGACACACATGTGTATAGACAGACAGACAGACTGGCTAGATAGATAGATAGATAGATGGATAGATAATTGGGGCTTTACATCCTGTATTTATGCACTTGGTAGGCTAATTAGGACAGAGGGAGGACATGGCAATGAGGCAAAGGATGATTGAAACTGCTGTCCAACACAGGCCCAGGTGACCCTGCAAGAGCTGGATTCGAACCCATGCTGCATGTGGGTGTTGCTTCATCATTATATCATACATTTAGGCCCTAACTGTACATTTTGCGGTCTGGTCTTGCAAATTGTGGTCCAAATCAGTCACTGCTTACTCACTCAACCTTTAGAAAATCAACCAATCAGATTTTAGTGCATGGCTGAATGATTGAAAGTTGTAAATTGCTTTATTCTGCTTTTTAACACCTATTGTCCGTTGCACAAATGAGCCACTTCCCAAGTGTAGCAAATTCACAGCTAATGCTATCATATCAAGTCATATTTCTTAATTCCTTCACAGTTTGTCACAAGCATATCAGGTGGACACCTCAAATTTATTCAATTAATTGGAGAGGGGGGAGGTCCACCCTACCCTACGTCACTCATCAACTGACTGACCATGCAGTGGGGACACAAAATATTGCTCAAATCCCAAGTTCATATATTTTTCTTGATCTGCGCTTAAAACCAATTTTTTTAAGGTTGACAGGATGCACTTGCAGTAGCCCATTCTTTTATAAGGAAAAAAATGAACGAAACTGTCATTTTGATGAGTGTGGCCCTTTAAAAAATTTTTAAAAGCGATGGTAAAAGTTTTCATTTTTTGAGACCCAAAACCAGGAAACTTAGAATGCTTCTTAGGCTTAGTGTCTTTATCTGGATGGAAAAAATCTTTTTCGTCCTTTGTACAGTTAAATAGAATCTGATAATTTCATCTATTTCAGGGTGTCATGGTCCTGGAATTTTGTAAGGGTCTGGCCCTTGCATTGGTTTCGAAGAACAGGAGCATCAGTCGTCTGTTGGACTCCACAGTTGAGATGTTGGCAGATTCATTTGCTGATTTTGTCATAAGACAGGGAGGTTGGGTAAGTTCTATGGCAAAAGAGTTTTCAATTCATTGCAGGATCCTCTGTTCAGTTTGCTGACTTGCGAAATGTTTTCGCACCTGCACTCTGATCCCGGGGGTGGGGGGGGGGGGGTACTTCGCGGACTTTTGGGTAGGGATGCGCCACGGCGATTTTGAAAACCAGAACCATTTTAATCCGGAAACCGACGAAAACCTCAAACCATTTTAATCTTTTTGTAAAAATATCCACAACCAATTTAATCTTTACGATTTTTATACCATTCTAACGGTACCAAACATGTTGGGGGTGCAAAAAGGGCAACCAAATTAATCTGAACTAGCAATAAGTGCTCGTGTAAGTAGTTTTAAGAGAGGGAGCTGTAAAACTGTAGGTGCATGTATGGGATTATCATCTGTCAGAATGTGTGTGTTATTATAACCTTGGGTCAAAGGAAGATGGTAGAGATCTTTCAGGTGCTGCCCTCTTGTGTATTGTATGCGAAACAGCTTAAAACTAATTATCATTAATTAGGACATTTAGAGGAAAGGAATTTGGATGAAAATGTGGCAGTGGCTCCCTATGAGCATGAAGAAAACATGGGGAAAGTTAGAAGGCCAGGCATAAAGTAGGAACTGAGGTAAATCCCGGACACTGTTATTTTAATATTAGTAAGAAGATTGCTAAAAAACCAAGACCATTTTAATCCTTGAAGGCCAAAAAACCAAAACCATCCAGCGGAGCCTCTATATACACTCTTTCATAATGAGTACCCCCCCCCCCCCCGGGACTCTGATGTTGTGGCAATTTCTCTACGCCACCTAACGTCAAAGTATACAAAGTTGTATGTCATTAATAAGCAGTCCTGAGTAGCAATATTCCCAACTTATTTAAAAAACAAACTTGTTGAGTGAAGAAGAAATAGTCTTAAACTGAAACTTGGTGTGTATTTAGGCATTTTTTACACAGAGATTATATGCTGATGGGTCGTAAAACACTAACTCACTCACTCACTTACACAGAGATTATGAACAGATGAATCAATTGGATGTAAGAAGAAATAGGCAATGTCCACAGAAAACAAATTACATTCTGATTTGGATCGGTTGATCATTAAATTTGGTACAATTTCTTGAGGAAAAATGTTTCAGATTTTTGTCCATCTATTTCAGATGGGAATTTTGAGTGCCGATACAACACCCACATCACTTCTGACACCTGTGTCATCTCCGATTGATGAGAACGAAACATTCCCACCAGATTGGCAGGACGGAATAGAACCGTTGCCAGGAACCAGCACAGGAGAGGTCGATGGTCCTTTCCAACCTATCGAGAACAGTGACAACGCAATAGGTGGCGCTGTAGGCGGCGCTGTAGGCGGCTTGCAAATAGGTGACAATCAAAATCAGACTCCTGATAAGAGCTCGCCCATCCCTGATGGACGGAGAAAAGAATCAAACAGCCTCGAAAATAAAGAGTTAGAACGTGTGCGAATGGAAATCTGGCTCATGAGACAGATAAGCGAACAGTACGACCAAGAGAATCAGCACAAACGAAAGTGGTCTTTCTTCTCAACGGCAGCAATGACCGTCATCAGTATCTCTCTTCTTGGCGGTGTTCTTGTTCTTTGCTACAAACGCAGGGAGCGTTTGGGTGCTCTGTTTTCCTCTTTGCGTAAATAATGCTTGAAACATATATGTATTTACATCACGCTACTTATTTATATACCATGTAATATGAATTTCTGAACATAATGAATCTCTTTTAAGTGAATTAATCTGAAAATTTCTTTCATTTTACATACATTTTGCCTTAGAAGATGGCTAGCATTTTAAAATGATTCTGAGCTGGAGGCATTCCAACAGAGATGATGCCATATCATGATCATATTGGTGCTCTATACAATTGATCTTCATGGCAGAAACGACTGCTTGAAAATGTTTTTAATTCGCCTCTATTTCTTAAAAGGCCACAACACAATATATCTCAAGCAATCTAGTAGTATCCTACATGTATCACTCAAGCAAATCAGAATGCGATTTCATTCTGCGTACATGACACACATTTTGCCTTTAGACCTTGTTTAAAATATAAAGCTCTGAAAAACTCTTTATTATCAAAACATTTTAAAGTTTTGCCAGAACTGCATGTGTATATTATTGCGTACAAGTGAAGGTGCTGCCCTATCATAGTGCCGACAATATATGTCACATTTGTTAGTGATGTTGTAATCTTAGTAATAATATTACACATGTAGCCTATAATATATTGTAGATATTTGCTCACAATGTTATTCCATAAAGTGTCAATGGCAGACATAGTGACGAGATGAGGAGTTGCTTAATGAAACTACATGAAGCCATGGGCTACCTTCTGGCGGTTGTATTAATCTAGATCTGCTGATTGATGTTGAAACAAACATGAAATTGTCATTTAGGATGAACCAGAAGTTATTAAACCACTGAAATGTAAAATTTTAAAAAATATTTGAATTTGTTGGTATTTCAGCAAGTTCAGTTATCACTGCTACCACGTCAGTTTGATGTCTACTTTTAAGTCTTGACACTACCTCAGGGTATTATTAGTACTGTTGGTGCGTTAAATATATGGACAACTGGAGCATAATTATATAGAAATATAGATAAGATATATATATGTAGTATTGATCTCAATTGTATTGGCACTTTGTGTCGACCACTGAACTCACGAAAATGTCTTAAAATCGTGCAGCCTTAAAACATTGTACATGTATACATGTATGTATCTGTTAGTCGACTGCACAAAAATTTAGGATGTGTAATTGTGTATACGTTGTCATGATTGTTGAAGCACCATCGTCTTCTGTGTATACACGTATACTTAAAATATTATGTGCTTCCGAGTTGCTACAAAATTCATGCATTTGAAAAGTATATACATATGCACATGTATACAATTATTCTCAGCACATATTTATTCCTTCTGACGGCTGCATTTATTAGATTTTTTAGATAATTCTGAAGTCAGATCTCATATATATTTATTCTAATGTATAGGTGAAATAGTTGGAAATATCATGTACTGGAAATGTGAAATAAGAGTGGAAGTATGAGATTATGAGAATTATTATGATCGTAATGATGATTGTTACTAAACTCCTTTGTAAAACGTAAGAGTGAAAGTTAACTTTTTGGAATGTACGATTGTATATCATATATGAGAGTTAATATTGTATGTATAGGAGTTCAAGGGTTGCTCTTCATTAAAATTAAGAATACATTGAGTGTGTGACACAGATCGATGGGAGCTTCTGCAGCTACAGTCTTAGGACTGCAAAAAAGTAGCTTTCACCTATGCTAATAATCTTTATTTTTATGCTGATTATTCCGAAGTTAGATCTCATAATACTTCTGTCACCACGTGTGTGAAGGGGAATGCGATATACATTGTAAAGGCATAAATCATCATATTGAATAGGCCTATAATTTAGAAAAATTTACTAGAAATGCATATTAGGGTGAACATGTGAAATAATAATTAGAGTTGTGACGATATGCAAGAATAGTAGGATATATTTATTATTTATCGAATTGTGAAGCAATTGTCTTAGGCTTTGGGCATTTTCGGAAAGGTTGCTCCAGTAACTTGTGTGACTTGGGTAACGAGGATTTGTTTGAGAACACACAAAAAAAGTTTCCAATGTCAATTCTCGAGTGTAGCGTTTCCGGCTATTCCCCAATATGTGGGGAGCACTGGGGTCTCGAGTTTTGTTCCACGTGACAAAATGGTTCCTGCTTGAGTGAATCTCTTCCCGTTCTGGTTCTGGGCTCTGCCCTCGTGCACGTTCTGGATCAAACGTGTGCTACCCTTGTTACGCTTGCAAGTCTTTCCGAAAATGCCCCTAGTGATTTAATATCTAATAGCTAGTTTCTGTGATATATATATAGGATACTACTTATTGTTCGATTTGTTATTAATTTATTCAGAGATTTATCAAAGGAAGATTTTATCATCCTTTACGTTTTTAATTGTAGTATTTATTATAGTGAAAGAATGTTCAAACATTATATATTAATATATATATAATTCATGTGATTATCATAAGACTTCATTTAACCTGCACTATTTACTGTATTTAACTTGTAAATTGTATACATTTATATTTAACATAGCCTAAGCCTATACGCTGTATCTACTCTCTTAGGACTCCTACAATAGAGTTTATGTTTAATCTAATAGATATATGTTAGCTTGTGGGAATTGAAAGAAATTTTCTTAGCCAATTCTTAAAGACATCTTAGTTTATTTCAGAAATTGTGAATACAAGGTACTGTTAAATTTCTACACTGTTTGCCTTTAGCTCCTCAAAATTTTATTTGAGAAGATCGTAATTTTGAAAGGCTTAAAGTCCGAATTTTTTTTAAAGAATCTACTATTTAATAATGGACAACTCTGATTCTTATTCACATACATAAATACTTCATTTATTGTATACTGAATGGTTACATTTCAAAATAATACATATTCAATAGAAACCATGATTATAAAGTGTATCACAGCCTTATGATGCTTCCTTGCATCTTATTTAACCATTTTACAATTTTCCACACTAAAAACAAAGTCAGAAAATTGTAAAATGGTTGAAGAAATGACAAAGAAGGGCATCTTTTAATTTGGTGCATGCAAGATGTCAATACTGGCATAGTGAATAAATGCTGATATAAATAAATGTGTCACAAAAAGCACTTCATCATTGTCCATTTGTCATTTTCTGGAAATAACTGTATTTCACATCAGTAAACGCACAATGTCTGCGTGGCCCTATTGCTCATAGGCAATGAAATTAATGTTTCTGATTCAGCAAATTGCTTATTCCCTCTTTCATGACCAGTGGTTCGCCCAAATTCTGTGGTAGAAGTCCTCGGCTGTGAGGCTTGCGAATTGCCACGAGGTGACGAAACTTTTCTCATTTGAGTAACGGTTGTCTCCTTTTGGGCAGATGGCTGAGGTTGCACCCATGTGTCGTAAACGATTTGGTCGCGGTACTTAGAGCTCTTCATTCGAGACCTAAAGCATCGAGAAACAACATGGTTATTGTTTCAATCGATGTTCAAAAGGAATAAAAAAAAGGCTGATGACGTTTCGTGAAAACTTTCAAAAAATTTGATTACAGTTGAGTTACTAAAACTAGTGAGCACAGTGAGCAGATAACATTTTAAGAAAAAAAAGAGATAATCATGTTCCTGAAGTGCAAGCCTGAAAATACAATAGATGTAGTCTTGCAAGGCAATGCAAGCTGCATTTGTAACACAATGACGTAAAGTTGTAGCATATCAAACATCAACTTCAGTAAAGAGATCAAAGCTAGAAGAGTGCAGAGAAATCTACAGAATACCATAACATAATTTTTTAAAAAGCTTTTTAATAACAGACCACAGAAAAGCACTGTACAACCAATTTAATGTCAAAAAATATTTTAGCTGAGAAGAGATAACTCAAACTAAAGAGAAAATTAATCGCCGAGAGCTCACACATCACTCTAAAATTAGTGAGAATAAAAATCTTGGGAGTTTTAAAAATCAACTGTCAGTTTGGCCACTATGATTCAATTATCTTGACATGGTAATTGGTAGACTGATTTCTTCTTTGTACTTTTGCAGGGTCCCCACCGGACAGGGAAAACAGGGAAAACAGGGAAAATGGTGAAAAAAAATTCCCTGCAGGGAAAAATCAGGGAATTTGAAATTTGACCTCAAATTCAGGGAAAACACAGGATATTTTGTTTGACATATATGTTATTGCTTGAAACAATCCCTCTATTTTAAGCGAAAATCCATAAAAGTAACAACTTTTGGTTTTCGATTTTGGGTGATAATTCCGCGATAACACGACAAAAGCCCAAATAACATCAGGGAAAATATCCGGCGAAGCAGGGAAAAATCAGGGAAAATACAGGGAATTTGCTTGCCTAATTTTGGTGGGTACCCTGTTTTGGAGACCAGTAAATAACCAGGCATGGCCGAATGGAGACACTGCGAATTGCTAACGCAAGTTGATTTTGAAAATTACAGTTGATTTTGACCATACAGTTGATCATGTTGATTGATGTTGATCAAAGATAAGAGAGCTCCTCGCGAAAATGAAACAACCACATTAAGAATAGATTAGATCAATGTATGGTAAGTCGCACTCAAGAGGATTGATCAATGAGATTGGAGTGAGAGAGAGTCTGATCTGTGACTGTACAGTTGCATTAAATCATGCAGACTTAAAAGTAGATAAAACAGCTAAAAGAAAAATTTAAGCCGGCAACGAAGGGTGGTTGTTTGCGACTTACAAGGTGAATTTTATTCTCCCTGACTAATAACATCGAAACAAGTCAAGGTTCACGATGCACTGCGCTATGTCAAAAGGACAGAACAGCATTACAGAAGCATAAGAAGGAGACTTAAAAGGGTAGCTATTAGACAGTGCCAGACACACCAGGCTTGTGAGACATTGCAAACACACTCATTTGATATATTCACCTGGTGGACTCAGCCGTTGCTGAGGAAGTACACCTGCTAAAAGAAAACATTTCACCTGAATATCTAACAATCTTTTAAGAGTAAATCTATTTTCTGATTGGGATTTACAAAACATTCTATATCAGCAGTGTTTCATTTTTATGAAAGTTTAAAACGGAGTATTTGCATCAATTTCAATAAGCAAAATTGTGGTTGATATTCTTAAACATTTTAAATTGCCATACCTTGCAGCAGTTCTCACAGGACTTTCTATGCTGACCAGGGGCACTGTGAGCCAGTCGTAACTGTTGATGTCTTTCCGACTGAGAGGCAGCGGTGGAAGCAAAATCTGAAATTTTTAATTCAGACAAACATATCAGAACATAATACTACCAGACACTGCTTTAAGACTGAAACTTTATACCATGCCCGATTGCTTGCTCAAAAATTACACAATAATCAGTTGAGACGACCAAGCAAGTTGCCAAATTCAGACAGGTCAATTTTATGTTGAAAACTAATCCTACTAAATAACTGAAACCTTGTATTGCCTAGAGCTACATAAATGAACAGCTGCATAGACACATTGCATACCTCTCGGACTTTATTCAGTTCATCCTTCGTAAGTTTCGCTCCTGCTAAGCATTGCATCACTATCCGGTCCTCCTCATATCTTGCATTTTCTGTTCGAAATAGAGGATCTTGCAGCCCTTTGGTAACTGCCTGTTAGACAAAGATATTGAAAGAAAATCATTACGTATCTAATAAACCAAAGAAATATCTGTCAAATATTGTCTAACATGTTTAAAAGGACTAGAATTTAGAAGAATTTATAAGTTGCGTACCACTAAAGAGGAAGACTGCAGCCCCAATGGGAAATACTCATCTGGTGTAAACGTATCCAAGAACACATGCCCCTGAAAAAAAAGTTTTCTGTCAATCAAACATGATGTATAAAACATATTGCCACTTCCAAGATTTCTCAGTGACGTTTCAAGTGGTGACTTCATGGGCATTGGGCAACATCAATATTAGATGAATTCAATAATACTCTTACAACCCATAATGGCGCTGAGGACTAAATATAATACAATGATCACGTGTCCATGGAATTCTAACGTACCATGGGTTTACTTAAGACTGATTCAAATTAGCTTTTGAAGAAAGAACTTCCGATTTGATATGCTTTGATCAAATATTTATTTCTATACTAAACTTAAAACTCTCAACATCTCACAGATCTCAGACAAATTTAACCTATGACATAACAGAAGTAAATTTGAAAACTCACTTTTCTGTTGACGTGTGTCAGGTATTCCTGATACTGAATGCTTTTCTTCCGATTTAGTTTGTCATACTCTGGGCTCTCCATGAGATTCACAATGTTCCTTATTATAGGCTCATACACTCGATCTGTCCACTTCTTGTGCAGCAATTCCTTTTTCCGCAAGTTGCACTTATCATTGTTGATTAATAAGCTATTCATTGCCTGAAATAATAAATATTAAAATTAATTGCTGCACAATGTCGATTTCCTGCAGGTTTTTAATTTTAATTTTGTTTCCGTCATTCAAACTAGTTATCACAGCTAAGTCATGAGAAAAGTATTACACCCTCACTCAGTTTTCCCCATGATATTTAACTAACTCTTGAAGGCTGTTGATATTCAGCATACCCAAAAATGGTCATGATCCAGAAACATAGCCATTGAAAAAGTTCTTCTTTTAAATTTCAGCAGCATTTTCCTTACCTTACTCAAGACCTTCTCATTGTTTAGCACTTCTGTGCACATCTCCCTGGTGCCTCTGCATTCCAAGTCGGACCTTGCCTGAAAACAGCAAAAAAACTCTTAATTCTTTTTGTGGAAGTTCTCTGAACAAAGTGACCTGTTCTCAAGGAAAATTAAACTTTTAGACTATTGTGTAATGCTAGAAAAGCCCATCATGACAAAGTATGGCATTTTAAAACTGTGTGTAAGTAATACAATGACTTTTTGAAATATTACGGAACTGGTTCACTTGGCTGATTTTCTTTAAAATTGATACCTCATCAGAATGCGAACCTCCAAAAGTTATGCAGCTACAATAATGTTACTTTTGTTACTTTGTAAAGTTCTATCCAAGCTGGGCATTTTACCTGAACTGTTTCTATTGATGGCTTATCTAGCCAAGCTCCTTTGGTAGGTCTTTCATAAATTGAATTTCTTCCCAAAACTGGTGAGGACACTGTTCTATTTGGTTTGATCTTCTTTCGCAGAGGACTTCCAGTGACAGAAGCAGAACGCTGTAAAAAATAAAAATAAATTTATAATTTCTCATTCAATGGAAATGTAACATTTAATGATTTTGTAAACCTACATGAATTCTACCACTAGTAGTATGGCTTTTGACAAAGGCTTTGTAAAGCCAATCAACAATGTTCAGTCAAAATAAAAATTATTCAGCGCTTGGCAATAATATAACACCTGGTCAATACAGTAATCACTATATTATTGCGTTGGTCAGCGAACACGATTACTTAATTAAATAATTAAATGTCATGACACTATTTGAGAGCTTATAAGCATTGATGACACTAGAACTAACTAAGCATACCCTTCTAATTATAAGGGGCAACCATTATATATCTGGAACCTGGGAGGCCCGGGGAGGAAATTCATAGCAATTTTAATTTAAAAAAATAATATCCATCCCGTCGCGCAAAACTCTCGTGTCCCCCTTCCCCGAATATCTACAATAGAAAAATATCAGTAGCCAGGTAGCAGTAAGACTTCCTGTAAATCAAAATTTATTGTTATACCATCAAAGGTGTGTTGTCTTCATTGATGAGCAGATTCTCAACAACATTGTCATCATGAATTTTCACAAAACCAGAACTTGAGTTTGATCGTTTTTCCTTTCTATTTTCTCCTTGTCCCATCTTGAAAGCTGTTGTCAGTTGCAGAAAACCTTCTGCTATCCGTGGTTAACTTATAACATACACGATTTACTCTTAAACTCCAAGAATTAGCTAGATTTCACTCATAAACAACAGTTCTTGAAAACTTGCCAAACTTCATTTTCAGTGAGAGGTCGTCGCCACGGACGCGCGACTATTTACTTCCGGGTCAACTTTAGCAGACGACGTTTTCCAAGCTGTCAACAAAACATTGCAGTTTTCAACAATTTGGCTTTAAATATTGTTTGTTGTGCCTTATTTCAGGTAATTAAGGTCTGTCGAAAGTTGTTTGCACCTGACTGATTCTGTATTTAGATAAATCATGTTCGATTTATCCTGCAACAGGCCAAAATCCAACTTTTTCCGATAAATCAAGGTGGCAATTTTTTGTCTCTTCAAGTCTTGTACAGTCAGTCTTCTTGTGTAGTTGTGACATGTCAAATGTGACAACACAGTGAGAGCTATGGAATATGACTGTCTGACAACTTGGCACGATATGTCCTGCCCAAGCCCCAGCACAGGTGTTATATATGTCTCCATTTGTGTGTGTCTGTCTGAGTCGTGTCTGTCCGTCTGTCCGCCTGTCTCAGGCTGTCTGAGTGTCTGTCTACAGACCAGTGCAGGGCATTAAAATTTGGCAAAAAACCAGACAGGTGCATATTTGTAATTATAAATTTCCAGAGTGTGAGGGCATTTTTAGACCACTCTTTGCTATATATAGTCTGTTTTGAAATACCGTACTTGAGGGTATTATCAGCACCTTAAGCAAAAGGAGGTCATGGGAATACCAAAACTTGGTCAAATGCCACCATACAAGCATTCTGGGAACTAGTATAACCATTTTGCAAAATCCCACCAGACAACAGTCCCAGTCAGTCTTGTTCCAGTACCGGTGGGGACCTAAATGTAGATGCAGTTATTGGAGGGTATTATCAGCATAGTGAGGGTATTATCAGCATATGGATGGTATTTTAAATTGTTTTGTGCTCAGCAGCATTGTTAAAAGTGTCAGATAGTGCAGCCAATGGTCTCATTTTCGATAGAATAATTTTCTCACCTAGTGGGGCCCTCTGTCACCCATTCTTTGTAACAGCACAACTCAGGCCATAGGTCTGATTGTGCTACTAATAAGATAGAAATGTGGAATTAATTCAAGTAAAACTGAATATATGGTGTAATGTACTTGTGGGAATCTAATGAAGTTGTAAGGTGTAAGATATCAAAATGCTAATGCTATTCCAATGCATATGCCATATATACTCAAATAAAGGACCCCCCTCGAATAGAGGCCCCCCTCGAATAGAGGCCTGGGTAGGTGCTGATAATACCCTCCATTCTACTTTTACAGGTTACCTCTTCAACACCCCTCCCCCATTTGGACAGTGCAATGCGTAATTTCTCAAAAATGGGCCTAATGCCTTGAAAGGGATAGGACCTAATGTTTGGGACCCATTTCCAGAGCCCTACTTCCTGTTTCAGCTGATTGGGACGGTCAACACAACATAACGTCCTTTTATCTCGGGAGTTAAAAATGACGATTTTAAAAGTGAGGCGTTATTTCTTGTGCAGAAACATGTGACCTGAGGCCAGTTAGGCCCTTAGTTAGGTTGTAATGACTACTTAAATCCTATAAGAATTGCCTCATGAACATTAAGGAGTTTTGGCACCAAGACATGTGCGCTTGACTTAGCTGCAAACAAGCAAAAACGTCCAGGGGTGCTGATAATACCCCCCCTGCTGATAATGCCCTCAAGTACGGTATAAATAAATTTATCAATTGTCCCCGCAGTGAAAAGCACTCTTTCTGTGGACACATTCGTACAGCACATAAGACAATGGATTTAAAATTGCTTTTGAATAATTGCAATCCATAGACTATAATCTCAACAGCTGCTGGAACTCATGATTCTCTTTTATTACAGACAATGAAATCCTAGAGCTATACAACGATATATTCTTCAAGATATGACACTCGACTTAATACTACGAGAAGATCCCAGGTTTAAGAAGTTGGGTGTGCCAGTGAGTAACACATAACCAGATTGACATTACAAAGTTGTTGTCTTGTAATAAACTAGAAAATGCCCATTATAGTAAAAGAGATTTACAATGAATTATC
Source organism: Platynereis dumerilii (assembly GCA_026936325.1). Lineage (NCBI taxonomy): Eukaryota > Metazoa > Annelida > Polychaeta > Phyllodocida > Nereididae > Platynereis > Platynereis dumerilii. The sequence continues at coordinate 5,816,601 of JAPTHN010000028.1, forward strand.
GTGAAGTGATGCTGTCGTGTTAAACAATGTAAAAGTAAGGGAATATTTTATGGACATTTGGTACTGGTATTTAGAGTGACATATATATGTGTTTAAACCTGAATAGGCTATGAAATTGAAAGTGGTTAATTGTTGAAATGTTCCTGTAGATGGGAAGCAGATGTTGGCTGGAGGCCTAAGATGTTATGAAGAGGTCGGTAGAGCCTGATTAGTTGCAGGAGCAATTCGTCCTGGTAGGTGGCGTTTGGTTCGAAAGTGTCTCCTGGTTAAAACAAACAAAGACACATGCTGCCCTCTGAGGAGTAAAATATGAGAGATATGCAGTTTCATGGACTCCTGGTGGCAGATGAGTGGTGGAGTATGAAAACGTAAATGAGGGAGGAGTTAGACCATTGTGGGCTCCCATGTGAAGTATGAGAGCAACAAAGAAGGATAGGTGGATAGTGTGAGTGAGTAACATGTGTGTCGGAGGCGTTAATAGCTGGCAACTGCGGTGGTCGTGTGACCTGAGGTTTAACTCTAATATTAGTGGGGATAGTAGTATTAGAACTAAAAGTTACTATTTAATACTGGAGTAAATGGTAACTTTCAGTCAAAAAATTTCTATATCAGTTGACGCAAGGATAAGCTTTACTCAAATAAAAATTTGTAACATCATAATGAAGTCAGTTTAGTCAGGTGTAATATCTTGAGTCATTCTTGACTTCAGGAATTGTGACTATTGCCTAAAGTAGCCTATAGGCCAATGGGATTGGGTTTCTCTAATTTACAATATTCTTCAAAATCCAAACCCTGATCGAAAATGGGTTTTTCACATAAATGAAATGGTATTCAATGCTCCCCTGAAAGGCTGAAACATAATCTATTTATTCAACTTTAACTTTCCGCTGTATATCTAAAAGTAACTTATTTCCTTGGTTATTGTATATAGATTGTTTTATTGACATTTTCTATATCAAACAGATTTGTCAGTAGAAAACAATGATATAGAAAACTACTCTACATCTATTACTCCTTTGTTTTTCTAGGATATCGTCAAGATGAATCAGCTACAGAACCTAATACACGACTCCCTTATTTCTACAGAACATGTCCAGTGTTGTGCGATCATTCGTCGTAAGGACTCCTCTCTCAGGGCATCTTCCGTTGGCTTCAGTGTAGGTGTTTTAGCCTCAGCCCTCACGGCACCGCATTTGTAACTCAAGTCAATAAGGAGCATCATCGGAAAAAGCAGGGACTGCTAGGGAGGACCTGCCCCCCTAGTAGGCCTATTATATCTGGCAGCATAATAAATTCACACCTTTTGAGCTAATCCTGGCATTTATGCAGTCTGAGAAGGCCAATCTATGTTTGATTCTACACTTGAGCCTGATCACAGTGAATACCATTAACCATGCAACGAATATTTTTTTTTTTTTTTCAGTTAAATCAAAACCAAATAAACCAGCTGCTGGACTGCTTCAAAAATCCAGCACACACAAGGGATGAAGGATTTGTGTTTGACGACCGACAGTACCAATGTGTTCGAGCTGACAAGAACTCCGTCTATGCCAAAAGTGTGAGTGTCTTGACAATTTAAAAATAATCAACATTCTTTTCCCAGAAAAAAGTAAAAACTTCATATATCAAGAACAAGCAAAGATTTTTTGATAACAGAGTATCACTACACTTCGATAAAAATTGGATTTTTTTCACAAAGAACCATTCTTCACAGTATTTGCGTATTGCAAATATTATATGTCCTTCTGATTAGTCTCTAATTAATTAAACAGCTAGCCTTTAGACTAGTTTGAAGCCGTATAAATAACGGCTCTAGTGATTTTGTGTATTGAACTAAAGCTATCAGTGTAGCTTATCTATTAACTACTGCAGTAAATGTGCGGGTAAACACCCAAGTAGTGAACGATATCTACTAGATTAGCCACAAAGGCCTATTTATGAAAAAGACCTTTCTTTTACTCCTGATCATATTGATCGAAGGTTCTGTTCATTGCAGAACAAACTTGGACTAATACTCGTGAGGACGTCAACATTACTGATAATGGCCGCCTACAACCAAAGCATGTACCCAAGTGTTTGTGTGGAGGCTGTGGAAAAACTGGGTGAGTTCAATTCAATAGCATGACACAAGGCTTTAGCTGAAGTTCCAGACCTACAGTATCTATTTCATTAAAGTTGTTACAAATACTCCTAAATCCTTATAACTGGACACTTGTCTGGAGTATCCAGAATTCTCGTCCAAAAATACATCGAATTGATAAATGGATGATTGAAACTGCTGTCCAACAAAAGTACAGGTGGCTTGACCAGAGCAGGAATTAAAACGGTATGACTTTGCTACAGGCAGCCCAGTGTGCTACCAACATTGAAGTAAAAAAGCAATTGTTGCATGGTCAGTCTAATCCTTTACAGGTCCTGGGTTCAATTCCCTGTCAGAACACAATCATTGATAGTTAAAGGTTTCGTACAGATGATTTCCCTACAGGAGTCATCTCTCATCAGCTCACCATGAGAGGCTCAGAGTGGCAAGACCATGCCTTAGAGAGCTGAACTACCAACACCTTGCCATTCAGCTATCAACATTCAGAAATACTAGAAACTGCACAAAAAAAACAAGCCACAAGTATCCTTAACATGTTAAAGAGCTTAGAAAGTAGAATGGCACACTAAAGTATAATCAGGTGAATGATACAGCACGTATTTATTGCTATACAGTCAGAGTAACTGGAGCCATGAATCAGTACATGGAAATACAATCTAATGTATGTCATGAATATTTCTTACAGTGTTATGAAATCTAGACAGCAATGTTCAACAGTTTTCAAACATTGATTCTTTTTTCCTTTCAGCTGACTATTTTAAAGAGAAAGGAAAGTAAAAGAGCAGATTTCGACCTCCAAAATACCAGTGCACTTGCAACTATTGACATTCTCTTGACTGTGCAAAGGTGCAAAGAAACTGAGCATTCGAGTGGAACCTATTTGGAGAAGAAAACATACATGAGCATAATATTAATCCTTCATCATCATTGCAAAGCCAATTTCTAAAATTCAGTCGGGATGGATGGAAACTGAAAATATTATTTACTGAACTATGTGCCAACTATTAGCCTGACGAACAGTAATAATTAATGAGACCAATGACTGATGTGTATTAACCTGTAATTGTATTACACGTACTTGCAATTGTAACTAAAAAACGAAAATTTTAAATTTGAATAAGGCTTTAGAAATTTACAATTTACATTTGAATAAGGTTTTACAATTTTTTTAGACTGTGCCATGACTAGTGTTGGGACGATACTATTACTATTGCGATACTTAATCGCCAATGCAGTCACAATACAACTATCGTGAGGAAAAATTAGGCATGATATATCACGATACACTATTGCCAAAGGGAGCAAGTATCACGATTATCGTGATAGTAATCGTCTGCTTGAAAGCATAGTTCCGGTAATTTCTGATGTGCGCTTTAATGCGCATCACACCTCTATCTTGTGAGAAACCCAAGAAAATCGCAACTTTTTTTCAGTTTTTTGCTTTAGTTTTGTGAAATCGAGAATATTTTTTGCCTAACTTTCCTAACACTAACTTCATACAGCAATGATGTTGAATTGACACCATTATAAATGATGTTTTTCAAGCTTTTTCTGGTAATTTGCCTATCGCAATAGTATTGTATCGTGCACCTCAATAGTTGGCAATATATTGAATCGTTTCCTCACTTGATAGTATGTATCGTTCAGGTATTGTATCGCTAAATAAGTATCGTTTAAACTATTGTATCGCAAAATCCTCACGATACCCAACACTAGCCATGACAGTAACCATGAATGTCAATGGAGTGGATTGATGACAAAATATTACACAGAAGTATATATATGTGAAACTGATTTAAAGTCACAATTAATGAATGAATGAAAAAAGTGTGAAGTACGCATATTAGGCCAATGAAGCTTAAAAATTATTTATTCCATTTGTAATAAAATTTCTACTGATTTACATACAAGCCACTCTTATTTTGTCACCTTGTTTCAATGTTTCAGAAAAATTACTACAAACTCACATTTCATTGCAACATCGTAAAAGCTTGTAAAGCACCATCTATATTTTGGTCTCTTGTGCAAAACAGCGGCAACACTGTTTCAGAAAATTACCTAATTTGTTAATTAGAATTAATTCAACTGTCAGGGGATAACACAGGTTTCAACCAGAAAGCACTGAAAGGTATTTTATCAAGAATATTTGTGACTTAAGAAATTCTCTTCAACTATACAGTCTATACTATCCTCTGTACATGTGCTGATCAATGATCATGCAGCAGAGACACCTGTCACTTCTTTGCTGAACTGCTCCAAAAGTTTCACAGGTTTAAGTGAGGTTTTCCCCCGGTTTTCCCGGTAATGCTAATGATAGATTGCCCAGAGCTTACTGGAAGTATCTTAGATCCTGGAAAAGACCATATTTATTGTACTCTCAGTGTCAGATGAGACAGAGTTCCTGGTTATCTGCAACTGATAAGAGCAACTGATAAGGTCATCAGTGGCGGATCCAGACACAGTAGTCTAGGGGGGGCCCGGACGTGTTTCGGCATTCGCGGGCTCGCGTTATCGCAATTTTCTTCAAAATGCTATTGTTAAGCTTGGTGGTCTAGGGGGGGCCCGGGCCCCCTAGGCCCCCCCCTGTATCCGCCACTGGTCATAAGGACATTTTTATAATGCTGGCTGAATAAAGCCCATTTCACATTTGGATCCATTACAGATCCCAAGTTTTTTCGGGACATCCCCAATCATCTAATACCACCAAGAATTCTCTCAGGTATTTCAATTCTAGGCAATGACTGACCAGTAATTGTTAATTAAAATATCACACATGTAGGGATGCACCGATACCACTTTTTCAAATCCGATCCCGATCCAATACCGATCCTGGTATTTTGTTGCCGATACAACCGATTTCCGATACGATACCGATACCATTGGTTAAATGGAGAGGAGTGCTACCGATCCCAGGGATCATATACCGTCCCTGACCGATCCGATACTGCGTTTAGTGCTGGATCGGCACCGATACCGATCCAGAGTATCGGATCGGTGCATGTCTACACACATGTATTATATCAGGCAGTTGTTTTTTCTTGGAAATTGGAATGGGAAAATATGTGACACTTCCCAGGTAAATTGACTCAACCACTGAGTCACTTTCAAAAATCAGTCCAATAATTCCACTTTGGTATCCATCCTTGTTGTCTTACTTTCCTTACTTCAGGTAAACAAACATGGTAAATGACAAGCATACAATCAACCAACATAATTATCTTTACAACGAAAACAATAGTTTGTTTTTCCTTTCAAATTGTTTTAATTCTAAATATACAGATACAAGTATACATGATTTATCAGGAAACATACTTAATATAGATTACATACCTACATTGTCAAAGTCAGTAACTCTTGCCACAATGCAATCAGGTAGCTCCACCAAGCAAATAAAATTAATTGGATAACTAATAAATTTGATGTAGCTGACCATGAGTGATCACTTTAATGTTCTTGATAGTTCATTACACTCACAGAATCACAATTTCAATGCTCGCGTTGGTCAAAGCTTATTTAGCGGTCATAATATAGTCACACCTGTTAAAAACGCAGGTATACGATAATAAGACATATCAAGTGTTTCTCTTCCTTTCTGTTAAACTTATATCTCTATAAATCATGTCACTGATGTCAGCTGGGAAAGATAGTGATAAATACTGAAGTATTCCCCATGCATAAACACACCAAGATCGAATAAAACACCAATAAATTATCTCAATTAGTATAACTTAAAAAGATTCAACTGAATAGAAAAATCTGGTAAAATTTCACTTGAACAAAGTGTTAAAATAATCTAAGATTTAAAGAACGGCAAATCTGCATTTCTCAAATGTAACCTAACCTAAATTATATAGCAAACTAAAGCAAATACAAACATTATGACCAGCATCCCAAATTTGGCTAAATATATTGAATTCTTAAACAAACCTAGTTTAACACTTTGTAACATACCATTGAAAATATTCCACCAATTCTAGCAGCAACAAACACACAAACGGCTGAGGTGGAATAATCAAATTGGATTAGGCATCATTTCAACACAATCAGATTAAGTATTGGTAAAATTCAATTGATACAAGATGTTGGCGAATGAAATAGTATGATAATATACTGCTAAGATGTAAGTGTAACATATTTGGCATTTAACGTGAGTCGTATTACACATCTTGGTAATCATTGTATTGAACAGTTAAACCCTTCCACCCAACTAATCAAATGAAATGATACCTTTCTCGCTAAATTTGTGCAAACTCTTGAAAATGATACTGGTTTCATGAGATAAAGAGGAAGAAACTTTCATACTTGAATTATCACATAAGTATCTAAACCTCAAAACCTGAGTAGAAACATAGACTTTCACAACTAAAGGATTTTAACTTCTTCAAAGAACTTCTTAACAGAAAAAGCCAGAACCGTTTCACAACTTAAAACAGAACACAACAATCCATTTTTACGTTTCACAACAATTATTTTTAGCAATAGGGTTATCTTGGCAATTAAATTAAGGATCAGAAACCTTACAACCTTTCATGCTTTTAAGTTTAATTCTTAAGACTTGTGTGTTATAACAATTATTTTGAAAATATTGAATCACAATTTCAATAAATTATAACCTAGTTATGCTATCAAACTTTACAAATTAATGTAATTATTATAATTTAGTGATTTCAAGTAGTTTCAAACAGCAAAGTTTAACACTTCTGGGTTAATATAGAGCTCTTATACAAGTTAAAATTGTTGAATCAAAGAATTAACACCTTAAAAATAGATTAAACACAACCAGAGTAAAATGTTATGACCGTTTAAAAGGAGAAGATATACTCAAAGCCGCATTCGACCATACTATCCGTAGAGCATATTATCTGTCACGCGACGAACAGCAGCATAAAATAGAACTTCTAATAGAAGCGTTTGCCACTGCTGTTGTTAAAACACACTTATACACATCCCTTTATAAATCACTCTTTCACCAACTTTGCAATATGTAGGAGAGTTGCATTACACACAAACTGACCAGCCAGCTACTCGTTTAAACCACGATAAGATGAGATGAGATGGTGATGATTGATGATGGGGTGGTGACGATGGGGTGGTGATGATTAGATGAAGCCACTACAGTAAATGTTGTTGTTGTTGATCGCAGTTTGTTTATACATAATAATGATTATATAAACGCACAACTGCATGTAGATTAGTGAAGCAAAGAACATGAATCAGTCAAACAGACTCAAAACTTCAAAGTTCTGTCCATTATAATGGAAGTAGTGCCGTCAGTCACTTGCACAAGTCAACAGCAAATGTCGGGTGAGGTGCTTTTATGCAGCAAAGCAATTCATTCATGCAATCTTTTACGTATGATGAGTTCTGGTGAGAAGAGACACCATATTATGAGTTAATGCTATTCCTTGTTACTCCAAGGACACATTCAAATCTTCTGGATCTTTTCCCCGACAACTACAGGATTGTTCTTTCGGATTTGTTCCTGTGCCATCTCTTTGTAGTTAAACGTGCAGTCATGCTTGTCAGAGTATCTATGAAGGCTACAGAACAGGCCTCCACAGCGACATTCAAATCCTGAAGAAAACAAAAAACAATCATGGGTCAAATATTTACTTGAAAATACAAAAGAACATCTATATTTCATTTCTAAAACTATGCAATATTTATTTGGGCCATGACATATATATGTGACAAATCACAAGGGCTGCTCGTTTTATTCTAAGTTAATTAAGGAAGTTCTTGTTTGGGGTTTAGCTCCATTCAAAACAAGTCATTGTGTAATAAATCATTGAGTGTACAAAATATTTACCAAAATTTTAAAATACAATACACAAACATGCTCAAAAACATTTGTTTTACAAAACAACTCCAACAAAAAACATGTACTTTGCACGACAATGTCTGCCTGACATTGATGGATGATAAGATAACATTATCAATCGATCGATACATGAAATCATAACTTAAAACGACTGAGAATGTTCCAATGCTCACCTGTGAGTCCTACTTTTTTCTTGCATGTTGAAACGTGGCAGCGGTTTTTCTTGGGCTTCTTCTTGTCATCTGATTTGTCCTTATCTTCATTCACACTCGCTTCAGCTCCAGCTAAAACCAGTAAAATTCCATCTGTTAGGCCGACCAAGGAGTTATACCATTCTCCCAACACAGAGCTTGACTTCACTCAAACTCTGCTTGCGAGGGTACCACAAGTCTGGGGTGTCATGAATATGCATGGATTGAGGAGGGGTTAAGACACTTAAGACGCCGTCCAATCCAGTCTCACCAATGACCCAGTTAAAACCCAACTGGACCCCTCCTGAACCCTAAGCACCTCGTGGTACCCCTATTCCGTCGCCGCTGGCATGCTGCCATCACCCCAGCTCAAGGCAGGGCTGGCAATCAGGGCTTGGTTAGGAAGCCCTGAGTTATGAGGATGAGTTATACCATGGAGTTATACAAGTCAAATAAGACAATCTTGAGTCATGGCAAATTGCAAAATTCTACAATGTCATTGTACTAAGGGGTATTTTTATCACCAGTTCTTAATCTTGTAGTTTTATGAAAACAGGGGCAATCGCACAGATATTGATCATTGAACTTCTAGAAGTGTCCTGGTTGTCAGAAATGACCATTGTCTTAAAGTCTACATCGAAATTGTGAAACCAGCTTTTGTCTCATGTTCAAGAATTCAGAACTAACTGATCTCACAGAGTGATACATTCATGTTAAGCATTGAGATATCCTCAATTTGTAACATTTCAAGAACCGTCAAATTAAAATTCTGCACAATATACCTCAATTCCAATACTTACATGTTAGCAAGAGGGATAAAGATGAGCTTGTTTACCAGTTTTTCTAAAGGAGAGGCCATAGACATTAGAGAGGTGATGCATTTAATGGGCAGTTCATAATTGGGTCAATGGGGCTCTCTGTCCGAATTTTACAATCTTTTCTAGGGAAATAAATGATTTTACAAGTATTTTGACTCCCAAATTCACAGCAACTTTTACATCTTTCAAGCTTTTAACTTTTAAGTACATTAGACTTGAATTGTATAAATTCTTATTGCTAAAAAATTTTACCTGATGCTGTTGTCGTCTCTTCCTCCTCCTTCTCGGCTGTAGCAGATACACAAGCAGACACAGTTGTAGGCACGGTCGGAAGGCCAGTCTCCACACTTGTGACAACTGTTGACTCAGTAGGACTCGTGCTGCAAACGCTGGATAACGCAGTAGACACAGCACTGATGCTGCTTTCGCTGACTGGACTGACCGTGCTGCTGGTATTTGGCATATAGCTAGGTTCTGAAATAATCAAATAGGCATGATAAATAAAGGCAACAAAATTATGGACACACAATGTCATCATGTTACTCAGTGTCATTTTCTAGAATGATGACCTCGATAATTGTAAATTCATATGACATCAGCTGGTTTTCTAGTTTTTCTAGGGTTCAGTGTGGATATTGTGGCAAAAACTTGGGATAAGCAAGTCAAAATGAGACCATTTCTTTCAGAACTAAATATTCCAGATTTACCAAAAGAATATCCTGAGGTCACATCGACACACTAAAGCCAACTTGCAAAACCACCATAACAATCGTTCTTTCAGTGATTAGATGTCTAACTTGTTTACCGAAAGACATAAGCAAGAATTCTGACCTCAACTTGGCACAACCTTCACATGGTTGTAACTTGTAAGGCTGATGTAATACAATTTCAGAGACTTCATAGGAAGCCCCAGAAAATATACTACTTCCTAAATATATATCCTATCATTTTATAACTTATTCATTTCAAGCTTAACAGCCCAATTTCACAGCAGATGAGCTTTGCTATTCATTAATTGGTTATTTTATAAATGACCCAATTAGGCCTATATCTAATTATTATCTATATAACACATTCATTTTAACTTACCGACTGGAGACGCACGGCCAGATGGTGCTTGTGCTTGTCCGGCGCTTTGTCCTCTTCTCTTCAACACATCCTTGTAGCACTTTGAGCACATGCCCTCAAAGGCTGCACTGCCATAAAAGCCACATCCCATGCGGCACAATGTGGCCGGTGGCAAGTTTTGGTTACTTCCATTATGTTCCATCTCCATCCTACAATAGACAGACAATCAATATACAAAACACATCTGTTACATGGACAAATTATTTCGGTACTTCCCCTCAACTAAAAAAATATATACAGCAATTTCAATTTATTATACACAGTATTCTGTTATTCATTTGTTCCCTTTGTGTAGACCTAAAATTAACCTTTGAAACCCCATATCCTATCTTATCCTTGCTAATAACTCGTGCAGTTGTTTGTAGAGTAAACAACTGTTATTTATTATTTTGGCATACAAACCATTGTCCTTCAAGGGATATGTATGTTATGTACATAGCATGTGCTACGATGTGGGTTCTCTGTGAACAGCTGAACAATGACCAACAACAAGGGTTTCCTTTCTCACAATAGCAATTAAATGAATCTAATTACTGCCAAGCCTCACATTATTATCAAACCTATCTAGTATGTGTATAGTCTAGCACTAGAATTTATGTATAACACAAGTACAAGCTGCTGATTCACAGGGCCATTGAAATGGTTGTTCAACTGGATAGCCAACTGGCCCACTTTCCAAATGTCAGCTGCTAACTGTCAGTGTCATTGTGTCAAAATACACTTGTATATTCACTTGTTTATTGACCATTTTCTCTTCCAATTATACACCAATCTCATCTAAAATAGGATTTTCTTGGATACATAGCAGCTATCTTTCAAACACCAATTTCATTTTTGTTGTAAAAAGGCCCAGAACCTTCCCTTTCGTAATTGAAATACGTCGTCAGCCAGTGTTATGGTATTTCAGACTCAATGACAATATGGCGGCCAAGATCAATTTGAGGGAGGATCGAAAAGAAAGCCATGATCTCTCCATTTCAGAACCTCTAGGACACAAAAATACGATTTTATTGGATAAAGAACAATCTTATGTACAAACCTGAACTATTATTTCTGTTCCTGCCGGGCAGGGAACTCCACAAAACGTTGACAAAATGAGTATCTATCCCCACCTCCGTGTAATAATGGCTCTGTCGATGACTACCTGATCATGTGACCACATCCGCGTCTCTGATTGGCTGGCATGACTCAGGGTTTCTCTTGTGTGTGACGCGCTCCGCTCATGACGTAGACCAAGAAGAGCTGAGAAGAGACGAAGTTCAGAGTGACGCAACTTCCAGGATATAAACAAAAAAACAAGAAACCACGAGAAGAAGAAACTGTCACAGGAACTCTGCTAGATTTAACCTGCCCTTAAAGCCATCCCTAGGTAATGGTAATTTGCCTGCTAATTAGTAGCCTGCCATAGCCCCCAGGTAATGGTAATTAGCTCTCCTAGGTAATGGTAATCACTAATTAGTCCACATTGAAAGGTAAATCGTGACTTATGACCTGGTATTCCCTGTATTGTGCAATTTTATAAAAAAAAGAAAAAGACATTTTAAAGATTCCAAAGAAATTTAGGGGTCAACCATTAGATCTCAAGGGGAATTGGGATTTGAGTTTTTTTAAATATATCATTTCCACACAGCATCAGTGAAATAAATCTCCCTAGGCAGTTTTGGAATAAATAATTCCTGGTGGGGTATTTCTTAATATGCTGTAGATTCATTTAGAAGCAAATATTTATGTCGCACAGCAAAAATAATACCACTGTCGCCATTATGATTTATAGCAAAATACTTTTAAAGTTTCCTGTCGAGGAAATTTGAAGCCCCCTCCTGATTATTTAATGGTTGCCCTCCTAAGATTTTAATTTCAGAGCTTACAGTCCCTGTAAAATGCCATATTAAATGACCCATACATATATATTGAAAAGCAATTGAAAAAAAAAAAAAAATGTGAAAAAAGTAAGAAAAAGAGGGGCCATAGCAGAAACGTTTTAAACTATACATCTTATATATATATATATACAAACCTTTTATATACAAACCTTTTATAAAGCAGGCAAAACGTGAGTGTGAAAAAACATAATTATCAAATTAATAAAACAAAGTTGAGAAGGTCTCATTTGTATATTATAGTCAATAGACATAGGTTTAACAAATGTGCCACTTTTCACTTTTATTTTCCCTTTCATTGCAAATTCACCTTCAAGCATCATCAAGTATGCAAATAACCACCTCAATCAGCAGAATAATGAGTTACCTGTGCAATCGCCCTCTAGCGGGAGCACCATTAAATATAGCCCATGAGGTCACCCTGCAGCTTGGCTCTTCTGCAAGTTTACTGCAGCTCAGCTTGGCTCAACTGCACAGTAACCAGACGAATCAGCAACTTCTAGGGAAACACGTGATTATTCCTCCAGCATCTTCTAGGAACTTTACTTATTACAAATATCATGGACAGGACCTAGCAGTTAATTGACTTCAGTGAAGTTTTCACCTATTTACCTCCAGTCGCTGCTGAAGTTTTCCAGTACTATGGACTCCTGCTATAACTCCTAGGTGCTGAGTTTCCACAAACACCAATATATACAGGGTACGTATACTCTATAGTGCGTAGGAAGTCCAGAAGCCATGAAAACTACTTCTCCCCTCTGCATGGTGTGATAAACTCCTAAACTTTCAATTGTTTATAACACACATCATGTGGCTTTACATCACTTACTATACATTTTTCTACTTTTTTTTACATAAATATTTTTCATCATATGAAAAGATAACCGTTATATAAGCTGGCAAACAGATGTGTGGAAGTTATATTCAGCTGTTCAGCAGTGTTGAGTAGCTCAGTGTTTAGCTGTTCATGCAGCTGATGAGAGGGTGAGAGCTGCTGGAAATTTAGGAGGCAGTTTCCAGGTGTCTAGAGATACTATGCAGCAGCTATTCTCTTCATGTTGTAGCCAAGGAAGTTAGAAGCACTGGCATGTTGTAGCTGAAGCTTCCTGCTTTTCTGTATTGAAAACCATAGATGGGTAATAATGTCCTCCTTTATGCTTAATACCCAGCTTAAGTAATATGGACTTATGGAGTAAATGCTGCTCTATTAGACTAACAATGTACATTGTATAAATAGCAAAGCTATTGACTAAAGGAAGCATTTTCAGGTTACTTTCCAATATATATTGTTGTATAGAAGCCAATAACTTTCTAAACAAACTGGACTAAAAGGTCAACGTGAGAATTCTCCTATTGGCCTCCTGCAGGATATGCCTTACATCTTTAAGCTGCCACTTAGGATTCTCAGAGGGCAAACAGTCTGTCTGAGCTTTTGTTGAGTAGAACAGTGGAACTTTTATATTACACTGTAACATGAAAATGTGTAATTATGAACAAACCTGTTGCAGTAACTGTTTTACTTAGCTATCAAATGGATTTTGTCTTGTTGCAAAAATGACAACAACAGCTAAACTATTGCATCTGAAATTCAACTGAAAAAAATATCAGAAGTACCAAAACCAAATTTAGTCCAAGTGACAACAAACCAGAGCTCATTAAAGCTTCATATAAATATAGGAACTAAACGAACCTATCTCTAGCTCCACTGGAGCAAAAAAGTAAAGGCAGAGACCAAAAGAGCTCAAAAGCTGCTGAAGTTTATACACAAATACCCAGCATTGGCCAGCAAACTCCTCTTTTAAAAGCATCACGTAATATGTGTAATTGTTTATCTGGAATTCTCTTTGCAAAATCAGCAGCAAAAGCAGCACAAAACTTGGGTTAATTACTCAGCATTGCAGAATATGTACATAACCATAACATGCATAAGTTAGCCATTAAAAGTCAGGACTAGAAGTTCACAATTGGTTCAAGTCACTGATCAGTTACCAAAAGTTGCCTGCTAACTCAGCACTGCAGTGTAGTGTGAACCAATGCATAGCACATGCAATGCTGAGGGAGCTTGAGGGAGCAGCAGAACTGCAGATCTCTTCCACCTTTCAACAACAGCCATTAGCATGTAGCATGTCTGCAATTATGGGAGGAATTAAATGGCTTACAACTGTTCTCAGCCATCCCACAGATAGTGGGCTAAAAGTGTACAGCAGTTCACACTGATACTGCACAGAGCTCTACAGCCAGCTCACTGTATAGTACCAGAGGCAACACACACTCAGGTGGCTAGGCCAACCAACTCCTGTTGCCTGTTCAGCTTGTCCTCTGTGCTCTATGCCTCCCCCAACATTACACAACTGCTCACAGGTTACACCTATCACCAGCAGTGTAGTACTGTCGACTTCATTGGGAAAGTGTATTTACAATAACTTGCTACAATGAATAGACACCAAGAAAATAATCTCACCAGGATTGGATTTCGTACACCCTGCACCAGGATCTAATGATGGCATAAGTCTCAAAACAGGTAACTGCATATTTCGTACAACAACCAATCTTGCAGATCTATAGAATTAGTAGCAACAACAGGTCTGTCCCTTTCATTGTCAATGATCACTGATTATGAATTAAGTACCAGATCATATTTATAATGTAGCAATTAAGTGGGGATGGAAGTTTCCATAAACAGTATAAACCCATTGCACCATATTGCACTGGAGATAAATTATTCTAATATTAAGCACATTTTTATTATCAGGTGCAGAATGAATTAAATTTGCCACAACATAAATACTACCTTTGCAGAACACACTTGTGCAGGTTTTGTCAATTTGGCTTGATTTAGAATGTGCCAATTAATTCCCTGCACCTGATCTCTACAGGTAGAATTAATTGCTCTGTTGTTACACCAAAATTCTCATCATCCAGGTGAATTGTCACCAAGATAGACACACATCTTTTAGTAGGCATATATTCTGAAAGAAAGATAGACAGATAAAGATAGACAGCTGGACAGACGGATAGACAGAGACAGATAAATAGATAGCCATATAGATAGATAGATACTGTAGATAGATAGATAGATAGATAGATAGATAGATAGATAGACGGATAGATAGACCGACAGACTCATAAACTGATTGACAGATTGACTCACTTAAATATTGACTGGGTGATTGACTGCTGTTGTGGAGATTCGTGCCTGGCAAGACCCTATCTTGATCATTATTTTGTTGAATAAGTAGGGTCTATTGATTTGATGGTTTTATGGAGCATGTGAAGGGTAAACTGTTTGATATAGGTAGATTGATCAATAGATAGATTGGTTGACAGAGTGCATCTGCTGTAGCAGCGAAAATCTTAAATTTTAGAGAAAAATAAGGGATTTGGGCCGAGCTCGGTAGTAATGTAAGTGTACTCGGTTTCTAACATCAGTGACCGTGTTCAATACCTGGCCTGGACGAAGTAGGAGAACCACTGTTAAACAGAATTTTCTTCCTGTGTCAGGAGTACAACTCTCATTATAATATGGTCCATGTATGTCCTAGCTATAAAGCCTAATCATTCAAATATTCAGGATGTGAAGCCCTACCACCATCCAACCACCTAACCCCTTAGGTAGCAGTGAGCAAAGAAGTGATGCCATAAAAATTATAAAATATAATTTTGCTATGGTGATGGCACACCCTTCATCAGCAAATCACTAGGATAATCTAAGATTATCTGCATCTACTTTCACAGGAAGACATCTAACACTGATCTTGCAATCTAATCCAGGTAATTAGAATAATCTCAGACATTATATCTTAAGCTTCACATCTTTACTTATGGTTAAAGACTGAAGCGATGCTCTTCCTGATTTCCTAGGTTTCAGACGAAGTAACTGGGAAGTAAGGTTACATTAGTGCAACTATCACAGGTGAGTTTCACCGCATTCATAAATCATACACTCCTAGCACACAGGCTGACATAACAAGAGATATAAACCTTTCATCCTCTGAAGCCCAGCCAACTAGATGGACAAAGGCCAATAATAAGAGGAACACAGAAAGTCAGTTTAGGCTGGGTCAGGATAGGTCAGTTTACCTGCATTACTCCAGGGTGTTCAGAACAGTTCAGAGCTGGAGCTGCACAGACCTGTACAGAGCTGTTCAGCTGCCAGCAGTTGCTGGTCAAGATGCCAATGTTTGTTTACAAAACGAATGCAACTTCTAGGAAAAGTGAGGCTATGCAACTCCAACTGTCAACTGCTGACTAACAAATGTTACAAACATTACTTGATATCACCTCTTCATCTTTTGCCAAAGTTTGCTTCAGCAGCAGTTTTAGGCAGTTACTGCCAGTCACCAGCCTTTGCAACCTGTGCAAGTACAGAACAGACTTTAAACAGTCCTCTGTTTACATGCATCACATAGGCAGATATTGACCAGATTTTAGTGACTTTGTACTGCAGGACTGCTGGGGCTACTGGGTATTTCCCTTGTATTTCTGTTGCCACTTGCAGTCTTATCTTAACCTCTTCTAAATTTCATGTTTTTAATGCAGTTAATTGGCTTATCAAACAATGGCCCTCAGAACAGCCACAATGTTTGATTATTAAGCTAATGTATATGGAGACTCCAGATTCTAAACATTGAGATCAGGTTGTGCATGGTACTATTTTTTTTGCAGCCAGTCTTGACTTGGACCTGACGTGAAACTCCAATGGTTTTCAGGAATCTAATCTAATCACATAGTCAAATATAAAACCAAATTTCATACATATTTCAAAACAGCTGGAATTTAATTGGTGCCATGCCTTAACTTTGAATCTTGGGCCTCATTGAGAAGCTGCTCTGAAGCAGACCTGTAGTAAACCAACAGTTCCCAACACAAGCATTTAAACCATTTCTTTCTTAAGTTACTATCTTACACACTCTTAAAACAACACAACCTTTCTGCCTTCTGCATTAACCCCATTAGCTCTTAGGTGGGCTCTTCATTCTACATGTCAGCACAAGGCAGGGGCAAGGTAAACTGACTGAATATGTTTAGCTTATTTAATTGGTTTCCTTCAAATTTTCAAAATTGTGATGAGGTACTTTAGAGCTAGGCCTTGGTGCAGTGGAGGTCTTTATTATCCATCATAAGAAAGATATTCTTAGCAACAACACCTATAAGTTTGACAAAAAGATTTAGATATTCAAAACAAGAAAGTGGAGGTTTACAGATGATTTCATATTTGTAGACCAAAGGACGAAATGTGTCACATACATGTCGTGTAGGTTCAAATATAAGGGTGCATATATGTAACTAAAAGAAAGAAAGGTACTGGCACTTTCAAGTTGGAAGGCCAGATGATTCCTGATTTCATAGTAATAGTGGCTGAATGACTAGAATTGAATGAGGGAACCAGAGACGTGGAATTGAAAACTTGTTACTGATCGAAGTGTTTAAAGCAAGTGGGATGAACTGCACATGGGTTAATATACATCTATGTTAATTGTTTATACTTCAAAATGGGCTAAGTCAAACTAGCATGAATTTGGGAATGTCAACAATTTTGAATAAATAACATCTGAAAGAACATGAGAGTTTGAAACATGCATTTTAAGCAGATCTGAAACTCTGAATAGAAGCCGTACCGATGAAACAGGTAGCGAAGTGGAAACTACCGAAGACTAACTAATGCAATAGTCTCCCTTGGAGCCAATCAAATCACAATATACCATGGCATGGAACAAGTATTTCAAATATCACCACCATACATTTTCTCTAGATTAGCAGAATCTTACAACCAGATCCCAGGCACCATGAGGCACCAAGAGCAACATAAGGCACAAAACAACCTTGTGCAACCAGAATCAGGCACCCTGCAGACACAATCCTGGCATAATTGGGAAATTCTCATGTTATCCTGAACCCAGAGACTCCATAACTCCAGTATGAGTCTAGCATGAGAATTATCTCAGAGAATGGGGGTGAGAAAGTGCATTGTTGAAGGAACATTCCTCTCAGCATGCTGATGCTAAGGCACCAGGCTCCTCATCAGGCCATCTCTGGGTGTGTTGAACTGTGTTCATAACTAGACAGGAAAAAGTGCCAGTATACTTCTGCACAAATTACTGCTCAGGTATGGCAGAGTGAAATCCAATGCAGTGATCCCTTGTTATGTGTGCAAACTGCATGTGAATGTGTGATCTTCACTACACTGCTCAGCACACATTGTACTTGGCTCAATTTTTAACTAACTTAAAGTATGCATTGGAATCATTATAATTTCTTGCAACAAGTTCAACAAGCAATCACCCTTCCACAGACATTAAACGGTCTCTCATTGGGGATTTTGATGGCTGGTTGTACCGTACGGCTTGGTCTTCAATGCAATATGATGGATGGATGATTTCGGCTGGACGTCCTCTGTTTAAGCACTCTGTGCAACCTTGTGCAACCAGAATCAGGCACCCTGCAGACACAATCCAGGCATAATTGGGTAATTCTCATGTTATCCGGACAAGAGGAGGACATAGCAATGATGTAAAGGATGATGAACCTACAGTCTATCATGGATCGAGCCAGTTGGAATTGAATGAGGGATGTAGCGATTTGAAGCTCAAAGCACTGCATATTGAGCTAAATGCCTCCCTTCCTCAATTGAATATGAAAGTTAGTGCAGGAACAAGAGGTAGTCGAAGTGAAGGCTTGATGTTGCGGTGAGGGTGATTGTCCGGTCAGCTGTTGGCCTCTGGTCTAAGGTTAATTTTTAATTTCTACCACTTAAATACAGATCAACATCTCAGAGGTAGCAGTGCGTATCATAACTCACATCTGAATTATCAGTCATTTGGGTTCAGAACTAAAGATTCATACATTTCACATGTTATTAGGAAAGCATTTAGATACGTGACATTATTGACGGCAACCCAAATACCCTTTTTCAGTAATACTGATATTGATCAAATTTCGTCCACCAACATTTATGCTATTTCATGTTCTGAGTAGTTAATTGTCAATTTGCAGCTATTTGTAGTTGAATCGATTTTTCACCAAATCTTGAAGGATAAGGTATCCACACACTCATTGCATTTATAAGTTTTCTGGTGTGACAAACATATACCAAATCTAAATTGCTTATTTTCACAACAGAAATTGTCTCCAATCAGAGGCTTCACAAGAGTAATCGACTACCAGAACATGCTAGTCATTTCCAACATAAATCACAGTTGCCAACAGAAACACAAAGGCCGGGCCAGATAGCCCTTAGCTCCAGATATTGGTCTAATACCTAGGAGGGCCAATGGGCCATGCATTATTCCTCTGAGCTATTTCATTGTTTGCAATCTGGGTGGGCCAATATTTTACCTATGGATTTTGTCTGGTAGGCTGAGGTTGGTCTCCTTTATTATTCTACCCAATGTCTAGACAATCAACTGTTTTCCAAGCAAACAAAATGCTTGTGACACTGAATGTATTTTACCTAACTGGGTGGTCAGCTAGAATATGGATGTATAGGCCTTGATATAGAAAGAAAGAGAAACATAGATAAATAGATAGATAGATAGATAGATAGATAGATAGATAGATAGATAGATAGATAGATAGATAGATAGAATGTACAGATAGGTAAATAGACAAATAGATAGACAAGTAGATAAACAAGTAGATCGATAGAACACAGGTCTGTAAGACAGAATGACTGATTGGCAGATGGATTGGTATAGAAGGAGAGATAGATGACCAAAAAGCACTTGGAATGTCTTGGTCCTCTTGGATAACATAAAGACATACATGCATATATTTTACATCCAGCTCAGACAAGACGCATGTATTGATTCTTGAAAATCACAACAAATTAGCCTCATCAGAATAATAGGAGCTTGATAAGGCACCCTTAGACCACCTAACAAGAAAACATGATTCTGTTCTGCTGAACGTTCACTAAGCTCCTGAGACTGTTTGTCTCACCAGCTCTCACCCCAGATCAACAACTTTGTCACCAATTTTACCAAATGGGATCTTGCCATGTAAAAGTTAGGATGCTGAACATAACAACATGCACCAAATGAGGCAGAATTTTGTAAATATGTTACATGTATATGCTCCATATGAATTCAGATCTAAAAGATAATACATAGTATAAGTCAATTGAAATTATGCCGCAGTTTGATACCGAAGCGACATTGCTGCCAACCCATTTAATAATAATAAGGAGATGTTTTTTAGAAATCTAGCTCTAAGTATTGATATGTTAGTTGCACATTACCAATGAAGACATCTATCTGAATGATGCAATAAATGTCAGTTTTTTTAAAGACCAATATAAGTTGTGCTAATGACATTGAAAAAAAAAATAGAATGACTTTTATCTTAATGAGAGTATGTCTATTTCCAAAGACTTGTAGTATAGTGTGTAAGCAGACAAAGCAACAACAGGCTTCAGCAAGTAGAAACTACAGTGGTTGGGTGTTGCTTTTTCACTCACAAGGCCACCCAGCAGGCAAAAATGAAGTGCATATCATAAAGAGATCTGACATCTGGAGTTCCATTCAGATCAGTTAATCTGCTTTGTCTGTTCTGTTGGTTGGTGTTGTTGTCAGACCACAGGACAAGTCTGGCATGAATCTTATACTTAAGATCTCATTTCATCCTCTGGTTAGCTTTGCTTTTAGTGAGATATGGAAGGCAGGGGCTGGTACTGAAGCAAGCCACCATGCCCAGAAACCACAACACAGATGAGTAACTAAGCTATGCTACTATTGTATTTATATACACTACAGAAAGAACACAGAGACTGATTTTCTCCATTGGACTCCTTTCAGACCTTTCTGAACCCTACATTATTTTATGCTAAGCCTGCCACACAGAGAGGTGTTCCAATTAGATTAGTAAACATTCTGCCACAGAGAGAAGTGTTCCAAGTAGATTAGTAAACATTCTGCCACAGAGAGAAGTGTTCCAAGTAAATTAGTAAACATTCTGTCACAGAGAGAAGTGTTCCAAGTAGATTAGTAAGCATTCTGCCACAGAAAGAAGTGTTCCAAGTATTACTAAATTAGTAAACATTCTGCCTCAGAGAGAGGTGTTCCAATCAGATAAGTAAAAACTCTGCTTCAAAGAGAAGTGTTCCAATTAAGATTTATTTTGCTCTCATGAACAGCAGTGGCAGGTGTGATTAACAAATATCTCAAGTGGCTTCTTTGAGCTTGTGATAATTGTGGACATTCTTCCACCAAGAGTAGAGTAGGTCGGGGCAAGAAGCCCAGGTTAGGTGAGAGGCCCCCCCAGGCTTATATCCAAACTTACATTTTTGGTGCGTTTATCTATTGATAGGATTGAAGCTAGAGGCGTTTTAGGTGACGTCACAAATTTTCAGGGCAAACAGCACCAAACCATAGTAGAAATTAAAGAAACAAAAAAATGTGCATGGTTTTTGTAACTTTGACTAATTCTTTGAAAGGGGTTGTCAATGACTTTGGAAATTTTATCAAGTATAATGGATATCTGCATTGCTTCACTTTATGACCATCACATAAATATGATTTGGATCATGCTTTTTGCATTTTAGTTCAAAATATAGAGGTCAAATTAAAATATGTGGGTTTGGGGCGAGAGGCCCCACTGGACATGGGGCATGAGGCCCCCTTCACTGGGGTTCGAAGCTGCTTCAGGAACCATTTAATAATGTGTACTTTACCTTAAATATTGATAGAATAGCTAATTAAAATAGAAAAAATTTGGGCCGTAATTGAAAAAGGGCAAAAAATATTAAAATATAAATGTATGAACAGAAAAATTCTGAAATTCAAAAAGTGAATAGAATGCCTTAAAAATGAAAGAAGAACCCTAAGAAATAACTTTAGGGCTGAATGCGCTCGCAAAAAAAATTGCCATAGGATTATAAAAGGGGGGCTTCTTGCCCAATGGGTGGGGTAAGAAGGCCATTTTGAATTTTTTACAAAAATGGCCATAACTGCTTTATTAAAATTGGTAGACATTTGCTTCACTAGCTATTAGTAGAGCCAAGTGATCCCTTCCTGATAGCAAAAGCATTCAAACAATCGCCCATAAAAAGTAGGCCAAATCGCACCTCGAAGTTAAGGGGGGCCGCATGCCCCGACCTACTCTATCACCAATCAGTGCCAATGTCTCAAGCAAACAATTGCCATTCTGCTGTGGACAATTGTGTAATTCCTGTTCGTCAAAAGCTATCTCACGAAAGTCCAAAAAGTATCACTTCCTTCCAACATAAAAACCGTTGTGTAACATAAAAGAATGGTTGTATTGATTGACTTTTATGCCAATTAATTCTTACTGTGCACCAAAAAAATTTAGTTACAGCAAGTATTGAGTAAGCTAGCCAGATAGACCACTGTAGTAACTAATAGTTGTGTCTGCAATTCTATTGATTTTGTCCTTGGTTCAACAACATGGGATGATATTTTTGGCATCCAAGCGAGCCAGTTAGGTATCATTTCCTGGATGTGGGTACCGGATCTCGTGTCTCCGGTGACAGACAACACGTAACGAGTCAATTGAGCGTAATGCCCAGTTTTTGATTGGAATGCCCTTTCAGTGCCATTCGGCTATTCCAAACTTGCTGGTTGCTTGCCAAGTCTGTTATTGAATCAAATACACCTGACTGGCAGGACATCACTTCAAATAACCCATGGCTTCTTCTACATGTTATATTTCACTGACTGGACTGCCCAACATGATATCAATATTCTGAGTGCATAGCACTGGAGCATAGCTGTGGCATTTGTGGGATCATTGCAGACAGCCTCAGACATTAGATTTGCATCTGCAGACACAAGAAAGGTTGAGAAGAGACAGAAGAAATTTCAAGTAAGCAAAAAACAGTCATCCAGCAAAAGTTATCTCCTTCATATGCCAAATTTTTCACTGCCAGCCAACCTTTTTGTAGTGTCAGAAAGGAACTAGTTAGGACCATGAAGCTGCCTTAGTACTGAGCTGTACTGAGCTACAGTAAGGAATGCTGCTGGAAGGCATCAGAATGGAGATGAGTAGAAATGGCTGTAGCAATTCTTTGTTTGGTAAGCAGCTTGTTAGCCACATGAAACAAAAGAGCCAGGATCTCATCTATGTCAAGGCACCAAGCTGCAGCTTATCTGGAAGCAAGATGACTATTTGGATAAAAAAAGAAAAAAAAATTAGCCACAAGAATGTCAAAGCAATCGAGACAGTTTTTTTTTCCTGGCAGGAACTCATCATAATGAGTACATGAAGCAGACAGGAATCCAATCAAGCAAGACAACAAAATGAAATAGATGGTAGGCCAGTATTATATCAGGCATACAGATATTTCAGATAGACAGTAAGTGTGCGTTCCTCCAAGGCCACGTCTTGTCGCTTGCAAGGGTCGCCCAGCATAGGGAGTGATACAAGGGACTAAAGACGATGAAACTATTTTAGTTTTGACGGAAAGAGCTCCAGTTGCCAGATGGTATTGCACAAGAAAGTGAGAAATCCAAAGGGGCCTTATCATAACAAGAAGACAAAGGAGCTAAGATGAGTCTAGGATGACTGCCATGACTGAAACAATTTGGACTGACCAACAAGTTCTCTATTAACCCTTCTGATGTCATATATTCTCCATATGCCAGGTGCTTGCAGACAAAGCAGGTGCAGAATCCGGAGTCTGTGGAATCCAGGCAATTGAAGCACCCTGGAAAGCTCATATTAACTGCCCTGCTGCAGGCCAGCACGTTCTGGGGTACCATAAACACCCCTATCGTTCCCAACCCCCACTTACACAAACCAGAATTTTGGAGCAGTGCGGGCTACTAGGCCTTCTATTATGGTTAAGACTATCAGGACTATAGGCACATGCTACCAGAGGTGAGAGACCTACATAAGAAGGACCTGGGGACTTTTGACCTTGGCAAGGCCTACTATTAGAGCTGGGGAGTCACACCTTGGCTGTATGAAACTACCAGAGTCAGATCTTCAGGAAATGAATAATAAGTACCAAAGCCAGTGAGCAAGCTCTGAAAACATTGGCATGTTGTAAGCCTACATTTATTTGACCAGGAGTCTGGAACTGTTTGAGATTGTCTGAGACTACCAAAGTCAGGCCTAAGGTGAAAGGACATATTGCCTGAGCCATAGACTACCATCAGAGCCACGTACAGTACCAGAGCCAATGAACAGCCTCAGCAGAGTAATGTACATGAAGGAGCAGGCCTGGGAGTGGGAGTTTGGGACTATACGATCTACCTCAAGAGCAAGGGCTATACTTCCAACAGAGCAATAAACTACTTTTGGGGCAAGCCAGCAAGATCAGCAAAACATTTTGCATGTACTGCCAAAGATCTGTTAACATCTCACTGCTCAATAACTTATAACTTGGGTTACTGACCTCTGTGAGAAATAAACCAACATCAACAACATGAGAGTGCAGAAGAACTAAGGCAAAAGCAGAGCTTTAATCGTATATGCTTTTGCTTGGGCAAACAGCTTTCACTTTCACTAACACTTTAGCCCAGCAGCAACAGCTATAAAGCTCTCTAACTTGGCCACCATATCAAAGAACCCTGCTCTCATACAGCCAGGCCCAGGAGTCAGTGGATACTTGTACCTGTACACAGTTTGGAGCTTAGTACTTCACTGTGAAATCAAACACAGGAGTGAGTTACTGAGACTCAACTCCACTACCAAAGGATACCCAAGCTGTTGTTGTGTTCTTTCCATTGGAGAAGTGCTCGAATTACTCAACAGTGCAATAAGTACAGGAGTTTTACTCTCCCTGTGGAAATTACGTCTCACAATAGAAGCAACTCCACATTGAATTAAGTCAACGACAGTCACTGAATGTGGATATATGCAATAACACAGTAAGTTATGACATAACTTGTTTCATGTATCAGTTGATTGGTGACAGTGATGTATACATGGTATATATACACAGTGTATAGCTAATAGTAATTATACATTTCTGAATGTTGCTATCCTACCACTGAAGTATCTGTATGCTTATAAGCTTCACATATCATACTATACTTAGCAATGCAAACCTATTGGATTATAGGCAATGGATGAGCAGAATGTTCTATATATACATGGAAATATGTGAATTTGAGAGCATAATTTTTGACAATCAATATTAGGTCACACAATCAATAGGCAACACACACCATGTGAAATTTCACATCAACATTGGAGTTGTATCCTGTGTAAGCCAAGCCTCAAATGTCACTGAACATGTCAGTCACGGGCTATTGGATATACTGAATATATGAGAATTTCAACATTCTTTTTGACATAACAAATATGACATAGATTAAAGATGGTATGTGCACTCAAATCATAGATGTAAAAGGTAAGTTTTTCTATTGATTTGGCGGTTGAGAAGAAGAACTTTATTAGTTTTATTGCAAATATGGCAAATGTGTTCAAATTCCATCTTACATTACTTCCTTGCAAACATACAATGTATGTATGTACGCAGATGATAATGCACTCTATCCAAACAGCTCAATAATGTGGTGCCTCACGAACACAAGGTGCAAATATGTACATCTGATGTATTAGTGTTACAAGTTACAACTTATGCATAACATGTGTCAAGCTACATATTTAGCATTGTATGAAAATGTATGTGTATCTATGGTTGCATCCATACATGTATTGGATGTAGCTTCATGGTTTGATGGCTTAAGGACTTAAGAAGGGGAAGACTAGAGAATAAATGGCTGAGGTTCTGAATCAGACACCCCAGCATAAAATTTCTCACAAGTTTGTAAGCCACCAAGGATCCAACATCACATATAGTAATACTGAAGACATGCATGAATAAATACGCATTTTCAAATGATTCATACAGTTCTGTTATTTGATGATTGAGTGAAAGATGCTAGAAGCAAAATTGATATTATGTCTAACATATCTTTAAGTAACAACTAAGCACACAATGCAATGTATGTCAAGCTCATATTTAGCAATACTATAAAGACATATAATATTATAGCTCTATGATTTCATTTGATGGTGAAAAAACAGATTACAGGTGCAAATATGCATGATGTGTTGAAGTTACAGCTTAACATACTGAGTATGTATCACATGTCTCAAGCTACATATTTAGCAATGCATTCAGTTCTTGCATATGATACAATGTATATAGATCATCCATGTATCAAGTTGTATGGAGATGTCCTTTTTGCCTTTTTGTGTGAGCTCAACCAAGGTATGATAAATATACAGGAGTGTACGGAGTAAACACTACATAACACATAGCCAACTGATATAGCGCACTCGATTTTTATGCTCCAATAATATTGTGCAGTATTACCGCATTCCTGCTAAATTGGTATAGCTATTGATAGTAGCTAAGGGCACCAAGTCATCAACTAATCCCAGACGAGAGAAGACGAATGAATACCAGTGTTGGTGGTTGGTACCATGCTACAAACCATTGTCTGAGAGGGATCATAACTCATCCAATATATTCAAGTTATCCCCAGATTGCATAATCTCCCAACGAAAGTTCATTCTGTGGAATATCCACCTCCAGCAAATGGTGGTATTCCCCAATTGAAAGAACACCCAATATGGGACCATCAGACTACCTAAGATTTTACATACTAAACATCCTGTAAGTTGAAAAAAACAGATATGAAAACAATCTACAAAAATCAGTTCAATTAAGTTAATCTGTTAATTTCTTCTCTGCAATTTTTGTTTTGTTGATGTACGGGACCCTATTTCTAAGAAGCAATATGATATTCTGTGATTTATAATACTAAAGGTAAAATAATGGTGTCGACCCTGGTACTAACTATTTAGGTCTGTTCTTGAGTCTAGGATTAATTAATTAGTTGATACTTGCACTTGAGTCCCTTGGCTACAATTGATACCTTAACATGAATGCAGTAAAACTGCACATTAAGTACTATCAAGCATAAAAATCCAGTGTGCTATATCAGTTGGCTATGTGGTATGTACAGTATTTTCTCCATGTACTCCTGTATATTTATCATGCCTCTACAACAATGGTGTGGTAGCCTCTTCGGGCAATCGAACCCCCACTGAGCAAACCTTGGTCACCCCAAAGCACTCGATCACAATCCCAAAGAACCTAACCAATGCCGAAAGAACCTAACACAACCAACCCAAAGAACCTAACCGATGCCACAGAACCATGAGCAGTTGGGAACCCTGTGTGTCTAACGGAATAAGAATCCTGAGGCAAGAAAAAGACAGGGCTCATTCCTGGGCCAAAAGTCCTAGACAAGCAATTCCTATGATTCAGACAACTCATGAACTTCATGAGGTGCCCCAAGAAAAATCCAGCCAGATGCCAATCATTATAGACACTTCAAATGTATTATGACAGACAACAGACTTGGTGATGTCAGTCCAGCCAAAGTATACATGGTTAGAGTACCTGGCATCCTCAGGAATGAAAGCATTCTAGCGAAGTATGAATGCAACAGGGTAAAAATCAACATGGTAGTTACTAAGGAGCTATATTAGTCCAGAAATAAATTACCTATGAGATAGGGGGTGATTCATATTCAAAAGAAAGAAACAAAAGCTTCTGAGCTAATAACGAACAGAATACCAGCAATTCCAAAGATAAGAACATGATTTAGTCAGGCGGGCAGGTCAGTAGACTCAACACTGCGCGTCTTATTAGTCATTTAACTAGTGATTGGGTAGCAAAGAGATCTTTTCCTCTCACAGAGGTAATGTAGCACTTGCTTATTTGCTTATCTAAGCACAAACATCCACAGCAATTAGGGAAAATATCAATTTCAATGATCTGTTCTCACTTTTCTCTTTTCAGATGTTGGCAATTGATTGGAAAAGTGCTACGCCCAAAGCTAGACTGTGATACATTGTTCCTGCAGAGGTTCTAGCCAGTTTCTGTGGTGCTGAGGACTACCAACCTCAATTTCTCAAATCGGAGACACATAAGACTAGTTTTCTTGGAGTTTACCGCAGATAAAATGGCAGCTTTTAACTACAACGAATACACCCACACGGCTGGGGTCGATGTGGACAGTATGGATCCCTTGTACAAATGGGACACACACTTCCCAGAACGACTGTCCAGGCTTCACATGGATGAGTTAGGGCCAAGTTCCCCTAGCTCAAAGAACGCTCGCAGAAACAGACGGAATAATCGCAACCGAAACAGTGCTCGTTTTAAGACCCAACCGATCACATTCGACGAAATCAAAGAGGTTGATGAGGATAGAGTTGACGATGAAGCAAAGAAAGACCTGAAGAACCAATTTGCAGCTTTCTCTCGCTCTATGGATGGAATTCTACCAGTGTCAAAGAAGGAGGCCAAATTGAAGAAGACGGTGGCTCAAGATTCAGCCGCTGCTGCGTGTTTAGCAGCTCAAGCCTCTGGTCCTGCAGAAGATCCCGCTAAAGCCAATCCTGCTGATACTTCTTTCCATGGCTCTGTACCGGCGTCCGCGTCTGCTTCAGCGGCTGCCTCTTCTTCCATAGTCACAGCTGAAGGAATACCCCTCGAAAACCTGCCGCAGTATGACGCCGCCCGGCAAGCCCGGCGACAAAAACGGAGGCACAAGAAAAGTATCACAGAGGTGCCGGAGGAGACTGAAAAGACAAACGGTGAACAAACCGGCTCCACGTGATGTTCCTGTTTATTGCCTTAACCCCATCCTCTGATTTTTATACAAACTAAGCTCCACAATGTGGATACCAAGTGAATATCTAATAATAACATGCCTTCCATAGCCACTTGCAAAACATATCGCGAAAGCAGGTCTTCGTAAAAACAAGGTTTTATGGTTTATC
This sequence comes from Platynereis dumerilii, assembly GCA_026936325.1. NCBI lineage: Eukaryota > Metazoa > Annelida > Polychaeta > Phyllodocida > Nereididae > Platynereis > Platynereis dumerilii. The sequence continues at coordinate 5,845,307 of JAPTHN010000028.1, forward strand.
CTCTAATATTATCGCCAAAAAGCCTTACTTTACCATGCTTAAGAATCGGATAAAGCATTTCAAGTGTGGACAGCTTCTGTACTTAGTGTAGTTTTATACGCTTATATCGTTATTATACCAACTGTGGATTGAAAACTATTACCCAAATTGATAATGACTTCTGCGTACTCAGTCTCTCGCCTGTCTTCGCATAGCTGAGTACTGTGCCTTGCATAATATATCTTATCCTTTAAATTAATCTAACTTATTTATACTGTGGTCTTTTGAACCATGCAATAAGCAAAAATACTGAATTGTAAACTTGAACTGTGTTCAATGGTGTTGATAACACAGGATGTTATATTATCTTGATTATGTAAAGTGTATTTCTGGCCTTTTGATGGGGATGTTATCTTTGATGGATCTCTTAATTGGTTGTCATGGTTATGCCTTGATGTTGAATGTATCAAGGTAAATGATACAAGTCATAATTATCACATTCACTGATAATGAATGGTGGACTTTTCGATAGATGAGATCATGTTAAGTTTGTTTTAGATTGACTCGGTAACTCGGGTCAAGAAAATATTTTCGTGAGAATCTGCCAGAAAAACAGAAGGGAAAAGCGGGAAGCCAAAGAGCAAGCCTGCTTTGATGGTGTTAAAACCATGACCTTTGATATTCTGAAGCAGCAGCAACACCAAATCTTAGCATTAGCCAGTAAACCTTCACTTTATAAGCTTGAAAGTTTTTGGTGTGTTACGTAAGTTATTTGTTGAACGTATGAATAAATTGTTTTGGCAAAACATGTTGAAAATATTTTTACCAATGTTCGTAATTGTTGTTTTCGTGACTGTTACATCGTATCCGCAGATGAAAGAGGTAAACAAGCGCTCTTTCCTTTCAGTTGTAGATCAAGGTCAAGTCACTTTTAGATAATAGTAGCATTTGAATTTTGAATGCAGTCGATTTGCAGACAAAAACAATGTTATATATGTACTCCTAATTCTGAGGAAACTGCATAGTACACAGCATAACAAAGGGTGAAACTTTCCTGTATTAGATATATATAAAATGTGCACGTGTATGTATCATCAAGATATACCTTCTGAAGGTACTTAACTTTTTTCATGGGCTGAGCTGCTGAAAGGATGGGGAAGGATTAATGGAGCAGGAAGGTTATACCTCAGTATTACTGCCCGGAGGCCAACAGCAAAGGTATACATTCTAGTAACAGTATACAAAGAGTTCTTAAAAACATCATTTAGAACAAAGAGAAGCAGAAAGGAGATGTTTGTGGCTGAGCCCAACATGTGATTAAGCACGAAGGGCCAAAGGCTTGCCAAACTCTTTCTGAACTCTCTCCGTTTGATTTGTTTGCAGCAGACCTGGCCTCTTCCAATATCCGCCATATGTTCCAAGTCAGCGCAAAGACTATCCTTCATCTGTAAAGAGTGCTTGGATTTCGTGCGCTACTTATAAATGTAATCATGTCGGAAAAACTTCTCGGCGCAAAAACAGAAACGATCCACAAAAAAAAAGTAAGCTAAGAGTAAGCTGAAAGAAGTAAAGAAGTAGAAAGAAGTAGAGCGGTGAAGCAAACAGTGAAGCAGACTAACAGAAGGGAGTTTCCAGGAACGAACAGCAAGCCACTAACTACAAAGCGACCTCAATTATCGCTCGCAAGCAACCAAGGAGAAGCTCCAGCTTGGACATCTCAAGGCCCCTGTGCTATCAGCACTGCATTAAATACTACATTCATTTGCTATGCTCTTCAAAAGGTCAGCCGAGTCAGGGCCAATGATTTTCCCATGCACTTTTCACATGACGTCGACCTCAGATAACTGTTCGGCTGCATCAACACAATCGACAGCAGCAGCGGCATAGAACGATACCAGTTGTATCTCAAAAGCTACTCTCCAGTAGTGGTAACCTACTATGAAGATAGCGGCTCAACTGCTTGAGCTCTATACAACATGTGCACTCTCCACAAAATACACCGCAAGCTGTTCAATGCATCAATGCAACATTATAATGCAACATCAAGGAGTATCAATGCAGCATCATGCATGCCTCTATTTCGTCTATCATACCTTTCTAACACAGGTAATGTCAAGTATTGCCTGATCTGCAACATGAAAGTCTGCAGTGGCCTAGAACTTAAACCACAGCCAGAAGCTCAATTGTGCAGGAGTTACAGGTAGCAGTGGGAGAGAATGACCTCCTTGCAATACCCCCTGTCAGCTAAGTGAGACTTGGCATGCTAAATAATAAGCAGAGAGTAGTGACTTAGATAGGCATTTATTATAGTAAAGGTCAGTATAAGACTGAGCATTGGTTCATTAACAACTGCCATTGACATCAGCAACATATTTGATCATTTCATAATTCTGACACGTCTGACACAATGTCTCACATATCAGACGTAATTGCATCATTAGTTTTAATTTGCTGAAATTTTCTTCAGCCTTAGGTTTTTTTCGTTCCTTTGTTCTTAGAGAAATTATTGAAAAGATGAGTGTTCCTTTAGTGAATGGCTTAATAACGGTTGTAATGGAGCAATTTAGAGTTCGGAAAATAATTAATAACAGTGTAAACTGTGAAGTATGGGATTTTTCTCGTCAATTTCTTCCAGTACTCATCAGGAGCATTAGAATTGAGGGTCCTTTCTTCTCCACAGATGAGGCTCCCATTGTAGAAGTAAAGGTGGCTGCCAACATTTACACCAGCAGCAGTTACTTGCAGGGGCACCTGGCCTTGAGCACCTTAGCCAGAGTAATCCTATCCTCACAACATTAATCACTGTCCACTGATTGTAAGGAGACCTGACAGCCACTGTTTGGATTCAGGGATCAACTTGGTCAAGGTTGCTGTAGATCTGGCTGGCATAATGGTACTTTGGGAATGGTATTCATCTTCATTATGCCCATTAGCACCAGTGCACCAATAGCAAACACACATCAACAGCACACCAACAGCAGCTCAGAAGCGGACCTTCAGCACTGACCCGACAGCACAACAAGGAGACTTGGCAAGCCACCGACTCTTGAGTCGTTCGGGGCGCAGGGCACCAAAGCCACCTCTATGTCTACAGCAAGCCACTGCTGCACCACATTTTATGCCTTTGAGCATCAACACCATTTATCCCACCTAGTGCTTGCCCAGCAGTAAACAAGCTTTAACGCCACCTGTAGGCAATTTCCTGGATTCCTTCCAGGATCTGAGGGAAGTAAAGCGGACCGCTGGAGCGGAGCTTCGAAGGAGAGCAAGCACAGTTGTTGATGTTTTCTTACGTCCCGCAGATCCCCCCAGTTTAGTGTGGTGTTTTGCCAAGAAATTAGGGCAATGCAGCACAGCGGCAAGCATAACAAAAGTTTCAGGAAACGACCCACCAACAACACACAGCCAAACAGCCCTTCCAGGATCCTGCAGGTTCAGCCGCAAGATAAAGAAAGGCTAACCAAGCTAAAGTACAACTCAAGTAGTCTAAAGTAGTTCCGGGTTGAACAATCCGTTATGACCGCAATCAACTGTGGTATCACAAGTTCACTGCGATGGAGATAGACAATGAATCACCCTGAAATGGGGGCATAAACATAACAGGGTGAGAGAGGGAGAATTCCCAGTAACCTTGGAACACACCTAGCTAACCCTGAGGCTGCTGAAGGCCCACTAAGCCAAGGGTCAGGTGCCTTGATGCTTTGCTGCAAAAACTGCAAATACATGAGCAACCAGAGTCTGGTTACTCCTAGGTTCTTCTGTGTTACTCCTAGGTTTACTCCAGGCAAGTCTGGGAGCTTCTGGGGTGGGTGGCCTACATGCATTCTACATTCTCTTATCTTGCACTTGCAGGTTGGTAGTAGCTTGTCAATGCATAATAGCCTGCAATCCAACATTTGATTTGGTGGCACTGTATTTCTACAGCTTTTCTGTAGTTTTACAACATAGTTTCCAAGCCCTAATCTTGACCTTTTGCCTTTCACCCTCCCTCAGGTTCTGGCACAAAGGGTTTTTGATTCATTATCCATCATTTATCATACTCCGAACTATCTATGAAGAATACAAGCCTGCCTAGCCCAGGAGCCCTTCATAACCTACAAGCATACACATGGATTAAAATGCAGTGCTGGACTTACAAGATGCATTGCAGCACTGACGAAAGGTCCACAAATTTGATAAACATTTAAGTTAGAAGTATAATTTTGTGCATAACCTTGTCACGGCTCTCCCTTGACATCTTGTTTTGGCAGGAAACAGTAACTCTCTACCTCAACATCGTATTTTGCCTGAATATTCGTCACAGCTCTTCCTTAACATTTGGTTTTGGCTGAAAATTGTCACAGCCCTTGCTCAATGTTTTTATTTGGCTGGAAAAAGAGTCGCAGCTCTTCCTCTTCATCTTTCATTTTGCTGGGAAAAGATTCACAGCTTTTCCTCTGAATCTTCATTTGACAGGAAAAAGAGTCACAGCTCTTCCTCTACATCTTCATTTGTCTGGAAAAGATTCACAGCTCTTCCTCTACATCGTCATTTGGATGGAAAAAGATTCCCAGCTCTTCCTCTATATCTCACTTCAACAAAGCCTTCAGTGAATCACTCAGACACACCCCCACAGACAGCCAATCAGCAGGCCTTCACACATGTTATGCCAATGAGGGCGACTTGGCAGTTCGAGCATTCCCGTGCATCGTACGACTATGTTCTTTACAGCATTAGAGAGATCTCTCCAGGAGCTTTAAAATGGTGGTAATTACGTTGCTGTATCCCTACGGAAATAGCCGGTAAACTTTTAAAGTCGAGGGAAATGCTGCACTCTGATTGGCCGAGACGCTTGTGACGCAAATCTATGATAATATCAAGTCTTTGAGGAATTTGTCTAGGGTAGATTATCTGGGTGCTATATCTTCATTTGGCTGGAAAAATAGTCACAGCCCTTCTTCTGCATCTTCATTTGGCTGGAAAAGATTCACAGCTCTTCCTCTACATCTTAATTAGGCTGGAAAAGATTCACAGCTCTTCCTCTACATTTTTTTTTGTATGAGAGCTCTCACCATCTTCTTTTGGCAGAGTCACAGCTCTTCCACAACATCTTATTTTATTCTGCAAAACAGTCACATCATTTCCTGAACATCTGATATTGAATGAGAATAGTCACAGCTCTTCCTTAACATTTCTTCGCAGGCTTCCCAAATCACATGAAGAAGCAATAACCCAAATGTGATCCAGGTCATAGTTAAAGATTAAAGGCCTTCCTAAGTACACATTTTTAAGAAGAGCACTATTTATATTATGGGAGATTCAAGTAATCCTCTGATGTAAGTCACTAAGATCTGAAAAATCTCCTCCAGACAAATACATTTAGTGAAATGAATCTGAGAATTTTTACTTGACAAAATGAAGACATGTATCTGTACCAGAATTTATGAATATATGGCTAACTTTAACAAAAACAACATAGAGCAAAATCTAGATTTATAACAATATTTATTTGTCTGCAAAATAAGTGCATAATATATATGTTAATACTTGCAATGTATACAGTTAAACAAATCAAGTAAATGTAGCGTACAAAATTCATAAATAGCTATACATATCCCTGGCAGTGAGCAAAATTGTTGCAAAAAAATCTCATTTGAGGAGAAAAAGCATTTAAAAAGCAACAATGAGGCTAGCAAATGAGATAATAAGAAAATGTCTATGTACAAAATTGTTCAATGTTCATGTTTGTATAAGTAAATGTATATGAAAGTGCATGCAAAAATTAGTGTGAGATTTTTAGAGACAGCTTTTTTTCACATGACATATCATGTCGTACATCTAATTCTAAAAAGAGATTTCAAGTTTGTAATATCAAGGTTGAATACAAACTTTTTTTATATTTGAAAAGGAAAACAAGTTTGTGTAGCCAATTCAATGATATTTATTGAAATAACTTTTTTTTTGTTTCAACATATTAAACCTCAACTGTAATATATGGAAACACAAGTCCTTAAATTTGATTAAATTCAATACTCCGGTTGATACACATCACAATTTTCAGTTTGTTTTTTATTTCAATTCTTTGAAACTCGGAACATTAACAGTAACTTACATGATGATGCATTTCCCAAAGTTACTCATGTTACTAATTTTATCCGTTAATTATTTTCATTTTTCAATTACAAGTTTCCTAATATCAATTTCAAATCCAGCTTAAATCATTGATTACATCATAGATAACATGCTTACATAGTAATTGAATCGGCGTGTACACATAAAATGTGGTATGCAGACATGTTACACATTCATGATACGTCCCTTGCTAATTTGATACAGTTGACCTGTATATATTACACATAATGAACTGCACATTGTTCCACAAAAATAATTACCTTGTTACATGTTAAGTACATGGTGGTACATGTGATATATTTTAGCAGTGTATTAATTAATACAACCTAGATCATATGAATATGAGACCAAAAATTAATTTGCAAACAATGTTTGAATATAAAGCATTTTCCTATTAATTACACTTCAGTTACTCAAACTTGAGTCGACAGTGTTCACAAAACAGCTTAATTGTCATATTAATAAACTTACGTGTATTAAGCATTTGATAATTGACAAAAATTACACATGTAGACTAAAGTAAAAATTTAATAAACGCAATATCATACACAACTTTCAAGTAGCCCCAAACATGTTCAATTGTTCATGGTTTAAGTATGATTTTTTTGTGGGACCAAAAATGTAGCATATATATGGGAGCCTTTCAAGTGCCTAACACAGTATAGTATACATTTTCATTTGAATAATTGTCCTCGAGACCAAATTATTCATAATTTAGATCTCAAACAGTGTTGTAGCATGACAATAAAACAATAAGAACTGGGTACTTACATAGTCTATGCAGCTGATCTTGTCAAAGTAATCTGCAAACTTTATCTCGAATTTCAATGACTTCTTCATGATTTATAACAGTAATCTCAAAATGTCCTCAAATGGTTAGTATGAACAGCTTAATACTATGTTAATACAAATGAAAGATAACGATTCAATGAACAAAATACCAAGTAGAACTGGAAACTTATAAAATGCCCAAAGTTCTTACTTGGCGCTGACTAGTTCAACAATTTGATGAGGATGTTCTGTGGTGATGAGAGTGATGGGACGAGTGACGATTGCTTCTTCTCTTTGTTCCGTCTCTGTCTTTGTCTCTGAAAATAAAATATCAATCATTAGAAATGTCTTCAAATTTATTGTGTTCGATTGTTTGAAGAAGTGATCATGGTTCAAATTATGTAACTCTCACTACTCTAAAATTGAGACTATAGCAGTTGATATGTTATGCAGATTATACATATATATACATTTTCAAAATATAAGTTAATTGAAACAGTTATAAAACAGCAATGATGAAAAAAGATAAAGTCATGATACATATGATACAAAGGAGACCATGGTTATTAGTAAAGACATTCTTAAACAGACACAAAGATTAGTTCGCACATTGAAGTCTTAAATCTTAAACAATAATTGTTAATCACATTAACTCAGTAACTGCAATGTAAAGTTTCAGATTAATTTGAAAGACTTATAAGTAGGTTAATGAAACTGCAATAAGAAACAGATTAAAGTTGTTGTTTTCATTATATTATTTCCATTAATTCTTAACAAAGATGTGAACACAAGGATGAATTAGAAACCCATTTTTCACATTTAATGATAACCAGTATTTCCCATATGAATGAAGAAAACTTATACCAAGTATCCCACAATTTAACATTGCTCGAACCAGCCCAAAACAAAGAAACAAAGAAAAGTGAGACATTTTGCCAGATACAGATCAGCCACAAGAAGAAACATTAAGGATGATCTTATCATTCAACAAGACCTTCACAAATCACAGAATGTGAACATCAATTGACACAAAATGTGAACATAAATCGACACAAAAGAAACCATCGAACAAAGGATTTTCGCACCATAAATTGCAGAGCTTTTGAGCGATTGGAGAAAATTATCATAATTCCAATGGTTCATTGCTGGGTGCAGCAACTGCGCAAGGCACAAAACTGTATTGGATTCATACAGGAGCAGTTTAACAAAGACACAATGGCAGTAAAGAGCAAAAAGCCCAGGAAGAACTGTCTTAGAAAGAATAACATATAAGACAACATATCATAAACTAAGTGGTAATCATTGCGAACAACAACTAGTCTACAATACATGTATGTCACACTTTTTTCACAGTGATTCCGATTTTAGACAGCTTTATAGCCACAAACAGCATTTGGAATTCACAACTATCTAGATGTGAAAGACGGTAAGTGAAGGTGTGATGTTTGTTATTCCAATATGAATTCCCAGTATTTTGAATGCCTGCAAACTCCTATAAGGACTCGCTGAGGAGCATTAAAACACTTCATTCCATCAACTAGAATGAAGAGGTGCGGTACCTTTAAAAGGAAAGTTATTTTTTGTCCCACAAGATAATGAGGATTGGAGATTCATCCCTGTGTCAATGTTTAATAGAAATGTTTATTTTGCAACATTTAAACTCAGGTCACATTAAATCTGGGGGAGTTCATTTGATCTACCAATACTTGTGTAGGGGCCTACAGTCAAGACACCATTTTTCTCTTTCGATGGGTTTTGACATTCTAACTTTGATGCCTAAAGCAATGAAATTCTATCCAAATTACCTAATCATACAACAGTTATTTTTATGCCAGTAAAAGAGTATATAATACTACATAATTATATGATACCTATTTTTCTGGCAATGGACAAATATATGTAATAGGAGCTAGCTATTAATAACTATTTACAAAAGGTCTACTTTTCAACACAGTCAAGAGAGATTTACGCTTTCCACTCCGCTAACATGTCAGGTCGACAACCTGAATCTTTGGCCTGAAGCCAGAGACTGAATTACAACCAACAGGTCTAAACGACTCAATATTTTGACCACTTTGACCACAGGTTCATTGACTTTTGGAAGAGATTTGTGGTTTGGCAATATCTGTGGTTTGGCAATTTGGCCGTTAAAATGAGTTAAGGATGTTGAGTTTCTCTTATCTAAGAACCAGATGATGCAGCTTTGATGCTTCGCTCTTGGAACAGGGTTGAAGGAACTTCAGAAGACCACAGAACGAGATTGACAGATCTATCCCATTCAACATCTATGAAAATCTGATTCAAGTTTGTAAACATGAAATAAGATAAATGACAAAATGACTTGAAAATGAAGTTAGCAATTGGGTAAAGTGTTCCATAACAAGACAATATATACAGCATTGAAGCTCATTCCTTTTTCCCAATGTTGAAGGAATATCAAGATCCTACTGTAAAGACTGCAATGCTCTGAGTCAATTGGTGGCTGGACAGAGTTAAGAGTTTGTTATCATGAAGGTCAAAGACCCCCTGATCAAATATATATATTTATATTTATAAACATGGCTAACTGCTATTTTCGGTCACTTGGGTTTCTTTTATATTGAGTACAGAAAAGTATATTGAAGCGCCACTTATGACAGACAAAATTCCCGAAAAATGGGAGTCATGCCAAACAACTTTTTGTACTTTGGTGTGTAAAAGGCAGACTTAAGAGGGTTGGTCAGTTCATGCAAATAGTGATTCAGACTGACACATCAGTGACAAATCTGACATTTGTGGTCATTTCAACATTTATCACATATAAACATAATGACTAGTAAACCTTTCAAGACTCAAAAGGGAAAGAAAGGAAAGCAGTAGATAGTTATACTTCTTTAAACAGCTTTAAAGCAATATGTAAATAATAGACCTTCTAAGTCTGCTGCATACTGTAAGATAATAATGTTCTGGATAGCATGGGGGGGGGGAACTAGCCAATTGGTCCAGTTTCTTTGAAAAATGTGTACAAAATTTGAATTATGCACTATATAACATAACTGGGAAGTAGGAAACAACAAGTCAGACTGTTGAAGAAAACAATCAGAGATGGCTGAAACCTTCAGAAAAAAAAAATATATATATTGATGTCGATTTTGGGAAATTATGGTATAAAATCCACAGATGTTTCTGTGAAAAGCAAAAACAGCTGACTAAGTAATCTTGCCATGACATAATAATGAGATAATCTGATCCTGTAAGCTTAAGCTTGTTAGACTAATCTATAATAACATATTATGACTGAATAGATAAACAGACACCAAATAAATAAACCTTGACACAAATTACAATAACTTTAATCAACTTCAGCAAGCCCAAGCCATACATTGTAGCTTGTAAGGGCTGAACGCTGCTCAACCTTAATGGCAGAGCTATAACTGTGTTTCAATTTGGCAATCATTGCCTCCAAATTAGATATAGGCTATCTGTACATCAAAACATGAAACAAAGTTAAAGGTAACTGTGATTCAATGAAATGGAGAGAGAACTTCTCAGGACATGCAGACACTGTCACAGTGTCACAGTGACAGTGATAGTGAGATAGGCACAAGTTTAACATGTTTAATAGACTGGCTTAGAATTACCTAAATAAGGTCTCAATGACATTGTGGCGTGTAGACTGGATATGACATAAAGTCAAATTTATTCCATTAGACAGCAAGTGCACGATATTTGGCAGTCAAATTTAGATTAAATACCAAATATCATAGTAATACCTCATAAATAGACAATTCCATAAAGCAATGTAAGCATGCCAATTCACTCAATACAATATCCAATTTTCCTTTTAATGCCAAGTCTTCCCAAAATTACAAGAGAACATGTCAGATACTATAGAACTACACTGACATGTCCATTAACACGAGAAATGTCCATATCCATGCACATTATATGTGTGGCACATGCAAATAGACATACTATAATCTAAAATGCACAGAATAGATTATCACACAACAACTTTATGTACATTTTCATGTGTCAAACATTTGAAGCACTAGAATAGGGTCCTCTACAAGCATTTGACAAAGGCATTGGCCACAAGGAATATTCATGATGCATTGGCATACCCATGGGCATATCAAGAGCACCGATGGACCAAGAAATACAGAGACAGTGCAAGAAAGAATATGCCATGAGTAAGAAGTGTACAGGATGGAACACTGTTCTTGAAAGCACAGAACCATGCAATGATTGAATTTAGGGTTTTGATCAAATTTAGAGGCATACCAGTTACTCTGAAAAATAAAGGACTTAACAATAACACATATTTTGTACCCCTAAATAAATGTAAATGATTTTGATGCGCTCGTCTCCCGTCTGTCGCGATACAAAATTATTTTGTTATTTTGTACACAATAACATAGGAATACAGTTTCATTGAGGCAATCTCAACTGGGAAGGAATATCTGGAATTTTATAAAAAGTCAGAAAATACATTTTAAAAAGTTGTTCTTGAAATATTGTGCATAGACTTATATAAGTCAAGCTTTCCAATACTATCTATACTCCTATGTTATGACTGTGGATACACCTCTGCTTTTTACATGACATGCATATCACCCATCAATTGGCCATCATGCTGTTCAGTGACACTTCCATGCTGCATTGCCAGTAGAATTGCACAAAGCTTGGTGATACTGAGTTACCTGCAAAGCAAAGACCCTGGGAGGACATGCACAAATAGTGTGACAGTTTGAATGGAGACATCACTGACATGTAGTGTTCCAGTCTATGAACATTGTCCTTCCACTTGTAAGTTGTAATATTTCCTTGTTATGTATTATTTGCTGAGAGCTTGCTCTCTGCAAATCTACAATTCTACGTTTGATTCATATTCAACATTTTCTTCACACATCAACATTGTGGACCCATTCTTGTTCAATACCACCAAAGCAAAGCAATTTTGAAGCTCAAAATATCCTAGTCAATACTCAATGGCAATTTACTCAATCATAGAATGTCAAACATGGAATGTCTAACTTGAAATATGTTGAATGTTAAAGTTTTCAGAGCAATTTCAAAGTAGTTACATTTGAAGCATGGACTGGTCCCATTGATTTACAAGATTTACATGGCATGGACATTTAAAAAAAAATGTTATGGATATATCAATTGTTTAAATTGAAGCGGTACTTATTAAGTAGAACTTCCAGGTTTTTTTGGCAGATCGAAAAATTCTATCATATTCTAGTATGGCACAAGCATTGTTGTTGGTCAGTAATTTATTGGACTGGATTTTTAGGTTTTAAAAAGCGTTTCAGTGGTCAGTCACAAAACAAAATGTTAGTATGTCTTTACCAGTGTCTGTCTGATAAAGACATCAAATGATTCGTATAGCAATGATGACATCTAATCACAATATTTTATGACATATTTGCATCAATTGTCTGTCAAGTAAAGTTATTATCCTTTTTATTAGGCAGCATAAAAGTTGCCTAAGCTCTTTCTAAAAGTAGAGAAAAGTGACATTTTCAAAGAAAAACATAATGTATGATCAGGACAACCAAACAGACAATTGGTCACGAAAATACAAAAATGGAAATATTAATTTTTGTTTTTCATAATAGCCAACTTAAAAGTTTTTCTTGCCAAAAACCTTTAACAAAAACTTGACTGTTTTTAAATGGACATTGTTTCCCCAGATATCCATATATTTTGTACATAGACTTCAGGGAGCCTGCAGATTTATACTTATTGTTTCAAGAAAAACACTTGGTGCTCCCAGGAGCCTATTGTCATGAAAATATGTATGACTATTGTACTTTCCTTGGACTATTCCTAGGACTATTGTTGTGGTTGTCTGGCTGGTGCCTGCTAACTGTCCATGTGCTGAGGGGACAGGTGGCCTCAGGTGTCAAGTCAAGACAGGTGGAGGAGACAAAGGTCACTGTTCTCCATACAGTAAAACCACAAATGTCAGAACATTCTGTAATACAACCATCTCCAAAGGAGATAATCATAGTCTCACAGAGAGTTTTAAATTTTGCTTATCACTTGAAGCTTTCAGGCACTTCCAGTGAATTTCGTCAGTATTAACACGATTAAGAGAGAATCGATTCAATCGAATCTACATTGATTTAACGATCTCCAAATTAAGACCTCTTACTGAGAAAGTCAAATTTGAGATTACTAAATTTTGGCTTCAAAATTCAAATCATAAGATTTGTTTAATTACCACAAGATCAATACAAATCATGAACATTTTTGCAAATCAAAGATTCAAGACTCATTAAATGTGTTTTAGAGATCGGATCAGTTCTCATTTGTCAGTGAATTTGTCACTTGCTCCTTCTGCCTTCCACCAAGGTGACTCAGAATCACTGATCCGTAATACAAAAGAAAGAGCTTGCCAAAAAAGTAATCTTCATACTGAGGTTAAGGGGTATATACTGAGACAGTGGGGGATCGAAGGATGTTCAAAGGGAGTGAAGGGGTCACACATGATCATTTATTTACTATTAGCTTTGAAATCTTGAGGGAAATAAATACCAATCTTTTAAAAGTTGTTAATAAATTTGGTAAATGGGTCATTCCGTGTCAAATGGACCAATGGTCCCATGGGTGGGTCTTCAAAAAAATTTCAAAATTTTTTATTTAGTGGGTCTACCAATATAACGGAGATATGCAAAACGATTCAAGCCAATTCTTAATAGTTTTCAAGTTACTGCCATATAAAGATGAGGTAGTTAGTATTAAAATTTGCCCTCGCGACTGCTTTTTTCCAGATCTACCTGTCTTGCAAATGCTCCTACTCATCCAATTTTCAGTGTATCATCATAGAACTTGGTAATCTAATTAACAAGAATATTTCCAACATATCTTCATCTTTTTTTGAAATATCAGATCATCATGCAAGGCCCACGGCCTGTCCAAACTTTAAGAAAAACTGCGTTCGCGCAGCTTTTTAGCAATTTTTATCTCCATTACTATTTGACATACATATTCAAAATTGAGTAAATAGACTCTCTATCAGTAGGACTAACCTCCAAAAAATAATCGAGCTTGTCACTTTAATGAATCAAAAGTTACGGTTGGCTAAACATAGCACGTCATGCAATATACCAGCATGTTCAAGCTGCCGGATGAGGATGTGGTCCAGGTGGTACAAACCTGCAAATTTTTTTTATTGACACCTTATCATGTCAACTGTCTGTGATACAAAGATGGTTAATGTACCCTTTCTCAAAATATTTTATCTAAGGCCATTTGTATATGAAGATTTTACCCTCGAAATATGGCACTAATCTGCATGCAGCTTTTTGGCAATTTTTATCTCCCTAACTACTCAACATACATAATCCAAAATGTGGTAGACATACTCTCAGTAAGAAGGACTAGTACTAGAAAAAAATACAAGCCTGTCACTGTAACGGATCAGAAGTTACAGAAGGTTAAACATGACAGGTCATGCAATATCGCAATATGCTCAGGCTACTAAAGGAGCATGCCAGAACAGGTGGTAAAAATCGGCAAATTTTTTTAAAATGCCTCAAATATGATGTAAACTGCATCTGTACAAAGAAGATTTATGTACCCCATCTCAAAATATTTTAGAATTAATTTTGACAATTTTTCTAGCAAAATGGTACGAGTCTCGCGCAGCTTTTTGGCAATTTTTATCTCAATAAACACTAAGCATAGAAATAAAAAAAAAGTGGGAAACAAACTCTAAGTAAGCAGGACTGCCTCCAGAAAAAAAATCAGCCTTGTCACAATATTGGATCAGAAGTTACAGAAGGCTAAACATGGCACATCATGCCTCGACATGCTGCAATATTGCATGGCATGCCATGTTGAGCCTCCTGTTTCATTTGATTCACTACAGTGACAAGCTTGATTTTTTTTTCTGAGATAGTCCTACTCACAGAGAGTGTGTTAAACCAAATTTTGGATTTGTATACTAAGTAGTTATTGAGATAAAAATTGCCAAAAAGCTGCATGGAGACTGTTACCATTTTGCCTGTAAAATTGTCAAAATTAATGGTAACATATTTTGAGAAGGGGTACATAAATCTTCTTTGCACAGATGCAGTTCACTTCATATTTGAGGCATTTAAAAAAAATTGCAGGTTTTTACCACCTGTTCTGGCATGCTCCTTTAGTGGCATGAGCATATTGCGATATTGCATGACCTGTCATGTTTAACCTTCTGTAACTTCTGATCCGTTACAGTGACAGGCTTGTATTTTTTTCTAGTACTAGTCCTTCTTACTGAGAGTATGTCTACCACATTTTGGATTATGTATGTTGAGTAGTTAGGGAGATAAAAATTGCCAAAAGGCTGCATGCAGATTAGTGCCATATTTCGAGGGTAAAATCTTCATATACGAATGGCCTTAGATAAAATATTTTGAGAAAGGGTACATTAACCATCTTTGTATCACAGACAGTTGACATGATAAGGTGTCAATAAAAAAAATTTGCAGGTTTGTACCACCTGGACCACATCCTCATCCGGCAGCTTGAACATGCTGGTATATTGCATGACGTGCTATGTTTAGCCAACCGTAACTTTTGATTCATTAAAGTGACAAGCTCGATTATTTTTTGGAGGTAAGTCCTACTGATAGAGAGTCTATCTACTCAATTTTGAATATGTATGTCAAATAGTAATGGAGATAAAAATTGCTAAAAAGCTGCGCGAACGCAGTTTTTCTTAAAGTTTGGACAGGCCGTGGGCCTTGCATGATGATCTGATATTTCAAAAAAAGATGAAGATATGTTGGAAATATTCTTGTCAATTAGATTACCAAGTTCCATGACGATACACTGAAAATTGGATGAGTAGGAGCATTTGCAAGACAGGTAGATCTGGAAACAAGCATCCTCGGATACAATGGCTGGTTAATCCTATGGGAAAGTAGAAGGGGTGATTTGCAGCATGCGAGAGTGTCTGAGGCAAAAAATATGAGTGTAGGAGCAGTGGAATTGGAGCTTGTGTATAGTAGGGTGATGTCTGCGCGAACCAGATTCTCTTGACGTGCGGGTATAGCAATGAAGTATAGGTGCAACTTGCTGCAGTGAGCATTGCGCATGTGTTCGAGTAGAAGGTGACAGCATACACTAGTGTCTAACAGAGTCGCTGCCCATATAGAGCTATAGGCTGACAAATTCATAATGTGGAATACTTGTACCAAATTTCATAACTCTAAAATAAGCCTAATATTAAGGACAGTTCAAGAATGACGAAAGATGGCTGCCAAAATGACCTATATCTTGAATTTATCATCATGTTCCCAACCAGTACCCACAGGGGTAGACATGAACCAAATTTTATAACTCTTAAGTGAAATATTAAGGTCACATTTGGCTGTCCAGGAATGAAGAAAGATGGCTGCTAAAATGCCCGCTGTGTCAGTTGTCTCGACAGGTAGGCTACTCAATAAAAATTTTTTTTTTACCAGTTACAGCAGGTGCACACCCAACTGGTCATTCTTCTGCTTTCACCCCCTAGCATATAACTAGCAAAAAAAAATTTTTTTGGCGAGGACACCCCCCCCTGGTGGACCCCCCAGGACTTGTAAAATCTAAAATTTTTAAATTACCTCCTTCCGAGGTGACCCCCAGCCTAGAAGTATAACTAGCAAAAATAAAAATTTCTGCAAGCACCCCCCCCATGGATGTGACCCCCCGGGCCTTGTATAGAATATAAAATTTAATATCTCCCCCGAGGTGACCCCAGCCTATCTAGCAGAAATAAAAAAATTTTTTTTTGCGAGTACCCCCCCTGGGGTGACCCCCCTCGGGACTTGTAAATCCAAAAATTACCTCCCTTCGAGGTAAATATAACTAGCAAAAATAAAAAATTTCTGCAAGCTCCCCCCGGATGTGACAGAATATAGAATTTAATACCTCCCCCGAGGTGACCCCAGCCTGGCTATATAACAGGCAGAAATTTTTTTTTTTTTTGCGAGTACCCCCCCCCCCCCCCGAGGTGACCCCCCTCAGGACTTGTAAAATCTAAAAATGTTTATATTACCTCCCTCAGAGGTGACCCCAAGCCTAGAGATATCACTAGCAAAAAAAAAAAATTTCTGCGAGTACCCCCCTGGATGTGACCCCCCCCGGGGCCTTGTATAGAATATAAAATTTAATACCTCCCCCGAGCGGACCCAAGTCTGGCAATATAACAGGCAGAAAATTTTTTTTTGCGAGTACCCCCCCCCCCGAGGTGACCCCCCTCGGGACTTTTAAAATCTAAAATTTTAAAATTACCTCCCTCCGAGGTGACCCCCAGCCTAGAAGTATAACTAGCAAAAAAAAAAAAAAATTTCTGCAAGTACCCCCCTGGATGTGTGCTCCCCCCCCCCGGGGCCTTGCACAGAATATAGAATTTAATACCTCCCCCGAGGTGACCCCAGCCTGGCAATATAACAGGCAGAAATTTTTTTTTTTTGCGAGTAACCCCCCCCCCCCGAGGTGACCCCCCTCGGGACTTGTAAAATCTAAAAATTTTTAAATTACCTCCCTCAGAGGTGACCCCAAGCCTAGAGATATCACTAGCAAAATAAAAAAAATTTCTGCGAGTACCCCCCCGGATGTGACCCCCCCCCCCCCGGGCCTTGTATAGAATATAAAATTTAATACCTCCCCCGAGGTGACCCAAGTCTGGCAATATAACAGGCAGAACAATTTTTTTTTGCGAGTACCCCCCCCCGAGGTGACCCCCCTCGGGACTTTTAAAATCTAAAATTTTTAAAATTACCTCCCTCCGAGGTGACCCCCAGCCTAGAGGTATAACTAGCAAAAAAAATAATTTCTGCAAGTACCCCCCTGGATGTGTCCTCCCCCCCCCCTCCAGGCCTTGCATTCTACATGTCTCCCTATTGGCTGAAATGGCCACTCCCACCAAGTCCCTCATTCTCATTGGCTCTAAATGGCCACACCCCCAAAAATTAAAAATTTTTAAGTACTGCCACAGTTTCAACCGAACAACTGTCAACCCATTACACCTTGCCTAATGCTGTCAAATTAGCCAACTAAGATTGCTTCTAACCAGCAATTACCACAAACACAAACTCAACGCATGATGGCCAAAAATGCATACCTGTCATTATGCGCCACACCTCCAAATATCGACCACACCCCCAAAACCCATTATTAAAAAGGCTAGAGAATTCTCCAGAATTCTCCAGCCAAAAAGCAGTCGCGAGGGCAAATTTTAATACTAACTACCTCATCTTTATATGGCAGTAACTTGAAAACTATTAAGAATTGGCTTGAATCGTTTTGCATATCTCCGTTATATAGTTAGACACACTAAACAAAAAAATTTGAAATTTTTTTTGAAGACCCACCCATGGAAAGTTACCTAATTTTGGTCCATTTGACATGGAATGACCCAAATATGATATTTAGTTTAAGTTACAGTCAATCAGACATCATTTTGAAGATATAACTATCTCAGTCTTTCTTTACATGAAACAGCCTCAAACATAGCTGTAGAATCATAGTCATGGAAATGACGGATAGTATACATAACCATATCACAGTAAGCATATCTTGGTCCAAGGCCAAACTAGCAATGTTGACAAATCGTACAAAAAAGCCAGTAAACAAATCAGCTTATCCATAAAATCATACACAGATTCAAGGTGACGCTATCATGATTATGTCATATGGATATTGTATGCAGTACAAGTAATAAGTATCATCCAGACTGGGTCCTGGTACTATTCCATGATTATCTCATTTGTGACTAAGACAAATCGGTTTAAAAAACAAATATTTTACTGATGCTACAGTTATCTCACAAATGGCCAAGATATATATATGGTAGCCATAACCAGATCTTCTAAAAGGTCCAAAAATAAGGTCATAGGGACGAGCTTAAGACAGTAATAGATTCAGGAAAATGTCATATTCACCAACTGTGTGATCTTAAGATGTCATAAGCCAGGGACATAAGCAGATAAATGTTGAATTAACCCATTTACTTTCACTGAAGCCTTTACTCATTTGTGATTCATGAGTGTAGATATCTATCTCAGGATTCATGTCGATCAACATATTCACTGTCTTGCAAAAATATTGCAGAAACCAGTCATAACTTCCTACATCTTCTCAACATCAGCCGGATCACAACACTATGCACTGACAAAGACACCGATTGAGAGTTGTCTTAAAATGAACATTTGATTTGAAAATTTTCTGAAAGTACATTCCACGAGCACCTGAATCTATTAACAGTTGTGCTTGTGGTACATTCATCGACATTAAATTTCATTCAATATTTTGATCATATCTTCATTGCTCTCAATATAAATAGTGTAACTATCTCAGGAATGACAAAGGTATTTTCTGGAGTCAATGGTGAAGGATTTTGACTTCGGAGTCATGCACTTTTAAGAAATGTCAAAATTTCACATTGTTTATGTACAGTGGGAATCAGGCTCCTATCAGGCAGGCTCCTAAAAGCAATTTTCAAAGTGGCAGAACAAAGCTAAAAGTAAATTTACAGCGAGGAGTGAACTAATCAGACAAACAAGTAAACAAACAAGAAATTCAGCAAAAACAAACAAGAATTGAGCAACAAACAAACAATTCCAAGGCAGGAGGACTCAAGAGCCAACTCAACTACAAGATTCGTGAAGCGGTTTGTCGATTCAAGAATTAGTAAAACAAATATGCCTAATCTTAAGGCAAAAACAGTTTGAACAATTAAAACAATTAGCGAACACACAAGAGTTAGCTGCTGCAAAGAATCGTGAAAGACAAAACTCTCGAATGCGTGAATCGAAACAAAATCTTTTTTGGAGGGCGTCATTTTTTACCTGATCCAGACTTAATCATCTTCGGGCAACTCAAAACTGGACAGTGAATAAACAAGAAAGAAACATACAACAACAGCCAATAACTAATCAATTACTAACAAATTAATTGCTAACAATCAATTACACTATTCAATCAATAAATTACATCGAATGCACCTTACAAGCTCTGATACACAATTTCAAATCAAAGTTAATCAAATGCAGGAAAATTTCATAATTTTAAATCAAAGTTAATTAATTTAAATGCATCAAAATTACTATAACTATATACGATTACGCTATTTTGCAAATGAAATACAACATATACATTGATTAATCAAACAACAACAAGTACATGCTTCAAAAGATGACTTTATAAAATAAACACTGAAATGAAAAGATTAGTTAAATAATGAATTGAACAAATGCCATTTGAATTCCCGATCACTTTTCGCATCTTTAAATTAAGCAAAATTTCAGAATTGCTCAATGAATATTCATACAAAATGATAATCTGATAATATGCACTGTGGCGGTCCATGTGAGAACCATCCCTCTTCTTCCCATGATAGAGCTCTGTGCGGGATGTCCCGTCCCATGCGGTATCCCGCATCCTATTGGACGGGACTTGGTTGCGGGACTGTGTGGAATTGTGTGAATTTTAGCAATACCATGTCACTATTGGCTTGAAAAATATACAATTTGATTGTATTTTCATTTTGTCTGAGCATGAGCAATCTCCCTGTGATATGCAACCTCTTCTGACTTAAGATAAGAAGTTCTGTCCCCTTCCTTCCATCACTAACATTTTACAGAGAAAAAAGACCCAGAGGAGAGATCACATCCCTTGATAGATCTCTCCATTTCTGTAGAAGAGGAGGTTGCTCAACGCAGGGATTACTGCACATTTATCTGGGCCATTTTAAATAGTCAATTCATCATTTCAAATTCAGATGGCATTTGTTGGCTTATTCTAAATACATTTGACAACATGTTACAAATACAAAACACAACAAACAGCTGAACCTTATGACTTTCCTGGAGGCCATGATGTTTCAGTAAATACCACAATTATTGGAAAATTTATAACACAAGCCAAATTGATAATTGATAATGTATTGTGCATCAGGACTGGGTGTTGATAATAGAAAATTTGATATGAATTCAAGGACAACCAAACAGAAGAAAATTACGATAGAAAAACACCTTGTTATCAATTAAGAGAATAGATCGCAAAGTTATTATGCTCTGTTACACAGAAGCATAATATGCACTCATTGAGTTTTGTGACATAGGCAGATGGATTGATCGACGATTGAGGCTTTATGTCCTGTATTTATGCATTGGGCAAATTAGGATAGAAGGAGGATACAGTATGTTGGAAACTGCTATCCAACTCGGCCAGACCAGGATTCGAACCCTGGACCTAGCGATTAGCAGCTCGGACCGATACCAACTGAGCTGACCCCCTACCTGGACGTACAAAATTGAGCTCTTGCGGCGAGAAGTTCCTTTGGTTGCTCTGATATACATGACCTCTTTTTTTAACTTGATAATGATGTATTTATTCCGAATGTCCATAAGATCTTGAATATTATTTCCTAGTTCTTCTGTTTGATTCTTGTTGGGGCCAAGTTAGGCGTTGTGATCAAGAAGAAAATTTGGCAAAATGAAAGCAACATCTTTCCTGGATGAGTAGATCCCATCCAAAATTCAGTGCATTGATGTTTCGCTAAAAATTTCCATCCACCATATTTTCAGTATCAGTCATTATTTCTCAACCATCATGATGACTGACATTTATAAAATGTTAATATGAACATGTGTTTTTAATGCTTACAAAAACGTCCAAGGATTATTCAGGTGTTGCGATCCGCAAGCAATTTGGCAGTATGACTGCAGCATAACTCACAAGATTTCCATCCAAAATTTGGTGCAGTGGTTTTTCTTTGAAAACTTTTAAATTATATTTTACCAATAGCCTTTGCATAACCCTCTACCAGTCATTATTTGCCTATGATAATGAATTTATAATGATTAAAGTATTGAATATAAGTAGCTTGAGACATCCTTTGGTTGAGACAGTTTCAAACTTGGACAAGAGGAACACGGATGAATGGCATATTTAGAGTTAATACAATATTTTTAGCCCTTTGCAAACAGCCATAGGCATGTTATACTTGCAAAATGAAGTTTTTAAAAATTGTGTTGAGAATTTGTAGCATATTGTGAGTTTCAAATTACACCATGCACAAATTATAATACAACACATGCTTAACAAAGTAAATAGACTGGAACAATAATTGACATAGTGCGAATAATTACGTTCGATGTAAATAAATACTTCTAACCTACGTGTACTGTACAAGCTATACCAGACTTAAAAGCAATTAATTTCATTTTTACACAGTTACATATATGTATGAGAAAATTTCATGAATATTAAACCTGAACTCCACTTCGCAGCTACGAGGCCCCAGGATTTTCCAGGAAAATCGTATGTCAATTACTGAATAAAAAGTGAATAAAATAATTTTGGCCCCTACCTATAATAGGCTATATTTTGCAAAGTCTTAAAATAATTTAATTAATAGAAAACAAAAACCCTTTAAAAAAAAATTTCTGCATTCACTTCTGTACACACTAAACCTGCATAGATCAAAATGCAACCCCTACAAACTAGTAATTCACATGACAGGCTAATGTTAGTGACATGGCCATAACATGGTTATTCTGTCATGTTGCTTGTACCAATATATCACTGATCAAATGTAACACACTGTATCAGTCTGGAAGTATTGGCAATGTGCTATAAATATGTTTGCACTCGCTATGTACTCATTTTGGGTGGCCTGGCCTTGATACAGACGACCACTCATAACAAAAGCCTGACAGACCTTCTTGGCTAATTCAGAGATAGATGGATGGATGATTGGCGCTTTATGTCCCATATTTTTGTGCTTGCAAGCTAGTTAGGTCAGGAGGAGGACAGAGAAAGACGCGAAGGATGATTGAAACTGCTGTCCAAACACAGGTCCAGGTGATCCAACCAGAGTCAGACTAGAACCCAGGACCCAGCGATTGGAGGCCCGAGTGCTAACAACTGATTTAAGTTCAGCTAACCCCTCCCTCTATCGCTACATCATGGAGTTATCTAGTACCTCTAAAGCTAAATAAAGGGTTACCTCAAATAGAAGATCCCAGCTGCTTCTCTCGTTGTAACAAGTTTTGAACATATTAAAAGTTTTTGAAGTCGGGAAAGACCTGTGAAAGTGTTATTCTGACTATTGATTTTTGTCCACCAAAGCTGACTGAAAATTGCTTCCAAACTCTTGGCACTTGTGTGGATGACCGGGGCTCTACGTCCTGCATTTATGCACTTGGTAGGCTAATTAGGATAGGAGAAAGACATGGCAATGAGGCAAAGAATAATTGAAACAGCGTCAAACATTCGGTCAGGTGACTTAGCAAGAGCTGGGTTTGAACCCCGGACCGGTGTAGCACTGGCTGTATTGCATGGCACAACAGGACTTTGCATCCTAAACCTGCTTTCTTGTTCATACTGCATTGGGCTTGCGGAATATATCAAATGAGACACAGTTATTCATCCTAGTTCTGGGACAAGTGAACATTTTACGAATTGATTGTGAACTATTTTCTGACATAATTTGCCTGCAAGGCACTAAACAATCAAATATAGCTGTAATAGACACAAGAATCCGCGGATTCAAAGCTAGCCATTTGCTATTACATTAAAGGGGCAGTGATTTACATGGAATGGGTTGATAGCAATGTTGACCTAATCTATAGTATATCCATACTGAAGATATGAAAATAAGAATTTGAAGAATGCACAAATAATATCATGAAATCCTCGAAATAAAAGGCAACTAGCAAGCTGCTTGTAAATTGGAGGGAAAATAATAAATACAATGAAATCAGAAAGATAGATAAATAGTAAGATAGAAGGCGGATGGACTTGAAAGGGGCGGCCTTCCGCCTTAATAGGAAGGAATGCTTGTGAAATATTGGAAGATCAGGCATTAATTATGAGTAAAGATGATATGAACTCTGTCATTGTCATTTTAATTTTAATGCAAGTGAAGTACAATGAAATGAATAACCCCATTTCACTGAGTGGCCTGAACATTGGCCCCAAACAACTTTTTGTAAAACAGTGATTCTTAATTTGCTTTCCACATGAAGCAGACATAGCACTTTAATTCCAAAAACACAACTTCCAAAATTTAACCTAAAGCAAGTTGTGAAGCCTTAATATTACATAGAAATTCAATAAAAATACTCAAGATTGTGTCTCAACCAGAGGCAAGGCAGGGAAATCAACCAGCCAATGGGATTGAAGGATTAAAGTGCCACTTTTCCCGTGGTGTTCACTGATAGAATTTTCATGAAGTTAAAACTTTGGGGCCCTTCTTTTTACACAAATTAGCACAAAATCAATTGTTGATGTGGTAAAATAGGAAACTAAATGCATGAAAGCCAAAAATATCATACGATCAGAACTCACATTTTACAGTGAAAAGAAGGTTGTACGATTAAAGAGTAATACTAGGCCAAATTTTGGAAAATTTAAATCAAGATGATTTTAATAACTTTTATGTTTTCATCAATAAAGTCATGGCACTTTATCATCATGTTCAATAAATAACATGCAAGCACTTCAAGCTCTAGGTGCTTTTTTAGATAGAATATCTATCTACTTCCTATTTGCATATCTGATTTTCTATAAGGATCTATCTATCTATCTATCTATCTATCTATCTATCTATCTATCTATCTATCTATCTATCTATCTATCTATCTATCTATAGCCCCCAACGCTCCCCCCTTCCTTCCTCGCTCCCCCCTTCCTTCCAACCTCTGTCCGTTCCTTCCTCCCTCACTCGCTCTTCCTTACTCTGTATACTTGCATTCAGTCGTGAACAGTTTTGGGTGGCATTTAAAACTAGTGAGTGAGTTTGTGTTTTACGCCCCATCAGCACCGGTGTGGGCTATTTCGAGGCAAGGCATTTAAAACTAACTGACAATAATATAATTTCATACAAATTATATTGAATTAGGCCCAACTTTGCCTACCTTGAGACTATTATCTCTCTCTTTCCTGATCTTGTTTTATGAAGCTAGCTATTGGCTGTTGCAATGCACCACAGGGGTGTCCTAAGTTGCTATTAAACAGGGGAACTAATTATCATTTTCAAAACCACTGTATTGTGATACGTATGCCTAATACCCATTATACCTGTAAGCCTATGTTATATTCAGAGTTTTTAAATCTGAATATAAGTATCTATAGTCAATCATCACACAAAGGCCTATATTTTTCTCACCAAGGAGCTCTTTTTGTGATGATTGACTATAAATATGAACTTCCAAGGTCAGGATTAAGTTTACACAGTTGAATACAAGTGTTTTAAATTGGCATTGTGTACTTGGCCCAGTTACAACTGACATTCAGCTGACATAGATATCAAACCATGTCAATGGCCATTGCTGGCTAATTGCATTTCAAGTTCACACCTTGACCATATTGACACAGGAAATCCAATGCATTGTATTGTATCTAATTACACTCTTGAAAGGTAATTGAGCTATATTGCTATTATACCTGTCAGGGAATGAACTGAAGATAATGCAAGCCTTATCCACTAGAGGGCTATTTTGCTTACAGTGCTGCCACCTAGCTTGTTTTTGGTTCATGGTTGCATGGTTGCTGGTTGCATGGTTGCACATTTATGGTTTCAGAATCCCATACACTCCTCACCCATTCCAATAGCTACGCCTATGGCTAGCTAAAAATTGCACATCGGCTGTTCGAAAAACAGGTCCTTCAAAATAACATTTCTAATGTTTTCTCTGCTCTTTGCAACACTGAACAAGATTTATCATTTAATATGCTCCTAAATACATGGCTAGGAGCCCAGGACATATCATTATATTGCAAGATTACTTTAAAAACACTAAATAAAAACACTAAATAGGTCAGGAGTTATTTTTACAGAGAGCAGTTTATATCTACCTCTGTTGAGTATATTCAACAATCATCAACATGTATATATTTCTGCACAGAAAAAGAATACAAGTACTCTTAAATATGTCTTCAAAATACAGACAGACATTCTACTAAGAATAATCTGAATTGGTATCTCGAGAGATGTGTTATCTTGCAAATTTATTATTTTTCTAAAATCAAGATTTCCAAAGGAATTGCTAAAAGCCCAATCAAGCATTTGTACTAAACAGATATGATTTTGGTTGGAATTCTACATAGGGTATTCATAATTTTATCAAATCGTCATTAATAAATATATTTTCTCCAACAAACAGAAAACCAATTTGGATGAGAGTTATGGTATAAATATGCAACTGACCAATCATTGGTAAATGACAATTGTGTGTCTCACCCTACAGACAGCAGTCAGCTTAAAAACAGCCTTTAAACTCTTCATCCAATAAAATGTTATCATTCTAAAACTTCAAATGGATTATGATATATAATCTGTTTAATTGTGTTTAAGCTATTTTTTTCATGTCTGCAAGATTATATTTATCCAAGTTAATTTCATTTGATAAGAGAGAAAAAACTAATAAGTAGCATTTTGAATAATGATTGTGCTAGGACTGCTAGGTACATTGCAGCGATTTCTTCGAAGTAGACTGAGATAAAGCGACTCCACTCAGTCTGCTGCACTGGACCATTATACCTCACTTTTCACCAAGTACTTGCCGAATTTCATGGTTTGTTTTGTATTTTTGGTATTATTTTGAAGAGACACTGACAGATGAAATGGTTTTGGCTCTGCCAATGCAAAAAGTTTCATAATAATAAATTTTGTTATTATTTTCAAAGATTTGTTGCAATAAAACACGACAAAAATCATGTTTTTGCTTGTGCATTTGTAACATTATTTGGAGCAGAAATTCTATGTAAATCCTAAGTAAAAATAGGCTTATCATTTAATTAAAAACACTCCAGATTGCGCTAAAAACTGTGTCATTGTCGTTGACTTTTTATATATTAGTGACCTTGTAAAGGGAGGACAGCATTATCAATTATTGAGCTGCTTTTTGTGATTGAGCTGCTTTTTGGACATCAATTAGTGATGCACTCACTTTTTGTTTCCAGAAGAATTAGCCATGGTACAACTGGTCAATGACTTTTTGCGAATACCAATGACCTTGACAGAACACAGAACTGCACAGCAGAACAGGACAGTATTCTTACTTCAAAGAAACTTTTTGGCATAATGTTCCGTCTTTTGTTTTATATTCTATATCTTATTCTTCTGTTAATTTTTTCTTGCCATGCATTCTGTAGTTCAGTAGGAAGGTCGACACGAAAAGACGTCAACCTTCACACCTTTTCTATTTTTCAGTATTCTCCTTTTTTTTGTGTTCTTCTTTTTTTTCCTTTCTTTTCTCATCAATCATAAAATGAAGTCAAGGTGACTGCAAGACACATACAATGGTCTATGAACTACAGTAAACAAATGACAGGTGTCGTTCACTAATGAAGGTAATGTTATTAATGGTTCTAAAACATAAATCAAATTGACTAATTGATTGACTGAAATATTTCATTCAGTATGACAATCACATACATTAGACAGAACATAATTTTCAATGTGCCTTGAAGTTGAAATGCTAAAGTCTGAAATAGTGCATAGTCACCTGACAGTGTATGACCTTCAATTATATCCGGGTAAATATCCTGCTTCACATCCTGCATTGTTGCATCAAGAGCCAGGTCGATGGGTAGGTTGGTGACAGACATCCAGTATTATTACACTTAATTGGACAGACGGGGACCAAATTAATTAGAGCGAGGTGCAATCTTGGTACCAGGGCTTCTTGATTTAAATCAAGGTGATTTTAATCATCAATTTTTTTTCAATTTTTTAATAAAAATTGCAATCCTGCTTGGCAGAGGATGACACTTCAGTCCAATACAGGTCGCCAGGACCGGGAAATAAACCTTAAGGGGGTGACAAGCAATAAATCAATTCACTGTCAGTGTCCCTCAAAGTAATTGTAAGTTCCACAATATATATCTATGACTCATTCACCACAAATTTGTCAGAGCAAGACATTTGCGGTGCAGCCCACTAAAAATTGCACCATAGAAATTAAAGTAAGTGAAATGGCCCACTTTAAGTTTATTTATAGTGTCCACTCAGCATTTCCCATCAAACCATCTACTCTCCCATGAAAAATATAACTTCCTAACCGGCTAAACGCCTCACTGGTTCTTAGGTAAACAGACTACACACATTCTAACATGATACCACTAAGACTGATTTATTACTTTGAGTCAAACATTTAAGCAACAAAAAACATCTTTCCCTTTCTTTTTGCATGCTTATTTATAGGAGACTTAGAGAAGAAATGTCTTGGAGAACCATGTTTGTGTTCAGCCTGGTTAAGTTTCAATAATTTTTCCTACTTTTTATTCACATTATCACAACTTCTCAAGCATTATCGCAGTTCTAAGTACTACTAACTATTTTCTCATCTGCTTCTTGATGAATACAACCAGATTTTAGCTAATTCAAGAGAAATCTTAACTCATTCCTATTTATGAATGTAATAAAAAGGTGCGATTGACACGAAAAATATAATTGATAAGCAGAAAACATGATCCTATAAGTGTGTCAAGTTGAGAGATATACTGGTCTTGTGCCATTTCTCATAATCGATTATGTAAATTTCAGATAGGTAACTAAGGTAGGCAACACTCAAAGGCCAAAATAAATCTTAGAACATCACCAACTTTCAGTTAATTTTTTTTTATAGGAACCTCAGCCATCCATCCACATTATAATCTTGCCACCAGAAATAATGTACATAGATGGGTCTTTGGGTAGTTTAGTAGGTGTAGAATGCCGTACATACCTAATAGTGCGGCAGATTTTCCCTCAAAAACAGAAAAACCCTGCACATTTTGATAAAGCTATGAAATTTGGTACATAGATACTCAAGGTCATGAAGCTTAATTTAAGCATTGGGGGCATTCTGGAGAATACTTCTGGTTGCCATGGCAACCATTTTTGGTCAAGAATATCGGAATTTTATGAATTTCATATTTTATGATGTACAGTATCTTAACCAGATTTATATGCTGATTTCAACTGAACTACCAAAAACATTTTCATTTGCACAGACTTCATTTTTATCACTGGACCTACCAGGTCAACAGTTGTTGTCATGGTAACAAAAAGGGTCAAAGTGAATTTTCGAACTTTTTCGGTGCATCTTGATGTTCAATTTCACCCTATAGGGCAACAAATTTAGCTATTCATACAAATTAGCTATCATATGAGAGCTCAACTTCTCTACTTTTACTGGTGTAAAATACAGACATGAGTAACCATGGTAACCATACAAACAGAGGCATCACAATATTAAAGTCATCTCAAGCTATTGTTTTGAACAAATAATCGTTTATCAGGCTAAGCCAAGGAAATGAGTTAGGACCTCAAGTTGTGTACCAAAAACTGTCCTATGAGGCCAAATATATTTTTTGCGATTTGGCCTTTTAGGACTAAGGTTGTTGTCATAGTCATAAGAGGGGTCAAATTGAAAATGTTTGCCTTTTTAAAATAATTTTGGAATTTAGTTTTCAACCAGAGGGGCATTAAATGATGGAATTCATAGAAAGATGCTATCATGTGAATTTCTTAATTTTCTACTTTAACATGATGTGAAATAGAGATGTGAGTAACCATGGTAACCATACAGACAGAGGCATAACAATTTAAAAGTCCTCTCAAAATACTGTTTTGGAAAAATATTCTTTTATCATGTTAAGCGAAGGAAATCACTTGGAATATTGCACCAAAAACTTAGCAATGAGATATAACTTCATTTTTGTGATTTGAATTTTACGGCAAAGGTTGTTGTCATGGTGATAAGTGGGTGAAGTGGAAATATTTGCATTTTTTGAATAATTTTGGTTTCCCAAGAAGGTCACTAAATGCTTGTATTAACAGAATGAAGCCCAGTAAAGAAATTGTTCACTTTATTACAATTTTATGAGGTTTTGGTTGTGGGTAGACATTACCAAGACCTTTAAAATTGACCTACCGCCTTGCTGATTTCGCCCCCTGGTGGCCGTATCCAAATTCAATATGACCACCATCAGATTTGGGCGATTTTGTAACTTTTCAAGTAGGCATCGTAAATACTTTAGTAACACCTCTAGTTTGGGGTTTTCCTGACTGAGGAATTCATTTTTGGCATCAATTTAGTGATTTGAGCTATCTTGGTGGCCATATTGCTCATAATCAAGATGGCCGACCTAATAATTGGCATACTGATGTAACTTCTTAACTAAAGAGTCACATATTCTCATATGATAGGCCTACCTCTATTTTGGGGTTTAAATAGGCAAGGAATTCATATTTTGCATTCTTTCTTTGATTGGAGCACCCCTGGTGGCTGTTTAGATTCTAATAATATGTTTCTGCACTGAACTCAGTATTTATAGACTGCAAGAAGTGGCCAAAAATACAGGCAATAGTTATTGTCATTTCAACAAATATATCAGAATTGCAATTGTGAAATGTTGCCTTTAGTCTCTACACTGTTTAAAAAAATTAAGCAAAAACATATTTTCAAAAAAAAGTCTATTATACCAATGGCATAATTAAGATGTTCATAAAATAACAAAAAATTTGATGCATGGAATCTTGAATCAATTGGAACTACAAATACAGGATTGTTTTCAACTATGGTTCAGATTGAAGAGGTATCAAGAAGCGTGGAAGCCTTATCTTACTAGCAAAGTGGTTACTCCTGGGTGTATTTCAGCCAAAGTTATTGATTTGGCACACTTGAATGTTATTTTTAACGACAATTTGGGCTGGCATTTCCTTTTCCGGGTGTCCGATTTGAGGTACCTCCAATGTACACTTTGTTTTGGAACTCCAAAAATGGCTGAAGACTTAAATTCCTTCGTTATTTCATTTTTCTGAAATCTTCCTCAGCACTCAGATTATCTTAGAGGCATCTGATCATAATAATAGCCATAGCAAGTGCAGCATCTTAATCATAAGGCTTTTTCCTCTCAAACCATGACACCTTAAATTCTAATCCTAAGCCTATCTACTCACCTGAGGTTTCCCACTGGGCAACTTTCACTCATCAAAATTCATTATTTCCGCAGTTCCAGAAATATATTTCGGGATTTTGGCCAAAAAAGAAGAACAACAAATGTTTCCACATTAAAATCAGGGGCACCTCATGACAGAGAGTTATTATAACACATCCTCCATTACATATTTTCAAAATTATGTAGCATCTGAACAACTCTGAAAGAACTTATGGAGCGTTAGCTTCCAATAATACTGTCATATTTTCTACACTTCCTCCATCAAGTAACTGTTTAAAAAGCACTTAGGAATTTACATATGCATTAATTGGCTCCTTAGTATTCATGGCATGTGCTGTATCTAGTGCTGAAGAAAGGAACTTATAATTTGATAACACCTTCTGTGTGAATAAATAAGGATTTTCTTCTTTTTTCTTGAGTCAGTGACTCAGTGGAAATTGCACATCAATATGGCCTGCTTCCAAGAAAGTCACAAAATTGCTACGTTCACAGTTTCACACAAAACAACACAAAAAAAAAAGTATTTAAAAATATAGTGACACCTACTTTTTGTGCCGAGACTTCTTGGCCTGGACGGCCGTAGAGGAGATGAGAGGAAGAAGTTTGTCCTTGAAGGACATGTAGTTCCTTTCCAGTTCTCGTTGGTACTCCTTTTGGTCTGGACCGATCAGGGACTTGTTCCTTTGCAGAGCATCTCCGCACCTAAATTGCAAAGTGACATGCAATAATGATATAATGGAGTTAATTCAAAATGATGTATAATCTAGAAAGGTTCTCTGAACATTCAGTGGCCAATGGCCATTAACTTAATCAATAGGACATTTTGATGTCTTATGCTTTATGGTGGATTGGTGATAGGTCTTTACATCTCGCATTTATGCGCTGGCGATGCTTAATCATACAGGTAAGTACAATGGTAATGAGACGAGGTGCACTCTCAGCACACTCTCCAACGGAT
The DNA here is from genome assembly GCA_026936325.1 of Platynereis dumerilii. Taxonomy (NCBI): domain Eukaryota; kingdom Metazoa; phylum Annelida; class Polychaeta; order Phyllodocida; family Nereididae; genus Platynereis; species Platynereis dumerilii. The sequence continues at coordinate 5,877,042 of JAPTHN010000028.1, forward strand.
GGAATATCCATTTAAGTAGTTTGCCGGATTCAAACCCAGGTCCCAGAGGCTTACAGCCCTGCGTGCTACCATTGAGCTAGGCACTTCATTGCTTATCTAGTTAACCTCCAGATGATGGATGGTTGGTTGGGGGCTTTAGTCCCATATTTATGCACCTTAGTAGACAAAGTAAAAGTATGGACAGGAGGAGGACACACCCTCAGACGATAATGTTGCTCTTAAAGTCAACCTGAGTCAGAAAGAGACCATGGCCCTTGGAACAGAGGATAGGAACTTCAATGGCAAATCAAAACTCACTTCTTGATGAAGTCTTTGAAGCAGATTCTAAGTTTGTTGTGGTGCTTAGAAGGAACTGCTATGCCCTCAATGACGGGGGCTAAGAAGACCATCGCTACTTCCAATGGGCCCTGCAAAAAGTGAATGTTTGAATAGATTGAAAATACAGAAAGTTGACAAATATTTATCCCCTTAATTGAACTTTGAACTATGAATTAAAAGTATAATACATCCGATATGAAACAGGCAAGTTAGTCACCACATTATGAAAGTAGTTCATCGATATATATTTAGCCACTCATTACAAGAATTTATACAGCCAGCCAACTCAATCTATTTCTCATTAACGAAAAGTGTCCGACTAATAGACACTGATTGTGTGCTAGCTATTTCTTGGTTATAAAATAAAAGCAACATAATTCTGACCTGATTGACAGTGGTCCCAATGCAGCCCTGCAACACCATCTGCAGCATCTTGGGGTCCGGTGGTTCCTGGTGCAGAGCAACACTCAACTCTTTTGTCTTCTTCTGAACATCTTCAATGGCTACTTCAATGGGGGATAGGATTACCTGAAAGAAACAACAGTGGTTACACAGTCATCAGGTCAATGCCTTATGCTCTTTCTGCGAACTATCAACACGTTTTCAGGAACAAACAAAATAGCTCCAGACACCAAACAAGATAGCTTTGCAAACTTCCCTCCAATGAAATATGTGGACTGTGGTTCAGTTATGTTTCTGGAAACTATCTGCTAAAACGAGAATTGAATTTGACGGAAGCTGTACATGTAGTTATCTCCTGAATCAACTAGACCTTATCTGTCCTGTGGAAGGACTAGAGATCGCCGTTTATGAGACTAAATGAAGATTTCTTAATTAATTACAGAGACAGGTTTAACTTGCAATTGTAAAATAGGCTTATGTACCAATATTGACTTTCTACCATTGACTGCCATCATTGATTGCCATCATTGGCCAGCCAAAGCAGACAATGACAATGTGAACACAGAATGTTGTACACTGCTGACAGGATGATTACAGAGTTCACCCCGTATAAATATGGCCATCAATAAGAATCAAGCATTAGGCAGGTACCAACTAAAGAGAAACTTTCCTTTCAATTGAAATTTGACATTCAAATATATAAACGGTTATCATAACATCATATTTCAAAGTGACAACATATTCAGACACCAACCTGTTCCCTGTGTATCACAGCTAGACGTGTCTTCACATAAGGAAAGATCTGTGAAGTGGTCAGAATAATTTTGCGCTTGTATTGTTCCTGCAACTCTCCATGAGCTCTTCCATCTTCCGTGAATGGCGTGGCATACATGAACCTCTCTATAAAATCAATGACAATAGCATACTTAAATATTTATTAGATAACTTGCCGTTACATAGACAATCAGTTGCAGTTCATATTTAATTAGATCATATTTTTAACACAAACTCTCAAAGTCACACAATTTGCGTATCGGCCTCCCTAAGATTATCAGGCCATCTAAAGAATGATTGTGAGTTTGTGATATACAAGGAAAAGAAGAAAGAAGGTACTTACTAATGTTGTAATTCTTATCAAAGAAAGTTCTTCTGTCCTTGAACTCATAGAGGTCGAAGTATGGTTCCACATAGGTCATTTGGATGTATGCCTGACAAAGAGATTGAATGCATGAAATTACTCTAAATGATACCAACTAATGAAGTACACTTTGAAACAGAAATGTAGGGCATAATTATTTTCAAAATCTTATTCATCACTAGATTAAATACTGAAAACAATGACTGGAAAAAGTAGGAAATTCGGACATGTCATTGCCAGGAAATTTCTAAATCGCACTGGAAATTTTCATAGAAAGGTCAAAGTTGCTTGATTCACAACTAATTGTGAGAAATTCTAACTTTAAGAAATTGCCTGAAATTCAAATTTTTTCTAGCCCTGCCGAAAACATTGATTTCTTGCAATGAAGTTGTTTCTGCATTTTTGCTAATTTTCATATTAAACAGCAAAAAGGATTTGATTCTCTTTGAAAGCCGACTGACCTTTTCAGGATCCAGGCTGCTCCTTTCAACTGTGTTAGAATCTTTGATGATCTCTAGCACATTTGGTCCTAGCTTTTCATTATAGAAACTCTGTAATAAAGACAATCATATACATGTCAGAATCAGAATCAGAATAGAATCAGAATAACTTTATTTGGTCTTGAAATGAATTTTTACAAAAATAATTGCACATATACTGTTTATGAAAGACAAAAGATAACATATTTTAAAAGTCTGTGGACAGAATGAGTATCACAAAATAAGGCAAATATATATTACAAACACGGCAACTTTCGTCTGATTGTTTAGAGAATGGATGGATGAAAAGGGCTTTACATCCTGTATCTATGCACTTGGTAGGCAAATTGTGACAGGGATATGGATGGAGATTGGGCTTTACGTCCTGTATTTATGCACAAGTTGGTAGGCTAATTAAGACAGCAGGACACGGCAATGAGATGGCAGATGATTGAAACAGCCATCCAACATAGGCCCAGAGGACCCAGCAAGAACTGGATTCGAACCCTGGACCAAGCGATAGGCAGCCTAGCATGCTACCACTGAGCTACCCCTCTCCCCATACATAACAGGAAGAAGACGGACATAATCTTGATTGCTTACATCCTCTTAGTAGCAAGGACAATTTACTTGAGACTGATTGATCAGAAAATCATCCTAACCTCCAGCCTGTGTGAGATCTCTGCCAGTTTAGTAATGGCGGGTTCCTTGTAAATGAATTCCTCTCCATCAACATCTTCAAACTTGCTTCCGTAGAAACCAACTCGGAAATATGTGCCAAACATTCTCCTTCCCTCCTGAAAATACAAACAAATGAAATCAGATTATACATTACTCTCAGAGAAACATAGGAAGCAACATTTTCAGTGAGGAGAGAGTGCAGTATGAAGTACAAAGGGGCACTGAAGAGACACCTATTCTTCTGATGCTCTTATAAACACGAAAAACGCAAAGACACTGAAACATTTAACTATATGAATCCTCGCAAAATCAGATCATCTCGCAACTACCGACACAGAAATCTGAGGAGTAGTACAGACCCTCACAGAACAATAATGACGCTGTCTCTGGGAAGTCAGCAGCTGCCAGGTTAATAAACTTGCCTTAGACTGAATTTTTGTCAGCAGAAGCGGTGTAACTAGGACAAGAGTTTCTATCTATTTTCAGTTCTTCATGACTGTTTATATACTTTTATTTGAAGTTTTACGGCTACACATTTGCAATCAATTGGTAAGAAAGAACCACACACCTGTCTAGTGATGTCGGTGAATGCCTTGAACAACTTGTTGTGAATTGTGGCCAACTTCTTGAAGTCTTTGTTGTGTTCGTGGATTGGAATGATCACTTTGTAGACCTCGTTCACAGCTTCGTACATCCCAGCCTAGAAAAAAGTTTTGCAAAAGTCATTCCCATTAAATATTTAAACCAATTTTTACTGGAACTTGATATTGACTTATTTAAATAGGATATCATTCCTGACCATCTGAGTAGGAAATTCAAATGCAATTTTCTCACATTATGATGTTTCGCATAATGAATTTTCGAGGTGCCATATCTTTGGATAGAACTGAGCTATCAAGTCACCTGAACCATAATTTTAAAGCCTTACTTCAGGAGAATAAGGACATTTTCACAATTAAATATGATAGGAGGCCCACCGTGAAAGCAGGCCGACTTTATACTCATTTTGGTGGATCACGTCACATATAAACAAATGAAATTGAGTTCATTAAATTACTGAGATCAGTGAGCACTGTATTTCAATCCTTATAAATCCTCACCATATCAAAAGACCCAGCTGCTTGCTCTAGAAGACCAACGAGACCTGTCTCAGTGAAGTATTTGCCGCTGCAGATGCCCTCTTCGTCCGGTGAGACTACGTCATCTGACACAGCTGACTCCTCTAGGACATTCTCAGAAACATGCTGTAATGAAAGAAGTGTTCAGCGTAAGACTTTCACAGGGATAATCTTTTCCATGCAAAATGGTACATTACACTTAATGGATTGACAGATGGAAGACTGAGGCCTTATGTCCTGTATTTATACACTCGGTAGGCTAATTAGGACAGGAGAAAGACACAGCTATGAGGCGAAGGATGATTGAAATCATGAAATGTCAAGCCCAAGTCAGTTATCAAGAAGCAGTTACAATTTTCCAGATTATTTGTGGTGCCTTAGAACTTACCTGCAAGGCAACACATCCAACTGGGAGATGGGGACGGTCCTCTAACATGTTGAGGTATTCCGCTACCAGACCAGCAGCATGAATGAGACACTGCGCAGCTTCGGCATGGCTTCCAAGCTGCAGAAATAAAAGGTCATGTGTAAGTTACTATTTCAGTCATCTATGAGAGGCCTTTAACCTAGATTATTTTCATTACCACGTGTTTGTACAAAGCATCAAAGGGGCAATGAGAGACGTCATGGTGGAAAGACAATACTTCTGAAAATGCAGCTTATTTGCTATCTACAAACATTGGATGGGTGCATGGAGGATTGGGCTTTACGTCCTGCATTTATGCACTTGGTAGGCTGGCTGTCCCACCAATAAGCAACTAAGCAGTCATCTTATAGATTCTCATCAAGGCAGAATGCGAGTATACTGCTTGAATCACATATTATACTATAGAATTACAGGACCCCCAAAAGAGTGAAGGGTCAAAACCTTCAATAATGCATCTTTTTATTTGTGAGATATGCATGCCATCATTAATTTTTTACACAAATTACGTACCTCTGAGTGTTTAGCTGCCATATTCTGCAGCCAAGTGAGTCTGAGATCAGGAGAGTTCTGATAACCTTTCGCAATACGGTACATCAAGTCCAGTAACATCTCTGGGTCTTCCTGGAATTCCTTCATCTTGACTGTGTCCGATAAGATCATATGTAGGTTGAAAACAAGATCCTTCACCTGTAAAGGAAGTAAGAATAGGAAATTACTTTTGCAAGCGAATGGAAGTGCATCAAGTTAATTCGGCCAACATTTGTACCTAAGCCAAGTTGGAGACTGAGGTGCTGTCAGGTGATTTTAAAATCATCATTCCTGAATACAGTTTCGAATTTCATGTTAGTCACTTTTCTTCAGATTTTAATTTGGTTTAGCCGTGACGTTACTCTGTGCAACAAGAGATTTAAAACATAACAGTAACTGTTATAAGAATGACTCTCAAGATCACAGCATAAAAACATATTAGAGTAGGTTGAGTTACAGAAAAGAGAGAAGCAAACCTGTTCCGGGAAAGTCGTATCAGTCAGCTCAATGTCAGACTCGGCATACGTCAAGATGGTCTTCAGGGACTTTCGGAGGTGTTCCTCGTTAAATGTCTGGTTCTGACCAACGAGGGAACTGAGGGACATTGTCACTTGCATTTTTACTCTGGCAAAGTTCTGGAAACAAACAGAAGAAGACAATGTCATTTCTGCTACATTCAGTTCGCTTTTGGGAATATTCATTTGACTAAAAGTACCTGTGGACTTACATTTCCAATTTCAAAGTTGTGCCTCATCAGCAAGTATAAAGAAACAGCAGCATGAGCCCGGGTGTTTGCTATGGGAGCACTGCAATGTCGCAGCAAACGCAGACACAGGTCAGCACACTGTTCGGTCTCTTCTTCAAACACAAGCTCTGGGAACTGCAAACGAAAAATACACAATGAACTTATGATACAGACATTTTGCCTTTTTCATTGTATCCACAAAGTGCTAGAGGAAATTCAGAGAAGACTCAATATATACGACTGAATTGAGTCCCTCATTCTGAAGAACTTCTGAGGAAGAGTGTATCATGCTTCGTAACAATATCATTTTTTACCAAGTGGCAAATCAGACCTACAATGTATATAGTACGAATCCTACCAAACTAATAACAGTTTGTAATAATTTAGAATGACTCTCCATAAATGCCGTTCTTCAATTTGGAAAATATTTTCATTAAATGATTGCACAGTGAAGAACTTACCTTAGCGACCAAAGCTCTCTGTGTTGCAAATAAGTTTTCAAGGACGACAGTGCTCTGATTCAAGGCCATGGCATGGAGCATAACTCTCAGCACATACGGAAGGACACTTTGGTAAGCATCTGTATTCTGCACAATCTGAAAAGGTGTTAATAGATGACAAGTCAGGCAAATTTTTTTAGGAACTAGGTACAGTTCTCTGGAGCACCTTAAGGGTTCTTATATTGCGGAAGCATGAAAGAGTAATAGCCTAAATCTCTATAATCATCTAAATCTCTACAACATGAAAGACAACTATGTCATATCTGCACAATATTCCATACAAGAGAATAGAACTGGTACAGACACCAAATGGCACAATGAGATTTGAGGGTCTATAATAATGGAGAGTTTTTTCACAAGACAGATAATTTCCGGCCATAAATTCAGTAATTTGACCATCAAAACAGCAACACTCTCAAACATCTGAAGTACAAGTGAGTTAGTGAGTTTGTGTTTTACACCCCTTCAGCACCAGTGTGGGCTATTTAGAGGCAATATATGAAGTACAAAATTTCCTGTCACAACTTACATGGATGATGAGTTCAAGACTGTCAATGGAAATCATGGTGATCTCGGCTGCAAGGCTTCCTTCAATTTGAGCCTCAGCTTCTACATCAGCCCGTATTTTTCTGCAACAGAAATTTACTATCATATATTGTAATCAACTTTATGAAAACATGGTCAGTGCTCATTCTTCTTTTGGAGCATGAGACACAACACCACATAAAGAAACACATTATGAGACATTATGAGTTACTTACACATGTTCGCTTTCATTGGCCTGTTTCCATTGAGTCTTGTCTTTCTGCCATCGCAATTTCCCAACTTCACTGCCTGGTGATGGCAAGTTGCCTGCCTTGTCCGCTGAAACTAACAGTCGCAATCTCATCAGTAATTTTAACCATTCAAACAAAGACAAATTTCAAGATAGGCCTAAAGTTTAACTTCAAGAGCTGAGTCAGATGCACTAGCTACAAGGACATCAAACAACATTTGATGGATGGATAATTGGGATTTACGTCCACTATTTATGTACTTGATAATTTGATATGCTTATTAGGACAGGATGAGAAATATAGAAACAATGAGCCTGTCTACTGTCTTCACGATCCACATGAAGCAAATGAGGGACACCTTTAATTCAGCATTTCCAGCAACAGTAACACAGCCCTGTTGTAAAGCAGCATAATTATAACGCAACAGACTTACCTCCATGGTAGAACTGAGATGTCTTTCTTCGCAGCATCATCTCGCTTCTTGCACTCAAGTTTCCGAGAAGAGCTTCTTCAAGTTTTGACTTCATGTCCGTACATTTTCTGATTGTCTGCATCGTGTAACGCTGCATGGCTTTCTTGCCCTGAAGTAAAAAGAATCAATATTTAAATCTTACTTACTGAAGACTGGGATACTTAACACTACTCATACAGCACGGCAAAAATTATCAACTTTGTTGCCAAAACACATACCTTGTATTCAAAGTTAGACACAGCGTAGTAGTACACCTCCAAGAGATTGTTGACTCTGTTCTCTGGCATCTCTGACCACCACTGCTTCAAGACGAGGCTGTCCACGGTCTTCACGATCCACATGAAGCAAGCGAGCAGGTTCTGGGTGGACTCAGCACTAAGCTTGCTCTTTCGGGACTAGAAAGAAAGGGAAAGAGAGAATGAAACAAATTCTAAGAGGATGCAATATTGTTCACTTTCATAGACACATGGTAATAGATATTCAGAGACACGGCTGCAGAAAAAAGGATTATTAGGCAATTTCGCTGCCTGGAAACGTCTAAACTCAAACAAAAGTTGAGCAAACAGGAAAATGTCACTTTTACAAAATGTTATCTTATAATTTTTCATGAAATTTTATGATTTTAATCGCCCTGTTCAGAGAAATAGGTCATGACAATAATGACCTCTTCATTTGGTCCCGTCCATTTGTGAACTGATGTTTGGCAAAATTGCTGAGCATCTACTAGTCGCACAGTATAAATAAAAATATTCACAGGTAGTCAAGCTTATTTGTAACTTAAAAATCGAATTTTTGTGATGTTTAGGTATCATTTTTGAACCAAGCTGAGCTTATACTTCAACAAACTACACTGGTAATCAGAGGAAACCAAAAGGTGGTAACAGTGTTGCATTCTAACAAAATATTTTGAGGCATTAGCTTGTACTTTAATCTTACTCATTAAATTCAAGAAAACATTCATTTTAACCTTGGTGGGAGAGGACTCATACGAAGAAACAGTCTGAGAAGAAGGAGGGGATACAAGACCACCTCCCATGACACTTGACCCTGCAATCGCCATGGCAACGTGTTGGTTGATGCCTTGAATCTCCATATTTTCTTGAGTTTGCGAATTCCTAGCTGATCTCGCTTCAGCATAGGGGTCGTGCAACTGAGGCAGGGCATCCATGATGATTGTAATCAAGGGTAGATATAAAGTAGCGACACGACCTTTGACCTCCGGGTCTTGAAATCGTTCATCCATGTCGTGGCTGGCCAGTAGATTCCGAACAACGTTGATTGCCTTGCTGTGTAAGGTGGAGTTGCTGAAAAGAGATGACATAGTGTTCGAATTATGAAATCCATTTTCGACAAGACTGATTCATAAGATATAGCATCGGCAGAAAAACTGTTATCTGATGTGGGTACACAACATAACAGATATTCATCTGACCGAAAGGAATAGGAAGAACGTACCTAAGGAATGGGGAGAGTTTGGCCCTCCAAAAACAAATTTCCATGCATGAGGGTTGATAAATCAAATGAAAGATACAAGGATGAATGTTTGGGGCTTTACGTCCTGTATTTATGCACTTGGTAGGCTAATTAGGACAGGAGGAGGACATGGCAATGAGTCGAAGGATGATTGAAACAGCCGTCCAACATAGGCCCAGGTGACCCGGTAAGAGCTGGATTCGAACCCTGGACCCAGCGATTGACAGTCCAGCACGCTACCACTAGACCAACCCTCCCCCCTTGAAAGATACAAGGAGTTCAGTCCACAATTTATTTATTTTTAACATTTACCCCAACAGTAAGCAGTCAAAGAGTCAAGAAATCATGAGAGCATGGGAGATTTCGGAGGGTCAATTTGCTTTAGGCCTACTGGTCATTCATGTCGTAATTTCGCTCTGTAGCAAAATATAAAGAAACAGCTCCACAGCATTTCATCTAAAAATACTTACTGTGTCTCTAGTGTCAGAGCCAGCTCAGTCAGGACCAATCCTACGAGGTAGTGCTGCATCCTGTAGTCAGTTGAGAGATCAGTGTGTAGTCCTCTTTCCATGAGAGTGCAACTTGACGTGAAAGAAGTCTGGGACGTAGAACTGGCGATGCTTGGAGAGGGACTAGACGCGGCAGAGGGAGAAAATCCCAAGCCCAAAGGCAAGTTGAGCATCACGTAATGCTCATGGGCACACACGATACGGAGGAATTCCAGCTTGAGTAACATCAGTGAAGTGCTGTCGGCCAGGATCATGATCTTATGGCAGACCTGCGAAGAAAATATATGTCAATGATAAAGGTTATGACGAACGTTGATGAAGAGAGATACGAGCAAAAACATGAGGTCATACATTCACTTCAGACTCCATAGATATTTATTGTCTCCTAAGTAAAGAGATCTTCAATTTACCTATTTACATTCAGAAACAGTTCTGAAACGTATCGCCTTTATATATTTGTTATCAAAATTTTCTAAATAACAAAGTGTATATGAGAGATTCGAAAAAAAACTTGTGAAATTGACTAAGTGAGTGAGTGAGTTTGTGTTTTGCACCCCATCACCACCAGTGTGGGCTATTTCGAGGCAAGTGAACCTCACTAAGAGAATCAGTCTTTAAACTATATATAACATAGGAAAGCATTCCACTTCTTGAGACTGCCAGAAAATCAGACACCTTTCAATTTCATACGTTTGATTATCGTTTATTTACTCTACAAAATCAGGACTACTTACAGCTCCACAATACAGCTTTATCAGCTGAAAGACAAAGCCTCGGTCCATGAGAGAGAAACAATCCTGGATGAAGAATGCCAAGCTCATGTTGAGGCCTCTCATCAGCAAGAAATCCTGAAAGAAGGCAAAAGAATACAATTCAAGATATCATATATGACAACCCTGAAGCTTAGGTATGGCAAGATACCTCATGAACAGCAGATAGGTATGGCAAGATACCTCATGAACAGTAGATAGGTATGGCAAGATACCTTATGAACAGTAGATAGGTATGGCAAGATACCTCATGAACAGTAGATAGGTATGGCAAGATACCTCATGAACAGTAGATAGGTATGGGAAGAACCTCATGCAAAGTAGATAGGTATGGGAAGAACCTCATGCAAAGTAGATAGGTAGGCAGGTTACCTGAAGAACCGATGGGTATGGCCAAGATACCTCATGATAAGAATAACTTAGAAAGGAGGCGAAGGGGTGGACGGCGGGTAGAGCCACAAAGAATGAATGAACAGCAAACACCCAATCGTCTTGAAAATCTCAAAGAAACTGGCGAAGGTCACGTGACAGCCTCGTTCTGACTTTTGCTTATGTTGTGCACAAACCATCGTTTAGGTAAACCAAAACTAACAATTTATGCACAACAAACGCAAAAGTTAGTTTAAAAGTTTTATTTGAAAAATAAAATTTTTAATTTGCAAACAATTCGGGGCAACTCACTCTACTAGAAAAAAAAACAAAAAACACAAGGCCGGGCAAAAGCCCAAAGCCCACCTAACTACATTACAAAACCCTGGAGGCGTGAACAGGAGGTTGAACATGTGCAAGCAGATAAACAAGCTCGACTGCAGGCCTGGAGGCCAAACAGGAGGTTGAAACGTGCAAGCAGGTGAAAAAGCTCGACTGCAAGCCTGCCAGGGTGAAAACAGGAGGTTGAACACGTCCGAAGAGGCGAACAAGCTCGACTGCAAACTGTAGAGGTTGAACACGTGCGAGCAGGTGAACAAGCTCACGACTAGCTAAAAATTAAACAAATGTAAACTAAGAGTAACCTTGGGGCCAGAGAAATGCCCAAGCGAACGAGTTAAGGAGTGAGTGCCCCAAGTTAATTTAGGGATGACATTTGTTTGGATTTAGAAAGAGACTTTGACTGAGTAAAGAGTGACTGAGTAAGAATGTACTGGGCATAGCAGGATGAATTCATCTGTTGAGAACTAGGGATTCAAACTCCAGAGACAGCACAGATGTGATGACCTATCTTAAAGATTGGCCACTGTAATGAGTGACATTGAGCAGGCCGCAGAAGAGACTTGTCGAGATAATGAATGAGGGTGAAGCGAGTGAAAGGAGAAGGAGAGAAGTGATCCTCTACAAGGAGAGGGGAGTTAAAGAGGCGAAGGTTGAGATAAAGTTGAAGTGTTTCACAAAGACGGCAGGATAACTTAGGAGAGTGGTATGGCTAGATACCTGAAGGAGTAGGTATGGCAAGATACCTTGAAGGAAGCTATGGCAGGATAACTTAAGAGTGGTATGGCTAGATGCCTGAATGAGTAGCAAGATACCTTGAATGACCTTTAGGATACTCTAGAATGACTAGGTACGTAAGATACTCTGACTGACTTGGTATTGCTAGATACCGTGCGGAAGTAAATAATTAGGAGACTCGGATAGCAGGAGCCATATCGGTCCAGGTAAGAGGCGACAAGCAGGAAGAGTGGAGCCAAGCTAGCCGCACGAACACAACCTGCAGGGAGACCACTCAAAATGCAAGGAGCCTGGACCGAGAAAGACCCGGAGCATGAGCCGAGGCTCGGAGAGCGGAGTTAGGGAGAGCGGAGTTAGAAGGAGAAGGGGTGGAGGGTGGGTACGCCAAAATCTGAGAGGATGAGAGGATCAGAATAGAAAAGGGTTACTGGGAGAAGGATCAGTAGATGTCTGAGATAGATAATGAGTGTTCCAGATAGGACCGACAGTTAACTCGCCGCTTTTGAGAGAACATATTAAGCTGAGCAATAAAGTAGCTAATGTCATGGTATCCGCAAAGGTGAAAACAGACCGTTTGATAAACAAGTAATAAAAGCTATAGCACGGTGATTAAAGTGAACTTGACTGATCATGGCACAAGAGAATCTGAAATGAATATTGGCTAACAAGTAACAACATTGTATCAACATAACGTAAGGAGCCAGGACCGAGAATGACCCGGAGCATGAGGCTTAGAGAGCTGAGTAACGGAGGGGATTGATGTGAACTCGCCTCTTCTGAGAAACCATAGAATGAGGTGCAAAATAATATCTTAAAAGTGGTATCAGCCAAAGGTGAAACAGACTGTTTGATAAACAAGTACATGAAGCTAAACAAGTACATGAAAGGTTGAGCACAGACTATTAAAGTGAATTTGACTGATCGTGAACACAAGTGACATCTGAAAGATTAAGCGAGTGTTAACATGGTTAACATGGGATAAACAGTAAACTCGCCCGTTCTGAGAAAACCATAGAACGCGGTGCAAAAAATAGCTGACAATGTGGTATCAACATAAGTTGATAAAAAACCGTTCGAATGTGGAATCAACAGGTGACAACAACCGTTGATAAAATGATTAAGTATTTGATAAACAAGTACATGAATGTTGAAGCACCGTAAACTGAAGGTCTGAAGCATGAGACTTCTGAAATAAAAAAGCGAGTGTTGACATAAGATTAACAGCAAATCGCTGCTTCTGAGAAAACCAATGAGAGCGGTGCAAAATTAGTTGATTACAAGGTATCAGCACCCAAGAACGCGGTGCAAATCAGGTAGCTACATGGCATCAACAAAAGTTAGAACAGATCATTGATAAAGAAGTACATACATGCTGGAGACAGGTACATAAATTGGAGCGAAGTGAATAAAGAATTTGACAGATCAGAGCAAGTGACATATCTGAACAGATTATAAAATGTGAGTGTTGATATGGGAATAAATTACAATGTCGTTCAGAGAAAATTACCAAATATGGTGCAAAAACAAGATGACAACATGGTGTCAACAAAGGGTGAGAACAGAAAATTTGACAAACAAGTAATAAATGTTGAAGACAGTGAATGGGCAAGCACCGGCCCTGAATAAATGAACTAGCTTGAACTGTGTCTAGTTTAATGACACCGAGAATATAGGGTAAATAAACATTTTTAGAAATTAATTATAATTGACTTGATGTACGGGAATATAATGCCAGGTAAGTTTGATAGTGTCAAGTGAGATTAAGGTTAAACTGGCAAAGTGTCAACGAGAATGAGAGTCTATTCGTCGAAATCTGGTAACGATCCGTGAAAGCATCCGTGACAAGCGGCAATGCCAAGCGACCTGCAAGGAAGCATCGAAATGTGGCCAGGGCTGAGTGGTCGGAGGCCTGTGTGGTTACTGTAAATGTAATGAATCTAAAGCCAGCTAAGTGAAGACTGAAGTAGTCACAATGTGGGATTAAGGTTAGACTGGCAAAATGTCACAAAGCTTGAGAGTCTCAGTCATGATTCAGAGTCAGAGAGCACTGAGAGGGTGAAGGACATGACACTGGTGCATCCACAAACAAAACTGGAATGTCAGATCAGTCTCACTCTTGAGAATGCAGGGTTGCTGCTGTGCTCCCTATATTTGGTGGGAAATGACTGTTTTTTCCACCAGGCGGCTGGATCCATGTGGGCTGCGTCACGGGCAAGACCACTTAATAAAATGTTGAGGTTCCTTCAGACTTTTATAAAGTTTACAGCAGCTTGGATCCTTGTTAAACTGCTTCAGTAATGACTTGTGAGGAACTGTCTAGTCTCTAAGTACTGGAAGGCAAGCTATCATGAAATTTTCGGCAGCTTCTGTCAAAATGAGATAGACGATTTTCCCATCAACTTGTGCAGCAAAGGCCAAAGCACATGTTTACAATGTGACGCTTGGATGGGTGGGTTTGCAGGCACACAGCAACGTAATTAGTAAGTGTCAGAGAGTCAACAGTCACAGAAACACTCCAGGTATGTTTCCGAACGAGATTTAACAGAAAAAATCCGATGGAAATGGTGAATATAGAGCCACAAAGAATGAATGAACAGCAAACACCCAATCGTCTTGAAAATCTCAAAGAAACTGGCGAAGGTCACGTGACAGCCTCGTTCTGACTTTTGCTTATGTTGTGCACAAACCATCGTTTAGGTAAACCAAAACTAACAATATATGACAACCCTGAAGCTTTAAGTCAAGGAACTCAAATATACTGTGATATGGAGAAGGAGACTAACCATCAGTTTCATGAATTTATAAGAGATTATTCAATGAAATTAACATAAAGAAGCTCATACGTTTTTTTAATTCTCACCTTGCTGTACCTGTCAACAATATCTTTTGTAAGCATGGTCACCAGCTGGGACACATCGTCCGTGAACCTTTCTGGAAATCGAGCTTTACGGTGGATTTGGAGTTTTTCTGCTCTGGCTAAGTGTTCTGCCATGCTTTTGACCTGAAAGATATCAATTCATTACTTGGCATCAAATATTATATCATTGCCAGTCATAATGCATTCAAATTTGACAGTAAATATTATACCATGCAGGGCACATAAGTTGGCGTATCTTTGAAGACAGAGATGCGTGTCTGTGAATTGTAGAAGGAACCTATGTTACAATAATTAATTGGGTTTTTTTCTGAAACATGCTTTGTGGAAAAGGCTTACCATAAGTTCAAAGAAGAACCACGCATTTGCAATAGCCAGTTCCTTGGTGGAGCCACTGGACACAACCCATTGTAAGGCAATCTCGTCATGGACAAGCTGAAAATTCAAAGACAGAAGATGCCCGTTAAAGAATCACTCATATCATCAGCAACTAAGAATTCAAAACATTAAGTAAATAAAATTAATCGTCAAACTGACTTTAATAAAAATTTATGATCATATTTTAAAAATATCTAAGAACGATGATAAATATAACTTGTATTGACCTTCTTGCTGTACGTCCAGTTTGTGTTCTGGTTGAGTTCCGGATGACGCAGACTTCCAGTTCTGTCCACTGACTTATTGCCTGTAGAAAGAAGGAAAGTAATCACAAAACTACCCAAATACAATATTAATCTCTTACAAATTTCCGAAATATTTCATTTTCTTACCAATGAAGCCAGCAACTTCAGCATCGGGCGATGTAGGACCACTACCAGGGAGATCAGGATCACTATTACTCCTGTGGTGCGTTTGGCGTTGAAAGGACGCTAAAGACGAGGGTCTCCCAAGAGTTGCGTAACCACTAGTAGGACTGCCAGCTAAAACATACAGGTTGGGCTCGCTCCGTTCTGACATTTGCGCATCCATTTTAAGCAGCATGAACAGAGTTTACAAAGACAACTGTACCACAGAGGGAATACCAAGGACAATAGGTCATATGGAGGGGTAAGTTGTGAAAATTTGGTTGAAATTCAAATTGCATTGTCACATTATGTCAGCATGATATCGTTGGTTGTTGTGAGATTAAAAAGATGGTAAACAAATGGAGAAAAGGTTGAGAATGAATTACAAACGTGGACAAAAATACAAGACATTTAAGCACAAATTGGCCCATTCAAATCAAAGTGCTCTATGACATTGAAAATGGCTATGTTCAAAGCCAACAAAGTAGAAGAAAGCTTGTTGAAGTGTAAAACACAGCAAAATCACAGTGATGACACTGACTTGTTACACTAATGCCACACAGACTTCACAACATTGAATAAAGTGTAGATCGAGGTATTTCGTGGGACAGTGGACACAGAATCGAAGTAAACTAGTTCATGCTCCACACAAAACAGATTCACCAAGACAGTACATTAAATCAATGAAGAACATTTTTAATGAATAATTACAGTGAAACCATTGTAAATCAACAATACGTAAAAATAAAAGATTTGAAATAGTTGAAACTAATATTACAGTTTTAAGACAATTTAAGAAGAGCGAAAAAAATCTACACATTTAAAGTCAAACTTCTAGACATTAAGAAGATTATTGAAGTAATCTAGAGAAGAAAAGTTCTGTGGAAAAGATACTTCTCTTTTGAGAACTCACCAGTAATCATAGAGTCAGGATGAGGCAGATTGCAAGTGTACTGGATGTACTGCACAAGTAAGCCGTTGCGATTGTGCTGGTCATTCTTTGCAGGGACTAACTGCTCTATCTGCTTGACAATGCTGGCTACAGCTTCAAACACAGCCTGGCCTACATTCACTGAAATGAAAACAATATTTTTCAAATGAAATGAACTGGAAAAGAGGTCCAGCCGTTCAGGACTTATATAACAGGGTCATACATTGCCATGAAGTCTTTCTGCAAGCTATAATTGAACTGCAGAAATCAATTGGCCAGAGACTATCTATTTTGCTCTCATTACACAATCCATTTTTACAAGAACACTGAATTGGAAGTATTCCTTCTGACTGTAAAGCTCCAGAGGACTAATAATTTGCAAAAGGAAACAAAGAAATTTTTGCCATAATTCATAGTTCTATTCAGCATTTTACAAAAAAGAGCCGCATAACCTCCTCCTTTCCCCCCAATTCCCCCTAGTTACCCCGTAGGGTGGGGGGTGTATCCTGTCATGAGGCCTATAAAGTCATAAAATGGCTATAGTTGAGTATGAAAAATCAAAAAAAAAAAAATCCTTTCGGGGGGGGGGATGGGAGGTTCACACTGCTCCTTCAAATGAAACCCCCCCCCCCCCCCCCGGCTAGCAAATTCCCCCCCCCCCCCCCAAATCATCATATTTCACTTTCATCAAACAAAATCTAAATGTGAAACACATCGAATCCGAGAAGCTTGGTGTCAGCAACATTGGTGGTGTAGTGGTAGAGAGCTGGCTTCACAAACCAAAGATCTTGAGTTCAATTCCCAGTCGGGTTGAAATTATTGGTTTTTTTTTTCTCATTTTATTAAAAAACAAGAATTTAAGCCTTCTAAATTACTAATTGCATTTTTACTTGCCAGTAACACAAAACTAAAGCTAAAAAATAGCCTTTTGTTGGTTTCTTGCTTAGTTTTTAGTCATTTAAAACATCGCAAAGATGCAAAAACGGACATTCCAGTGGCTCAGTGGTTGTTAAAGGCCTAAATTTTCCTAATCCTTGTAATTTCTATGCTAAGTTTGTAGCCTGCAAGCTTTATTGCATGCAGAAAGCTCATATCTAGCAGACGACATTGGTTTTATAGGATTAAGGCCGGGAGAAAATAGAAAGCTGTGCTCTGATTGGTTGACTTAATGCAGGTGAACTTTGAAATACAGGCTGCAGGCCAGTAACTACCATGGAAATTGGTTAAAATGGAGTAGATCAGCATTACTATGGTCATGCCATGGGCTAAGATTGCGTCGGTGACAGATCACAGCCAAAAAACAGCAGATTTTTGGTGGGAAAAGCTGAAACAGTGCATAGTGCGGGTGCCGGTGGCAGTTCCATGCCTTTCTGGATGCCTTCCCCCTCAAATTGCATGGTTTTGTGATTCTAGGCCTCTGCATAGGCCTGTGTGGACCCATTATGGCATTTGCTTGCTAAAAGATAGGAAAACAGGCCATCTGGTCAGAATCGACCCGGAGTTACCTAGGCTAAATGTCTAGATTAATTACTGATCCGCACAAGTAGAGCAGCATTTCCTGCAAAAATGATGAAAATGGCATCATTTCTCAGCCCGCAAAATGCCAAAATCCTCCGTTTGCGCACTTTTTGAGAAAAATTCCCCGTGTCATGGCAAATTAGGTTAGAGGACCGAAAGTGGCACTGAAAGATTTCCAGCATTCAGGGACACGACCCTGTATCACACACCAGTTACATTGCGTCAATACCAGCCCGATAATTGGTGGTGAAGTTTTGTCACCATGGCTACCAGTGTTACTTATGATGGCCTACTTTTACACTTACAGAAAACCAGTGATTATCAAATGGTTGCCCCCCCCCCCCTTAGATGCTGATTTTGGCCAATAATAAACAGGTATCTGTTGAAACTCCAGTAGTCAACTAGCTGTAGAAAGGCAAAATATTCCTAATTCAGGACATTTCTATGCTAAATTTTATAAGTAGTGAGAACTTAATTATAAAAAGTTGAAAAGCAAGAATTATCTCAATCCCTAAACCCTAACCCCAAACCCTAACCCTAACCCTAAACCCTAACCCTAACCTGGAATTTTTTTTTTCTTCATTTGCATGAATTACACAAATCAAAAAATTTTTGCAGGCCTCATGACAGGATACACCCCCCGCTCCCTTTTGTTATTCCCGTAATATCGGCTTCCCCCCATTTTACCCCATTTTGCCCCCTGCTTCCCCCCTCTTCCCCCCACTAACCCCCGCTTTCCCCCCACTTGCCCCCGCTTATCCCCCACTTGCCCCCGCTAACACCCTGCTTCCCCCCGCTTACCCCCCACTTCTCCCCACTTGCCCCTGCTTCCCCCTGCAAACCCCCCACTTCCCCCCCACTAGCCCCCGCTTTCGCCCCACTTCCCCCAAGGTGCCTCCCACTAGCCCCCGGTTACCCCAACTTACCCCATCTTTGCACCCCACTTCTCCCCACTTGCCCCCACTTTCCCCGCATAACCTCCTCCTTTCCCCCCAATTCCCCCTAGTTACCCCGTAGGGTGGGGGGTGTATCCTGTCATGAGGCCTATAAAGTCATAAAATGGCTATAGTTGAGTCTGAAAAATCAAAAAAAAAAAAAAAAAAATCCTTTCGGGGGGGGGATGGGAGGTTCACACTGCTCCTTCAAATGAAACCCCCCCCCCCCCCCCCCCGGCTAGCAAATTCCCCCCCCCCCCCCCAAATCATCATATTTCACTTTCATCAAAATCTAAATGTGGAAACACATCGAATCCGAGAAGCTTGGTGTCAGCAACATTGGTGGTGTAGTGGTAGAGAGCTGGCTTCACAAACCAAAGATCTTGAGTTCAATTCCCAGTCGGGTTGAAATTATTGGTTTTTTTTTTTCTCATTTTATTAAAAAACAAGAATTTAAGCCTTCTAAATTACTAATTGCATTTTTACTTGCCAGTAACACAAAACTAAAGCTAAAAAATAGCCTTTTGTTGGTTTCTTGCTTAGTTTTTAGTCATTTAAAACATCGCAAAGATGCAAAAACGGACATTCCAGTGGCTCAGTGGTTGTTAAAGGCCTAAATTTTCCTAATCCTTGTAATTTCTATGCTAAGTTTGTAGCCTGCAAGCTTTATTGCATGCAGAAAGCTCATATCTAGCAGACGACATTGGTTTTATAGGATTAAGGCCGGGAGAAAATAGAAAGCTGTGCTCTGATTGGTTGACTTAATGCAGGTGAACTTTGAAATACAGGCTGCAGGCCAGTAACTACCATGGAAATTGGTTAAAATGGAGTAGATCAGCATTACTATGGTCATGCCATGGGCTAAGATTGCGTCGGTGACAGATCACAGCCAAAAAACAGCAGATTTTTGGTGGGAAAAGCTGAAACAGTGCATAGTGCGGGTGCCGGTGGCAGTTCCATGCCTTTCTGGATGCCTTCCCCCTCAAATTGCATGGTTTTGTGATTCTAGGCCTCTGCATAGGCCTGTGTGGACCCATTATGGCATTTGCTTGCTAAAAGATAGGAAAACAGGCCATCTGGTCAGAATCGACCCGGAGTTACCTAGGCTAAATGTCTAGATTAATTACTGATCCGCACAAGTAGAGCAGCATTTCCTGCAAAAATGATGAAAATGGCATCATTTCTCAGCCCGCAAAATGCCAAAATCCTCCGTTTGCGCACTTTTTGAGAAAAATTCCCCGTGTCATGGCAAATTAGGTTAGAGGACCGAAAGTGGCACTGAAAGATTTCCAGCATTCAGGGACACGACCCTGTATCACACACCAGTTACATTGCGTCAATACCAGCCCGATAATTGGTGGTGAAGTTTTGTCACCATGGCTACCAGTGTTACTTATGATGGCCTACTTTTACACTTACAGAAAACCAGTGATTATCAAATGGTTGCCCCCCCCCCTTAGATGCTGATTTTGGCCAATAATAAACAGGTATCTGTTGAAACTCCAGTAGTCAACTAGCTGTAGAAAGGCAAAATATTCCTAATTCAGGAATTTCTATGCTAAATTTTATAAGTAGTGAGAACTTAATTATAAAAAGTTGAAAAGCAAGAATTATCTCAATCCCTAAACCCTAACCCCTAACCCTAACCCTAACCCTAAACCCTAACCCTAACCTGGAATTTTTTTTTTCTTCATTTGCATGAATTACACAAATCAAAAAATTTTTGCAGGCCTCATGACAGGATACACCCCCCGCTCCCTTTTGTTATTCCCGTAATATCGGCTTCCCCCCATTTTACCCCATTTTGCCCCCTGCTTCCCCCCTCTTCCCCCCACTAACCCCCGCTTTCCCCCCCACTTGCCCCCGCTTATCCCCCACTTGCCCCCGCTAACACCCTGCTTCCCCCCGCTTACCCCCCACTTCTCCCCACTTGCCCCTGCTTCCCCCTGCAAACCCCCCACTTCCCCCCACTAGCCCCCGCTTTCGCCCCACTTCCCCCAAGGTGCCTCCCACTAGCCCCCGGTTACCCCAACTTACCCCATCTTTGCACCCCACTTCTCCCCACTTGCCCCCACTTTCCCCGCATAACCTCCTCCTTTCCCCCCAATTCCCCCTAGTTACCCCGTAGGGTGGGGGGTGTATCCTGTCATGAGGCCTATAAAGTCATAAAATGGCTATAGTTGAGTATGAAAAATCAAAAAAAAAAAAATCCTTTCGGGGGGGGGATGGGAGGTTCACACTCGCTCCTTCAAATGAAACCCCCCCCCCCCCCCCGGCTAGCAAATTCCCCCCCCCCCCCCCAAATCATCATATTTCACTTTCATCAAAATCTAAATGTGGAAACACATCGAATCCGAGAAGCTTGGTGTCAGCAACATTGGTGGTGTAGTGGTAGAGAGCTGGCTTCACAAACCAAAGATCTTGAGTTCAATTCCCAGTCGGGTTGAAATTATTGGTTTTTTTTTTTCTCATTTTATTAAAAAACAAGAATTTAAGCCTTCTAAATTACTAATTGCATTTTTACTTGCCAGTAACACAAAACTAAAGCTAAAAAATAGCCTTTTGTTGGTTTCTTGCTTAGTTTTTAGTCATTTAAAACATCGCAAAGATGCAAAAACGGACATTCCAGTGGCTCAGTGGTTGTTAAAGGCCTAAATTTTCCTAATCCTTGTAATTTCTATGCTAAGTTTGTAGCCTGCAAGCTTTATTGCATGCAGAAAGCTCATATCTAGCAGACGACATTGGTTTTATAGGATTAAGGCCGGGAGAAAATAGAAAGCTGTGCTCTGATTGGTTGACTTAATGCAGGTGAACTTTGAAATACAGGCTGCAGGCCAGTAACTACCATGGAAATTGGTTAAAATGGAGTAGATCAGCATTACTATGGTCATGCCATGGGCTAAGATTGCGTCGGTGACAGATCACAGCCAAAAAACAGCAGATTTTTGGTGGGAAAAGCTGAAACAGTGCATAGTGCGGGTGCCGGTGGCAGTTCCATGCCTTTCTGGATGCCTTCCCCCTCAAATTGCATGGTTTTGTGATTCTAGGCCTCTGCATAGGCCTGTGTGGACCCATTATGGCATTTGCTTGCTAAAAGATAGGAAAACAGGCCATCTGGTCAGAATCGACCCGGAGTTACCTAGGCTAAATGTCTAGATTAATTACTGATCCGCACAAGTAGAGCAGCATTTCCTGCAAAAATGATGAAAATGGCATCATTTCTCAGCCCGCAAAATGCCAAAATCCTCCGTTTGCGCACTTTTTGAGAAAAATTCCCCGTGTCATGGCAAATTAGGTTAGAGGACCGAAAGTGGCACTGAAAGATTTCCAGCATTCAGGGACACGACCCTGTATCACACACCAGTTACATTGCGTCAATACCAGCCCGATAATTGGTGGTGAAGTTTTGTCACCATGGCTACCAGTGTTACTTATGATGGCCTACTTTTACACTTACAGAAAACCAGTGATTATCAAATGGTTGCCCCCCCCCTTAGATGCTGATTTTGGCCAATAATAAACAGGTATCTGTTGAAACTCCAGTAGTCAACTAGCTGTAGAAAGGCAAAATATTCCTAATTCAGGACATTTCTATGCTAAATTTTATAAGTAGTGAGAACTTAATTATAAAAAGTTGAAAAGCAAGAATTATCTCAATCCCTAAACCCTAACCCCTAACCCTAACCCTAACCCTAAACCCTAACCCTAACCTGGAATTTTTTTTTTCTTCATTTGCATGAATTACACAAATCAAAAAATTTTTGCAGGCCTCATGACAGGATACACCCCCCGCTCCCTTTTGTTATTCCCGTAATATCGGCTTCCCCCCATTTTACCCCATTTTGCCCCCTGCTTCCCCCCTCTTCCCCCCACTAACCCCCGCTTGCCACGCTTACCCCCCACTTGCCCCCGCTTATCCCCCACTTGCCCCCGCTAACACCCTGCTTCCCCCCGCTTACCCCCCACTTCTCCCCACTTGCCCCTGCTTCCCCCTGCAAACCCCCCACTTCCCCCCACTAGCCCCCGCTTTCGCCCCACTTCCCCCAAGGTGCCTCCCACTAGCCCCCGGTTACCCCAACTTACCCCATCTTTGCACCCCACTTCTCCCCACTTGCCCCCACTTTCCCCGCATAACCTCCTCCTTTCCCCCCAATTCCCCTAGTTACCCCGTAGGGTGGGGGTGTATCCTGTCATGAGGCCTATAAAGTCATAAAATGGCTATAGTTGAGTATGAAAAATCAAAAAAAAAAAAAATCCTTTCGGGGGGGGGATGGGAGGTTCACACTGCTCCTTCAAATGAAACCCCCCCCCCCCCCCCGGCTAGCAAATTCCCCCCCCCCCCCCCCCCCCAAATCATCATATTTCACTTTCATCAAAATCTAAATGTGGAAACACATCGAATCCGAGAAGCTTGGTGTCAGCAACATTGGTGGTGTAGTGGTAGAGAGCTGGCTTCACAAACCAAAGATCTTGAGTTCAATTCCCAGTCGGGTTGAAATTATTGGTTTTTTTTTTCTCATTTTATTAAAAAACAAGAATTTAAGCCTTCTAAATTACTAATTGCATTTTTACTTGCCAGTAACACAAAACTAAAGCTAAAAAATAGCCTTTTGTTGGTTTCTTGCTTAGTTTTTAGTCATTTAAAACATCGCAAAGATGCAAAAACGGACATTCCAGTGGCTCAGTGGTTGTTAAAGGCCTAAATTTTCCTAATCCTTGTAATTTCTATGCTAAGTTTGTAGCCTGCAAGCTTTATTGCATGCAGAAAGCTCATATCTAGCAGACGACATTGGTTTTATAGGATTAAGGCCGGGAGAAAATAGAAAGCTGTGCTCTGATTGGTTGACTTAATGCAGGTGAACTTTGAAATACAGGCTGCAGGCCAGTAACTACCATGGAAATTGGTTAAAATGGAGTAGATCAGCATTACTATGGTCATGCCATGGGCTAAGATTGCGTCGGTGACAGATCACAGCCAAAAAACAGCAGATTTTTGGTGGGAAAAGCTGAAACAGTGCATAGTGCGGGTGCCGGTGGCAGTTCCATGCCTTTCTGGATGCCTTCCCCCTCAAATTGCATGGTTTTGTGATTCTAGGCCTCTGCATAGGCCTGTGTGGACCCATTATGGCATTTGCTTGCTAAAAGATAGGAAAACAGGCCATCTGGTCAGAATCGACCCGGAGTTACCTAGGCTAAATGTCTAGATTAATTACTGATCCGCACAAGTAGAGCAGCATTTCCTGCAAAAATGATGAAAATGGCATCATTTCTCAGCCCGCAAAATGCCAAAATCCTCCGTTTGCGCACTTTTTGAGAAAAATTCCCCGTGTCATGGCAAATTAGGTTAGAGGACCGAAAGTGGCACTGAAAGATTTCCAGCATTCAGGGACACGACCCTGTATCACACACCAGTTACATTGCGTCAATACCAGCCCGATAATTGGTGGTGAAGTTTTGTCACCATGGCTACCAGTGTTACTTATGATGGCCTACTTTTACACTTACAGAAAACCAGTGATTATCAAATGGTTGCCCCCCCCCCCCTAGATTCTGATTTTGGCCAATAATAAACAGGTATCTGTTGAAACTCCAGTAGTCAACTAGCTGTAGAAAGGCAAAATATTCCTAATTCAGGACATTTCTATGCTAAATTTTATAAGTAGTGAGAACTTAATTATAAAAAGTTGAAAAGCAAGAATTATCTCAATCCCTAAACCCTAACCCCTAACCCTAACCCTAACCCTAAACCCTAACCCTAACCTGGAATTTTTTTTTTCTTCATTTGCATGAATTACACAAATCAAAAAATTTTTGCAGGCCTCATGACAGGATACACCCCCCGCTCCCTTTTGTTATTCCCGTAATATCGGCTTCCCCCCATTTTACCCCATTTTGCCCCCTGCTTCCCCCCTCTTCCCCCCACTAACCCCCGCTTTCCCCCCCACTTGCCCCCGCTTATCCCCCACTTGCCCCCGCTAACACCCCGCTTCCCCCGCTTACCCCCCACTTCTCCCCACTTGCCCCTGCTTCCCCCTGCTAAACCCCCACTTCCCCCCACTAGCCCCCGCTTTCGCCCCACTTCCCCCAAGGTGCCTCCCACTAGCCCCCGGTTACCCCAACTTACCCCATCTTTGCACCCCACTTCTCCCCACTTGCCCCCACTTTCCCCGCATAACCTCCTCCTTTCCCCCCAATTCCCCCTAGTTACCCCGTAGGGTGGGGGGTGTATCCTGTCATGAGGCCTATAAAGTCATAAAATGGCTATAGTTGAGTATGAAAAATCAAAAAAAAAAAAAAAACCTTTCGGGGGGGGGATGGGAGGTTCACACTGCTCCTTCAAATGAAACCCCCCCCCCCCCCGGCTAGCAAACTCCCCCCCCCCCCCCCCCAAATCATCATATTTCACTTTCATCAAAATCTAAATGTGGAAACACATCGAATCCGAGAAGCTTGGTGTCAGCAACATTGGTGGTGTAGTGGTAGAGAGCTGGCTTCACAAACCAAAGATCTTGAGTTCAATTCCCAGTCGGGTTGAAATTATTGGTTTTTTTTTTTCTCATTTTATTAAAAAACAAGAATTTAAGCCTTCTAAATTACTAATTGCATTTTTACTTGCCAGTAACACAAAACTAAAGCTAAAAAATAGCCTTTTGTTGGTTTCTTGCTTAGTTTTTAGTCATTTAAAACATCGCAAAGATGCAAAAAC
Source organism: Platynereis dumerilii (assembly GCA_026936325.1). Taxonomy (NCBI): domain Eukaryota; kingdom Metazoa; phylum Annelida; class Polychaeta; order Phyllodocida; family Nereididae; genus Platynereis; species Platynereis dumerilii. The sequence continues at coordinate 5,902,574 of JAPTHN010000028.1, forward strand.
GGACATTCCAGTGGCTCAGTGGTTGTTAAAGGCCTAAATTTTCCTAATCCTTGTAATTTCTATGCTAAGTTTGTAGCCTGCAAGCTTTATTGCATGCAGAAAGCTCATATCTAGCAGACGACATTGGTTTTATAGGATTAAGGCCGGGAGAAAATAGAAAGCTGTGCTCTGATTGGTTGACTTAATGCAGGTGAACTTTGAAATACAGGCTGCAGGCCAGTAACTACCATGGAAATTGGTTAAAATGGAGTAGATCAGCATTACTATGGTCATGCCATGGGCTAAGATTGCGTCGGTGACAGATCACAGCCAAAAAACAGCAGATTTTTGGTGGGAAAAGCTGAAACAGTGCATAGTGCGGGTGCCGGTGGCAGTTCCATGCCTTTCTGGATGCCTTCCCCCTCAAATTGCATGGTTTTGTGATTCTAGGCCTCTGCATAGGCCTGTGTGGACCCATTATGGCATTTGCTTGCTAAAAGATAGGAAAACAGGCCATCTGGTCAGAATCGACCCGGAGTTACCTAGGCTAAATGTCTAGATTAATTACTGATCCGCACAAGTAGAGCAGCATTTCCTGCAAAAATGATGAAAATGGCATCATTTCTCAGCCCGCAAAATGCCAAAATCCTCCGTTTGCGCACTTTTTGAGAAAAATTCCCCGTGTCATGGCAAATTAGGTTAGAGGACCGAAAGTGGCACTGAAAGATTTCCAGCATTCAGGGACACGACCCTGTATCACACACCAGTTACATTGCGTCAATACCAGCCCGATAATTGGTGGTGAAGTTTTGTCACCATGGCTACCAGTGTTACTTATGATGGCCTACTTTTACACTTACAGAAAACCAGTGATTATCAAATGGTTGCCCCCCCCCCTTAGATGCTGATTTTGGCCAATAATAAACAGGTATCTGTTGAAACTCCAGTAGTCAACTAGCTGTAGAAAGGCAAAATATTCCTAATTCAGGAATTTCTATGCTAAATTTTATAAGTAGTGAGAACTTAATTATAAAAAGTTGAAAAGCAAGAATTATCTCAATCCCTAAACCCTAACCCCAAACCCTAACCCTAACCCTAAACCCTAACCCTAACCTGGAATTTTTTTTTTTCTTCATTTGCATGAATTACACAAATCAAAAAATTTTTGCAGGCCTCATGACAGGATACACCCCCCGCTCCCTTTTGTTATTCCCGTAATATCGGCTTCCCCCCATTTTACCCCATTTTGCCCCCTGCTTCCCCCCTCTTCCCCCCACTAACCCCCGCTTTCCCCCCCACTTGCCCCCGCTTATCCCCCACTTGCCCCCGCTAACACCCCGCTTCCCCCCGCTTACCCCCCACTTCTCCCCACTTGCCCCTGCTTCCCCCTGCAAACCCCCCACTTCCCCCCACTAGCCCCCGCTTTCGCCCCACTTCCCCCAAGGTGCCTCCCACTAGCCCCCGGTTACCCCAACTTACCCCATCTTTGCACCCCACTTCTCCCCACTTGCCCCCACTTTCCCCGCATAACCTCCTCCTTTCCCCCCAATTCCCCCTAGTTACCCCGTAGGGTGGGGGGTGTATCCTGTCATGAGGCCTATAAAGTCATAAAATGGCTATAGTTGAGTATGAAAAATCAAAAAAAAAAAAAAATCCTTTCGGGGGGGGGATGGGAGGTTCACACTGCTCCTTCAAATGAAACCCCCCCCCCCCCCCGGCTAGGAAATTCCCCCCCCCCCCCCAAATCATCATATTTCACTTTCATCAAAATCTAAATGTGGAAACACATCGAATCCGAGAAGCTTGGTGTCAGCAACATTGGTGGTGTAGTGGTAGAGAGCTGGCTTCACAAACCAAAGATCTTGAGTTCAATTCCCAGTCGGGTTGAAATTATTGGTTTTTTTTTTTTCATTTTATTAAAAAACAAGAATTTAAGCCTTCTAAATTACTAATTGCATTTTTACTTGCCAGTAACACAAAACTAAAGCTAAAAAATAGCCTTTTGTTGGTTTCTTGCTTAGTTTTTAGTCATTTAAAACATCGCAAAGATGCAAAAACGGACATTCCAGTGGCTCAGTGGTTGTTAAAGGCCTAAATTTTCCTAATCCTTGTAATTTCTATGCTAAGTTTGTAGCCTGCAAGCTTTATTGCATGCAGAAAGCTCATATCTAGCAGACGACATTGGTTTTATAGGATTAAGGCCGGGAGAAAATAGAAAGCTGTGCTCTGATTGGTTGACTTAATGCAGGTGAACTTTGAAATACAGGCTGCAGGCCAGTAACTACCATGGAAATTGGTTAAAATGGAGTAGATCAGCATTACTATGGTCATGCCATGGGCTAAGATTGCGTCGGTGACAGATCACAGCCAAAAAACAGCAGATTTTTGGTGGGAAAAGCTGAAACAGTGCATAGTGCGGGTGCCGGTGGCAGTTCCATGCCTTTCTGGATGCCTTCCCCCTCAAATTGCATGGTTTTGTGATTCTAGGCCTCTGCATAGGCCTGTGTGGACCCATTATGGCATTTGCTTGCTAAAAGATAGGAAAACAGGCCATCTGGTCAGAATCGACCCGGAGTTACCTAGGCTAAATGTCTAGATTAATTACTGATCCGCACAAGTAGAGCAGCATTTCCTGCAAAAATGATGAAAATGCATCATTTCTCAGCCCGCAAAATGCCAAAATCCTCCGTTTGCGCACTTTTTGAGAAAAATTCCCCGTGTCATGGCAAATTAGGTTAGAGGACCGAAAGTGGCACTGAAAGATTTCCAGCATTCAGGGACACGACCCTGTATCACACACCAGTTACATTGCGTCAATACCAGCCCGATAATTGGTGGTGAAGTTTTGTCACCATGGCTACCAGTGTTACTTATGATGGCCTACTTTTACACTTACAGAAAACCAGTGATTATCAAATGGTTGCCCCCCCCCCTTAGATGCTGATTTTGGCCAATAATAAACAGGTATCTGTTGAAACTCCAGTAGTCAACTAGCTGTAGAAAGGCAAAATATTCCTAATTCAGGAATTTCTATGCTAAATTTTATAAGTAGTGAGAACTTAATTATAAAAAGTTGAAAAGCAAGAATTATCTCAATCCCTAAACCCTAACCCCTAACCCTAACCCTAACCCTAAACCCTAACCCTAACCTGGAATTTTTTTTTTTCTTCATTTGCATGAATTACACAAATCAAAAAATTTTTGCAGGCCTCATGACAGGATACACCCCCCGCTCCCTTTTGTTATTCCCGTAATATCGGCTTCCCCCCATTTTACCCCATTTTGCCCCCTGCTTCCCCCCTCTTCCCCCCACTAACCCCCGCTTTCCCCCCACTTGCCCCCGCTTATCCCCCACTTGCCCCCGCTAACACCCCGCTTCCCCCCGCTTACCCCCCACTTCTCCCCACTTGCCCCTGCTTCCCCCTGCAAACCCCCCACTTCCCCCCACTAGCCCCCGCTTTCGCCCCACTTCCCCCAAGGTGCCTCCCACTAGCCCCCGGTTACCCCAACTTACCCCATCTTTGCACCCCACTTCTCCCCACTTGCCCCCACTTTCCCCGCATAACCTCCTCCTTTCCCCCCAATTCCCCCTAGTTACCCCGTAGGGTGGGGGGTGTATCCTGTCATGAGGCCTATAAAGTCATAAAATGGCTATAGTTGAGTATGAAAAATCAAAAAAAAAAAAAAATCCTTTCGGGGGGGGATGGGAGGTTCACACTGCTCCTTCAAATGAAACCCCCCCCCCCCCCCCGCTAGCAAATTCCCCCCCCCCCCCCCCCCCAAATCATCATATTTCACTTTCATCAAAATCTAAATGTGGAAACACATCGAATCCGAGAAGCTTGGTGTCAGCAACATTGGTGGTGTAGTGGTAGAGAGCTGGCTTCACAAACCAAAGATCTTGAGTTCAATTCCCAGTCGGGTTGAAATTATTGGTTTTTTTTTTCTCATTTTATTAAAAAACAAGAATTTAAGCCTTCTAAATTACTAATTGCATTTTTACTTGCCAGTAACACAAAACTAAAGCTAAAAAATAGCCTTTTGTTGGTTTCTTGCTTAGTTTTTAGTCATTTAAAACATCGCAAAGATGCAAAAACGGACATTCCAGTGGCTCAGTGGTTGTTAAAGGCCTAAATTTTCCTAATCCTTGTAATTTCTATGCTAAGTTTGTAGCCTGCAAGCTTTATTGCATGCAGAAAGCTCATATCTAGCAGACGACATTGGTTTTATAGGATTAAGGCCGGAGAAAATAGAAAGCTGTGCTCTGATTGGTTGACTTAATGCAGGTGAACTTTGAAATACAGGCTGCAGGCCAGTAACTACCATGGAAATTGGTTAAAATGGAGTAGATCAGCATTACTATGGTCATGCCATGGGCTAAGATTGCGTCGGTGACAGATCACAGCCAAAAAACAGCAGATTTTTGGTGGGAAAAGCTGAAACAGTGCATAGTGCGGGTGCCGGTGGCAGTTCCATGCCTTTCTGGATGCCTTCCCCCTCAAATTGCATGGTTTTGTGATTCTAGGCCTCTGCATAGGCCTGTGTGGACCCATTATGTCATTTGCTTGCTAAAAGATAGGAAAACAGGCCATCTGGTCAGAATCGACCCGGAGTTACCTAGGCTAAATGTCTAGATTAATTACTGATCCGCACAAGTAGAGCAGCATTTCCTGCAAAAATGATGAAAATGGCATCATTTCTCAGCCCGCAAAATGCCAAAACCTCCGTTTGCGCACTTTTTGAGAAAAATTCCCCGTGTCATGGCAAATTAGGTTAGAGGACCGAAAGTGGCACTGAAAGATTTCCAGCATTCAGGGACACGACCCTGTATCACACACCAGTTACATTGCGTCAATACCAGCCCGATAATTGGTGGTGAAGTTTTGTCACCATGGCTACCAGTGTTACTTATGATGGCCTACTTTTACACTTACAGAAAACCAGTGATTATCAAATGGTTGCCCCCCCCCCCTTAGATGCTGATTTTGGCCAATAATAAACAGGTATCTGTTGAAACTCCAGTAGTCAACTAGCTGTAGAAAGGCAAAATATTCCTAATTCAGGACATTTCTATGCTAAATTTTATAAGTAGTGAGAACTTAATTATAAAAAGTTGAAAAGCAAGAATTATCTCAATCCCTAAACCCTAACCCCAAACCCTAACCCTAACCCTAAACCCTAACCCTAACCTGGCATTTTTTTTTTTCTTCATTTGCATGAATTACACAAATCAAAAAATTTTTGCAGGCCTCATGACAGGATACACCCCCCGCTCCCTTTTGTTATTCCCGTAATATCGGCTTCCCCCCATTTTACCCCATTTTGCCCCCTGCTTCCCCCCTCTTCCCCCCACTAACCCCCGCTTTCCCCCCACTTGCCCCCGCTTATCCCCCACTTGCCCCCGCTAACACCCCGCTTCCCCCCGCTTACCCCCCACTTCTCCCCACTTGCCCCTGCTTCCCCCTGCAAACCCCCCACTTCCCCCCACTAGCCCCCGCTTTCGCCCCACTTCCCCCAAGGTGCCTCCCACTAGCCCCCGGTTACCCCAACTTACCCCATCTTTGCACCCCACTTCTCCCCACTTGCCCCCACTTTCCCCGCATAACCTCCTCCTTTCCCCCCAATTCCCCCTAGTTACCCCGTAGGGTGGGGGGTGTATCCTGTCATGAGGCCTATAAAGTCATAAAATGGCTATAGTTGAGTATGAAAAATCAAAAAAAAAAAAAAATCCTTTCGGGGGGGGGGGATGGGAGGTTCACACTGCTCCTTTAAATGCAAACCCCCCCCCCCCCCCCGGCTAGCAAATTCCCCCCCCCCCCCCCCAAATCATCATATTTCACTTTCATCAAAATCTAAATGTGGAAACACATCGAATCCGAGAAGCTTGGTGTCAGCAACATTGGTGGTGTAGTGGTAGAGAGCTGGCTTCACAAACCAAAGATCTTGAGTTCAATTCCCAGTCGGGTTGAAATTATTGGTTTTTTTTTTCTCATTTTATTAAAAAACAAGAATTTAAGCCTTCTAAATTACTAATTGCATTTTTACTTGCCAGTAACACAAAACTAAAGCTAAAAAATAGCCTTTTGTTGGTTTCTTGCTTAGTTTTTAGTCATTTAAAACATCGCAAAGATGCAAAAACGGACATTCCAGTGGCTCAGTGGTTGTTAAAGGCCTAAATTTTCCTAATCCTTGTAATTTCTATGCTAAGTTTGTAGCCTGCAAGCTTTATTGCATGCAGAAAGCTCATATCTAGCAGACGACATTGGTTTTATAGGATTAAGGCCGGGAGAAAATAGAAAGCTGTGCTCTGATTGGTTGACTTAATGCAGGTGAACTTTGAAATACAGGCTGCAGGCCAGTAACTACCATGGAAATTGGTTAAAATGGAGTAGATCAGCATTACTATGGTCATGCCATGGGCTAAGATTGCGTCGGTGACAGATCACAGCCAAAAAACAGCAGATTTTTGGTGGGAAAAGCTGAAACAGTGCATTGTGCGGGTGCCGGTGGCAGTTCCATGCCTTTCTGGATGCCTTCCCCCTCAAATTGCATGGTTTTGTGATTCTAGGCCTCTGCATAGGCCTGTGTGGACCCATTATGGCATTTGCTTGCTAAAAGATAGGAAAACAGGCCATCTGGTCAGAATCGACCCGGAGTTACCTAGGCTAAATGTCTAGATTAATTACTGATCCGCACAAGTAGAGCAGCATTTCCTGCAAAAATGATGAAAATCGCATCATTTCTCAGCCCGCAAAATGCCAAAAACCTCCGTTTGCGCACTTTTTGAGAAAAATTCCCCGTGTCATGGCAAATTAGGTTAGAGGACCGAAAGTGGCACTGAAAGATTTCCAGCATTCAGGGACACGACCCTGTATCACACACCAGTTACATTGCGTCAATACCAGCCCGATAATTGGTGGTGAAGTTTTGTCACCATGGCTACCAGTGTTACTTATGATGGCCTACTTTTACACTTACAGAAAACCAGTGATTATCAAATGGTTGCCCCCCCCCCCTAGATGCTGATTTTGGCCAATAATAAACAGCTATCTGTTGAAACTCCAGTAGTCAACTAGCTGTAGAAAGGCAAAATATTCCTAATTCAGGTAATTTCTATGCTAAATTTTATAAGTAGTGAGAACTTAATTATAAAAAGTTGAAAAGCAAGAATTATCTCAATCCCTAAACCCTAACCCCTAACCCTAACCCTAAACCCTAACCCTAACCTGGAATTTTTTTTTTTCTTCATTTGCATGAATTACACAAATCAAAAAATTTTTGCAGGCCTCATGACAGGATACACCCCCCGCTCCCTTTTGTTATTCCCGTAATATCGGCTTCCCCCCATTTTACCCCATTTTGCCCCCTGCTTCCCCCCTCTTCCCCCCACTAACCCCCGCTTTCCCCCCACTTGCCCCCGCTTATCCCCCACTTGCCCCCGCTAACACCCCTTCCCCCCGCTTACCCCCCACTTCTCCCCACTTGCCCCTGCTTCCCCCTGCAAACCCCCCACTTCCCCCCACTAGCCCCCGCTTTCGCCCCACTTCCCCCAAGGTGCCTCCCACTAGCCCCCGGTTACCCCAACTTACCCCATCTTTGCACCCCACTTCTCCCCACTTGCCCCCACTTTCCCCGCATAACCTCCTCCTTTCCCCCCAATTCCCCCTAGTTACCCCGTAGGGTGGGGGGTGTATCCTGTCATGAGGCCTATAAAGTCATAAAATGGCTATAGTTGAGTATGAAAAATCAAAAAAAAAAAAAAACCTTTCGGGGGGGGGGATGGGAGGTTCACACTGCTCCTTAAAATGAAACCCCCCCCCCCCCCCCGGCTAGCAAATTCCCCCCCCCCCCCCCCCCAAATCATCATATTTCACTTTCATCAAAATCTAAATGTGGAAACACATCGAATCCGAGAAGCTTGGTGTCAGCAACATTGGTGGTGTAGTGGTAGAGAGCTGGCTTCACAAACCAAAGATCTTGAGTTCAATTCCCAGTCGGGTTGAAATTATTGGTTTTTTTTTCTCATTTTATTAAAAAACAAGAATTTAAGCCTTCTAAATTACTAATTGCATTTTTACTTGCCAGTAACACAAAACTAAAGCTAAAAAATAGCCTTTTGTTGGTTTCTTGCTTAGTTTTTAGTCATTTAAAACATCGCAAAGATGCAAAAACGGACATTCCAGTGGCTCAGTGGTTGTTAAAGGCCTAAATTTTCCTAATCCTTGTAATTTCTATGCTAAGTTTGTAGCCTGCAAGCTTTATTGCATGCAGAAAGCTCATATCTAGCAGACGACATTGGTTTTATAGGATTAAGGCCGGGAGAAAATAGAAAGCTGTGCTCTGATTGGTTGACTTAATGCAGGTGAACTTTGAAATACAGGCTGCAGGCCAGTAACTACCATGGAAATTGGTTAAAATGGAGTAGATCAGCATTACTATGGTCATGCCATGGGCTAAGATTGCGTCGGTGACAGATCACAGCCAAAAAACAGCAGATTTTTGGTGGGAAAAGCTGAAACAGTGCATTGTGCGGGTGCCGGTGGCAGTTCCATGCCTTTCTGGATGCCTTCCCCCTCAAATTGCATGGTTTTGTGATTCTAGGCCTCTGCATAGGCCTGTGTGGACCCATTATGGCATTTGCTTGCTAAAAGATAGGAAAACAGGCCATCTGGTCAGAATCGACCCGGAGTTACCTAGGCTAAATGTCTAGATTAATTACTGATCCGCACAAGTAGAGCAGCATTTCCTGCAAAAATGATGAAAATCGCATCATTTCTCAGCCCGCAAAATGCCAAAAACCTCCGTTTGCGCACTTTTTGAGAAAAATTCCCCGTGTCATGGCAAATTAGGTTAGAGGACCGAAAGTGGCACTGAAAGATTTCCAGCATTCAGGGACACGACCCTGTATCACACACCAGTTACATTGCGTCAATACCAGCCCGATAATTGGTGGTGAAGTTTTGTCACCATGGCTACCAGTGTTACTTATGATGGCCTACTTTTACACTTACAGAAAACCAGTGATTATCAAATGGTTGCCCCCCCCCCCCTTAGATGCTGATTTTGGCCAATAATAAACAGCTATCTGTTGAAACTCCAGTAGTCAACTAGCTGTAGAAAGGCAAAATATTCCTAATTCAGGAATTTCTATGCTAAATTTTATAAGTAGTGAGAACTTAATTATAAAAAGTTGAAAAGCAAGAATTATCTCAATCCCTAAACCCTAACCCCAAACCCTAACCCTAACCCTAAACCCTAACCCTAACCTGGAATTTTTTTTTTTCTTCATTTGCATGAATTACACAAATCAAAAAATTTTTGCAGGCCTCATGACAGGATACACCCCCCGCTCCCTTTTGTTATTCCCGTAATATCGGCTTCCCCCCATTTTACCCCATTTTGCCCCCTGCTTCCCCCCTCTTCCCCCCACTAACCCCCGCTTTCCCCCCACTTGCCCCCGCTTATCCCCCACTTGCCCCCGCTAACACCCCGCTTCCCCCCGCTTACCCCCCACTTCTCCCCACTTGCCCCTGCTTCCCCCTGCAAACCCCCCACTTCCCCCCACTAGCCCCCGCTTTCCGCCCACTTCCCCCAAGGTGCCTCCCGCTAGCCCCCGGTTACCCCAACTTACCCCATCTTTGCACCCCACTTCTCCCCACTTGCCCCCACTTTCCCCGCATAACCTCCTCCTTTCCCCCCAATTCCCCCTAGTTACCCCGTAGGGTGGGGGGTGTATCCTGTCATGAGGCCTATAAAGTCATAAAATGGCTATAGTTGAGTCTGAAAAATCAAAAAAAAAAAAAATCCTTTCGGGGGGGGGGATGGAGGTTCACACTGCTCCTTCAAATGCAAACCCCCCCCCCCCCCCCGGCTAGCAAATTCCCCCCCCCCCCCCCAAATCATCATATTTCACTTTCATCAAAATCTAAATGTGGAAACACATCGAATCCGAGAAGCTTGGTGTCAGCAACATTGGTGGTGTAGTGGTAGAGAGCTGGCTTCACAAACCAAAGATCTTGAGTTCAATTCCCAGTCGGGTTGAAATTATTGGTTTTTTTTTTCTCATTTTATTAAAAAACAAGAATTTAAGCCTTCTAAATTACTAATTGCATTTTTACTTGCCAGTAACACAAAACTAAAGCTAAAAAATAGCCTTTTGTTGGTTTCTTGCTTAGTTTTTAGTCATTTAAAACATCGCAAAGATGCAAAAACGGACATTCCAGTGGCTCAGTGGTTGTTAAAGGCCTAAATTTTCCTAATCCTTGTAATTTCTATGCTAAGTTTGTAGCCTGCAAGCTTTATTGCATGCAGAAAGCTCATATCTAGCAGACGACATTGGTTTTATAGGATTAAGGCCGGGAGAAAATAGAAAGCTGTGCTCTGATTGGTTGACTTAATGCAGGTGAACTTTGAAATACAGGCTGCAGGCCAGTAACTACCATGGAAATTGGTTAAAATGGAGTAGATCAGCATTACTATGGTCATGCCATGGGCTAAGATTGCGTCGGTGACAGATCACAGCCAAAAAACAGCAGATTTTTGGTGGGAAAAGCTGAAACAGTGCATTGTGCGGGTGCCGGTGGCAGTTCCATGCCTTTCTGGATGCCTTCCCCCTCAAATTGCATGGTTTTGTGATTCTAGGCCTCTGCATAGGCCTGTGTGGACCCATTATGGCATTTGCTTGCTAAAAGATAGGAAAACAGGCCATCTGGTCAGAATCGACCCGGAGTTACCTAGGCTAAATGTCTAGATTAATTACTGATCCGCACAAGTAGAGCAGCATTTCCTGCAAAAATGATGAAAATGGCATCATTTCTCAGCCCGCAAAATGCCAAAATCCTCCGTTTGCGCACTTTTTGAGAAAAATTCCCCGTGTCATGGCAAATTAGGTTAGAGGACCGAAAGTGGCACTGAAAGATTTCCAGCATTCAGGGACACGACCCTGTATCACACACCAGTTACATTGCGTCAATACCAGCCCGATAATTGGTGGTGAAGTTTTGTCACCATGGCTACCAGTGTTACTTATGATGGCCTACTTTTACACTTACAGAAAACCAGTGATTATCAAATGGTTGCCCCCCCCCCCCTTAGATGCTGATTTTGGCCAATAATAAACAGGTATCTGTTGAAACTCCAGTAGTCAACTAGCTGTAGAAAGGCAAAATATTCCTAATTCAGGTAATTTCTATGCTAAATTTTATAAGTAGTGAGAACTTAATTATAAAAAGTTGAAAAGCAAGAATTATCTCAATCCCTAAACCCTAACCCAAACCCTAACCCTAACCCTAAACCCTAACCCTAACCTGGAATTTTTTTTTTTCTTCATTTGCATGAATTACACAAATCAAAAATTTTTGCAGGCCTCATGACAGGATACACCCCCCGCTCCCTTTTGTTATTCCCGTAATATCGGCTTCCCCCCATTTTACCCCATTTTGCCCCCTGCTTCCCCCTCTTCCCCCCACTAACCCCCGCTTTCCCCCCCACTTGCCCCCGCTTATCCCCCACTTGCCCCCGCTAACACCCCGCTTCCCCCCGCTTACCCCCCACTTCTCCCCACTTGCCCCTGCTTCCCCCTGCAAACCCCCCACTTCCCCCCACTAGCCCCCGCTTTCGCCCCACTTCCCCCAAGGTGCCTCCCACTAGCCCCCGTTTACCCCAACTTACCCCATCTTTGCACCCCACTTCTCCCCACTTGCCCCCACTTTCCCCGCATAACCTCCTCCTTTCCCCCCAATTCCCCCTAGTTACCCCGTAGGGTGGGGGGTGTATCCTGTCATGAGGCCTATAAAGTCATAAAATGGCTATAGTTGAGTCTGAAAAATCAAAAAAAAAAAAAAATCCTTTCGGGGGGGGGATGGGAGGTTCACACTGCTCCTTCAAATGAAACCCCCCCCCCCCCCCCCGGCTAGCAAATTCCCCCCCCCCCCCCCCCAAATCATCATATTTCACTTTCATCAAAATCTAAATGTGGAAACACATCGAATCCGAGAAGCTTGGTGTCAGCAACATTGGTGGTGTAGTGGTAGAGAGCTGGCTTCACAAACCAAAGATCTTGAGTTCAATTCCCAGTCGGGTTGAAATTATTTTTTTTTTTTTCTCATTTTATTAAAAAACAAGAATTTAAGCCTTCTAAATTACTAATTGCATTTTTACTTGCCAGTAACACAAAACTAAAGCTAAAAAATAGCCTTTTGTTGGTTTCTTGCTTAGTTTTTAGTCATTTAAAACATCGCAAAGATGCAAAAACGGACATTCCAGTGGCTCAGTGGTTGTTAAAGGCCTAAATTTTCCTAATCCTTGTAATTTCTATGCTAAGTTTGTAGCCTGCAAGCTTTATTGCATGCAGAAAGCTCATATCTAGCAGACGACATTGGTTTTATAGGATTAAGGCCGGGAGAAAATAGAAAGCTGTGCTCTGATTGGTTGACTTAATGCAGGTGAACTTTGAAATACAGGCTGCAGGCCAGTAACTACCATGGAAATTGGTTAAAATGGAGTAGATCAGCATTACTATGGTCATGCCATGGGCTAAGATTGCGTCGGTGACAGATCACAGCCAAAAAACAGCAGATTTTTGGTGGGAAAAGCTGAAACAGTGCATTGTGCGGGTGCCGGTGGCAGTTCCATGCCTTTCTGGATGCCTTCCCCCTCAAATTGCATGGTTTTGTGATTCTAGGCCTCTGCATAGGCCTGTGTGGACCCATTATGGCATTTGCTTGCTAAAAGATAGGAAAACAGGCCATCTGGTCAGAATCGACCCGGAGTTACCTAGGCTAAATGTCTAGATTAATTACTGATCCGCACAAGTAGAGCAGCATTTCCTGCAAAAATGATGAAAATCGCATCATTTCTCAGCCCGCAAAATGCCAAAAACCTCCGTTTGCGCACTTTTTGAGAAAAATTCCCCGTGTCATGGCAAATTAGGTTAGAGGACCGAAAGTGGCACTGAAAGATTTCCAGCATTCAGGGACACGACCCTGTATCACACACCAGTTACATTGCGTCAATACCAGCCCGATAATTGGTGGTGAAGTTTTGTCACCATGGCTACCAGTGTTACTTATGATGGCCTACTTTTACACTTACAGAAAACCAGTGATTATCAAATGGTTGCCCCCCCCCCTTAGATGCTGATTTTGGCCAATAATAAACAGCTATCTGTTGAAACTCCAGTAGTCAACTAGCTGTAGAAAGGCAAAATATTCCTAATTCAGGAATTTCTATGCTAAATTTTATAAGTAGTGAGAACTTAATTATAAAAAGTTGAAAAGCAAGAATTATCTCAATCCCTAAACCCTAACCCCAAACCCTAACCCTAACCCTAAACCCTAACCCTAACCTGGAATTTTTTTTTTTCTTCATTTGCATGAATTACACAAATCAAAAAATTTTTGCAGGCCTCATGACAGGATACACCCCCCGCTCCCTTTTGTTATTCCCGTAATATCGGCTTCCCCCCATTTTACCCCATTTTGCCCCCTGCTTCCCCCCTCTTCCCCCCACTAACCCCCGCTTTCCCCCCACTTGCCCCCGCTTATCCCCCACTTGCCCCCGCTAACACCCCGCTTCCCCCCGCTTACCCCCCACTTCTCCCCACTTGCCCCTGCTTCCCCCTGCAAACCCCCCACTTCCCCCCACTAGCCCCCGCTTTCGCCCCACTTCCCCCAAGGTGCCTCCCGCTAGCCCCCGGTTACCCCAACTTACCCCATCTTTGCACCCCACTTCTCCCCACTTGCCCCCACTTTCCCCGCATAACCTCCTCCTTTCCCCCCAATTCCCCCTAGTTACCCCGTAGGGTGGGGGGTGTATCCTGTCATGAGGCCTATAAAGTCATAAAATGGCTATAGTTGAGTCTGAAAAATCAAAAAAAAAAAAAAATCCTTTCGGGGGGGGGGGATGGGAGGTTCACACCGCTCCTTCAAATGAAACCCCCCCCCCCCCCCCCCCGGCTAGCAAATTCCCCCCCCCCCCCCCCAAATCATCATATTTCACTTTCATCAAAATCTAAATGTGGAAACACATCGAATCCGAGAAGCTTGGTGTCAGCAACATTGGTGGTGTAGTGGTAGAGAGCTGGCTTCACAAACCAAAGATCTTGAGTTCAATTCCCAGTCGGGTTGAAATTATTGGTTTTTTTTTTCTCATTTTATTAAAAAACAAGAATTTAAGCCTTCTAAATTACTAATTGCATTTTTACTTGCCAGTAACACAAAACTAAAGCTAAAAAATAGCCTTTTGTTGGTTTCTTGCTTAGTTTTTAGTCATTTAAAACATCGCAAAGATGCAAAAACGGACATTCCAGTGGCTCAGTGGTTGTTAAAGGCCTAAATTTTCCTAATCCTTGTAATTTCTATGCTAAGTTTGTAGCCTGCAAGCTTTATTGCATGCAGAAAGCTCATATCTAGCAGACGACATTGGTTTTATAGGATTAAGGCCGGGAGAAAATAGAAAGCTGTGCTCTGATTGGTTGACTTAATGCAGGTGAACTTTGAAATACAGGCTGCAGGCCAGTAACTACCATGGAAATTGGTTAAAATGGAGTAGATCAGCATTACTATGGTCATGCCATGGGCTAAGATTGCGTCGGTGACAGATCACAGCCAAAAAACAGCAGATTTTTGGTGGGAAAAGCTGAAACAGTGCATTGTGCGGGTGCCGGTGGCAGTTCCATGCCTTTCTGGATGCCTTCCCCCTCAAATTGCATGGTTTTGTGATTCTAGGCCTCTGCATAGGCCTGTGTGGACCCATTATGGCATTTGCTTGCTAAAAGATAGGAAAACAGGCCATCTGGTCAGAATCGACCCGGAGTTACCTAGGCTAAATGTCTAGATTAATTACTGATCCGCACAAGTAGAGCAGCATTTCCTGCAAAAATGATGAAAATCGCATCATTTCTCAGCCCGCAAAATGCCAAAAACCTCCGTTTGCGCACTTTTTGAGAAAAATTCCCCGTGTCATGGCAAATTAGGTTAGAGGACCGAAAGTGGCACTGAAAGATTTCCAGCATTCAGGGACACGACCCTGTATCACACACCAGTTACATTGCGTCAATACCAGCCCGATAATTGGTGGTGAAGTTTTGTCACCATGGCTACCAGTGTTACTTATGATGGCCTACTTTTACACTTACAGAAAACCAGTGATTATCAAATGGTTGCCCCCCCCCCCTTAGATGCTGATTTTGGCCAATAATAAACAGGTATCTGTTGAAACTCCAGTAGTCAACTAGCTGTAGAAAGGCAAAATATTCCTAATTCAGGAATTTCTATGCTAAATTTTATAAGTAGTGAGAACTTAATTATAAAAAGTTGAAAAGCAAGAATTATCTCAATCCCTAAACCCTAACCCCAAACCCTAACCCTAACCCTAAACCCTAACCCTAACCTGGAATTTTTTTTTTTTCTTCATTTGCATGAATTACACAAATCAAAAAATTTTTGCAGGCCTCATGACAGGATACACCCCCCGCTCCCTTTTGTTATTCCCGTAATATCGGCTTCCCCCCATTTTACCCCATTTTGCCCCCTGCTTCCCCCCTCTTCCCCCCACTAACCCCCGCTTTCCCCCCACTTGCCCCCGCTTATCCCCCACTTGCCCCCGCTAACACCCCGCTTCCCCCCGCTTACCCCCCACTTCTCCCCACTTGCCCCTGCTTCCCCCTGCAAACCCCCCACTTCCCCCCACTAGCCCCCGCTTTCGCCCCACTTCCCCCAAGGTGCCTCCCGCTAGCCCCCGGTTACCCCAACTTACCCCATCTTTGCACCCCACTTCTCCCCACTTGCCCCCACTTTCCCCGCATAACCTCCTCCTTTCCCCCCAATTCCCCCTAGTTACCCCGTAGGGTGGGGGGTGTATCCTGTCATGAGGCCTATAAAGTCATAAAATGGCTATAGTTGAGTCTGAAAAATCAAAAAAAAAAAAAAATCCTTTCGGGGGGGGGATGGGAGGTTCACACTGCTCCTTCAAATGCAAACCCCCCCCCCCCCCCCCCGCTAGCAAATTCCCCCCCCCCCCCCCCCAAATCATCATATTTCACTTTCATCAAAATCTAAATGTGGAAACACATCGAATCCGAGAAGCTTGGTGTCAGCAACATTGGTGGTGTAGTGGTAGAGAGCTGGCTTCACAAACCAAAGATCTTGAGTTCAATTCCCAGTCGGGTTGAAATTATTGGTTTTTTTTTTCTCATTTTATTAAAAAACAAGAATTTAAGCCTTCTAAATTACTAATTGCATTTTTACTTGCCAGTAACACAAAACTAAAGCTAAAAAATAGCCTTTTGTTGGTTTCTTGCTTAGTTTTTAGTCATTTAAAACATCGCAAAGATGCAAAAACGGACATTCCAGTGGCTCAGTGGTTGTTAAAGGCCTAAATTTTCCTAATCCTTGTAATTTCTATGCTAAGTTTGTAGCCTGCAAGCTTTATTGCATGCAGAAAGCTCATATCTAGCAGACGACATTGGTTTTATAGGATTAAGGCCGGGAGAAAATAGAAAGCTGTGCTCTGATTGGTTGACTTAATGCAGGTGAACTTTGAAATACAGGCTGCAGGCCAGTAACTACCATGGAAATTGGTTAAAATGGAGTAGATCAGCATTACTATGGTCATGCCATGGGCTAAGATTGCGTCGGTGACAGATCACAGCCAAAAAACAGCAGATTTTTGGTGGGAAAAGCTGAAACAGTGCATTGTGCGGGTGCCGGTGGCAGTTCCATGCCTTTCTGGATGCCTTCCCCCTCAAATTGCATGGTTTTGTGATTCTAGGCCTCTGCATAGGCCTGTGTGGACCCATTATGGCATTTGCTTGCTAAAAGATAGGAAAACAGGCCATCTGGTCAGAATCGACCCGGAGTTACCTAGGCTAAATGTCTAGATTAATTACTGATCCGCACAAGTAGAGCAGCATTTCCTGCAAAAATGATGAAAATCGCATCATTTCTCAGCCCGCAAAATGCCAAAAACCTCCGTTTGCGCACTTTTTGAGAAAAATTCCCCGTGTCATGGCAAATTAGGTTAGAGGACCGAAAGTGGCACTGAAAGATTTCCAGCATTCAGGGACACGACCCTGTATCACACACCAGTTACATTGCGTCAATACCAGCCCGATAATTGGTGGTGAAGTTTTGTCACCATGGCTACCAGTGTTACTTATGATGGCCTACTTTTACACTTACAGAAAACCAGTGATTATCAAATGGTTGCCCCCCCCCCCCTTAGATGCTGATTTTGGCCAATAATAAACAGGTATCTGTTGAAACTCCAGTAGTCAACTAGCTGTAGAAAGGCAAAATATTCCTAATTCAGGTAATTTCTATGCTAAATTTTATAAGTAGTGAGAACTTAATTATAAAAAGTTGAAAAGCAAGAATTATCTCAATCCCTAAACCCTAACCCCAAACCCTAACCCTAACCCTAAACCCTAACCCTAACCTGGAATTTTTTTTTTTTCTTCATTTGCATGAATTACACAAATCAAAAAATTTTTGCAGGCCTCATGACAGGATACACCCCCCGCTCCCTTTTGTTATTCCCGTAATATCGGCTTCCCCCCATTTTACCCCATTTTGCCCCCTGCTTCCCCCCTCTTCCCCCCACTAACCCCCGCTTTCCCCCCACTTGCCCCCGCTTATCCCCCACTTGCCCCCGCTAACACCCCCGCTTCCCCCCGCTTACCCCCCACTTCTCCCCACTTGCCCCTGCTTCCCCCTGCAAACCCCCCACTTCCCCCCACTAGCCCCCGCTTTCGCCCCACTTCCCCCAAGGTGCCTCCCGCTAGCCCCCGGTTACCCCAACTTACCCCATCTTTGCACCCCACTTCTCCCCACTTGCCCCCACTTTCCCCGCATAACCTCCTCCTTTCCCCCCAATTCCCCCTAGTTACCCCGTAGGGTGGGGGGTGTATCCTGTCATGAGGCCTATAAAGTCATAAAATGGCTATAGTTGAGTATGAAAAATCAAAAAAAAAAAAATCCTTTCGGGGGGGGGATGGGAGGTTCACACTGCTCCTTCAAATGAAACCCCCCCCCCCCCCCGGCTAGCAAATTCCCCCCCCCCCCCCCCCCAAATCATCATATTTCACTTTCATCAAAATCTAAATGTGGAAACACATCGAATCCGAGAAGCTTGGTGTCAGCAACATTGGTGGTGTAGTGGTAGAGAGCTGGCTTCACAAACCAAAGATCTTGAGTTCAATTCCCAGTCGGGTTGAAATTATTGGTTTTTTTTTTTCTCATTTTATTAAAAAACAAGAATTTAAGCCTTCTAAATTACTAATTGCATTTTTACTTGCCAGTAACACAAAACTAAAGCTAAAAAATAGCCTTTTGTTGGTTTCTTGCTTAGTTTTTAGTCATTTAAAACATCGCAAAGATGCAAAAACGGACATTCCAGTGGCTCAGTGGTTGTTAAAGGCCTAAATTTTCCTAATCCTTGTAATTTCTATGCTAAGTTTGTAGCCTGCAAGCTTTATTGCATGCAGAAAGCTCATATCTAGCAGACGACATTGGTTTTATAGGATTAAGGCCGGGAGAAAATAGAAAGCTGTGCTCTGATTGGTTGACTTAATGCAGGTGAACTTTGAAATACAGGCTGCAGGCCAGTAACTACCATGGAAATTGGTTAAAATGGAGTAGATCAGCATTACTATGGTCATGCCATGGGCTAAGATTGCGTCGGTGACAGATCACAGCCAAAAAACAGCAGATTTTTGGTGGGAAAAGCTGAAACAGTGCATTGTGCGGGTGCCGGTGGCAGTTCCATGCCTTTCTGGATGCCTTCCCCCTCAAATTGCATGGTTTTGTGATTCTAGGCCTCTGCATAGGCCTGTGTGGACCCATTATGGCATTTGCTTGCTAAAAGATAGGAAAACAGGCCATCTGGTCAGAATCGACCCGGAGTTACCTAGGCTAAATGTCTAGATTAATTACTGATCCGCACAAGTAGAGCAGCATTTCCTGCAAAAATGATGAAAATAGCATCATTTCTCAGCCCGCAAAATGCCAAAAACCTCCGTTTGCGCACTTTTTGAGAAAAATTCCCCGTGTCATGGCAAATTAGGTTAGAGGACCGAAAGTGGCACTGAAAGATTTCCAGCATTCAGGGACACGACCCTGTATCACACACCAGTTACATTGCGTCAATACCAGCCCGATAATTGGTGGTGAAGTTTTGTCACCATGGCTACCAGTGTTACTTATGATGGCCTACTTTTACACTTACAGAAAACCAGTGATTATCAAATGGTTGCCCCCCCCCCCTTAGATTCTGATTTTGGCCAATAATAAACAGCTATCTGTTGAAACTCCAGTAGTCAACTAGCTGTAGAAAGGCAAAATATTCCTAATTCAGGTAATTTCTATGCTAAATTTTATAAGTAGTGAGAACTTAATTATAAAAAGTTGAAAAGCAAGAATTATCTCAATCCCTAAACCCTAACCCCAAACCCTAACCCTAACCCTAAACCCTAACCCTAACCTGGAATTTTTTTTTTTCTTCATTTGCATGAATTACACAAATCAAAAAATTTTTGCAGGCCTCATGACAGGATACACCCCCCGCTCCCTTTTGTTATTCCCGTAATATCGGCTTCCCCCCATTTTACCCCATTTTGCCCCCTGCTTCCCCCCTCTTCCCCCCACTAACCCCCGCTTTCCCCCCACTTGCCCCCGCTTATCCCCCACTTGCCCCCGCTAACACCCCGCTTCCCCCCGCTTACCCCCCACTTCTCCCCACTTGCCCCTGCTTCCCCCTGCAAACCCCCCACTTCCCCCCACTAGCCCCCGCTTTCGCCCCACTTCCCCCAAGGTGCCTCCCACTAGCCCCCGGTTACCCCAACTTACCCCATCTTTGCACCCCACTTCTCCCCACTTGCCCCCACTTTCCCCGCATAACCTCCTCCTTTCCCCCCAATTCCCCCTAGTTACCCCGTAGGGTGGGGGGTGTATCCTGTCATGAGGCCTATAAAGTCATAAAATGGCTATAGTTGAGTCTGAAAAATCAAAAAAAAAAAAAATCCTTTCGGGGGGGGGATGGGAGGTTCACACCGCTCCTTCAAATGCAAACCCCCCCCCCCCCCCCCGCTAGCAAATTCCCCCCCCCCCCCCCCAAATCATCATATTTCACTTTCATCAAAATCTAAATGTGGAAACACATCGAATCCGAGAAGCTTGGTGTCAGCAACATTGGTGGTGTAGTGGTAGAGAGCTGGCTTCACAAACCAAAGATCTTGAGTTCAATTCCCAGTCGGGTTGAAATTATTGGTTTTTTTTTTCTCATTTTATTAAAAAACAAGAATTTAAGCCTTCTAAATTACTAATTGCATTTTTACTTGCCAGTAACACAAAACTAAAGCTAAAAAATAGCCTTTTGTTGGTTTCTTGCTTAGTTTTTAGTCATTTAAAACATCGCAAAGATGCAAAAACGGACATTCCAGTGGCTCAGTGGTTGTTAAAGGCCTAAATTTTCCTAATCCTTGTAATTTCTATGCTAAGTTTGTAGCCTGCAAGCTTTATTGCATGCAGAAAGCTCATATCTAGCAGACGACATTGGTTTTATAGGATTAAGGCCGGGAGAAAATAGAAAGCTGTGCTCTGATTGGTTGACTTAATGCAGGTGAACTTTGAAATACAGGCTGCAGGCCAGTAACTACCATGGAAATTGGTTAAAATGGAGTAGATCAGCATTACTATGGTCATGCCATGGGCTAAGATTGCGTCGGTGACAGATCACAGCCAAAAAACAGCAGATTTTTGGTGGGAAAAGCTGAAACAGTGCATTGTGCGGGTGCCGGTGGCAGTTCCATGCCTTTCTGGATGCCTTCCCCCTCAAATTGCATGGTTTTGTGATTCTAGGCCTCTGCATAGGCCTGTGTGGACCCATTATGTCATTTGCTTGCTAAAAGATAGGAAAACAGGCCATCTGGTCAGAATCGACCCGGAGTTACCTAGGCTAAATGTCTAGATTAATTACTGATCCGCACAAGTAGAGCAGCATTTCCTGCAAAAATGATGAAAATCGCATCATTTCTCAGCCCGCAAAATGCCAAAAACCTCCGTTTGCGCACTTTTTGAGAAAAATTCCCCGTGTCATGGCAAATTAGGTTAGAGGACCGAAAGTGGCACTGAAAGATTTCCAGCATTCAGGGACACGACCCTGTATCACACACCAGTTACATTGCGTCAATACCAGCCCGATAATTGGTGGTGAAGTTTTGTCACCATGGCTACCAGTGTTACTTATGATGGCCTACTTTTACACTTACAGAAAACCAGTGATTATCAAATGGTTGCCCCCCCCCCCCTTAGATGCTGATTTTGGCCAATAATAAACAGCTATCTGTTGAAACTCCAGTAGTCAACTAGCTGTAGAAAGGCAAAATATTCCTAATTCAGTAATTTCTATGCTAAATTTTATAAGTAGTGAGAACTTAATTATAAAAAGTTGAAAAGCAAGAATTATCTCAATCCCTAAACCCTAACCCCAAACCCTAACCCTAACCCTAAACCCTAACCCTAACCTGGCATTTTTTTTTTTTTCATTTGCATGAATTACACAAATCAAAAAATTTTTGCAGGCCTCATGACAGGATACACCCCCGCTCCCTTTTGTTATTCCCGTAATATCGGCTTCCCCCCATTTTACCCCATTTTGCCCCCTGCTTCCCCCCTCTTCCCCCCACTAACCCCCGCTTTCCCCCCACTTGCCCCCGCTTATCCCCCACTTGCCCCCGCTAACACCCCGCTTCCCCCCGCTTACCCCCCACTTCTCCCCACTTGCCCCTGCTTCCCCCTGCAAACCCCCCACTTCCCCCCACTAGCCCCCGCTTTCGCCCCACTTCCCCCAAGGTGCCTCCCGCTAGCCCCCGGTTACCCCAACTTACCCCATCTTTGCACCCCACTTCTCCCCACTTGCCCCCACTTTCCCCGCATAACCTCCTCCTTTCCCCCCAATTCCCCCTAGTTACCCCGTAGGGTGGGGGGTGTATCCTGTCATGAGGCCTATAAAGTCATAAAATGGCTATAGTTGAGTCTGAAAAATCAAAAAAAAAAAAATCCTTTCGGGGGGGGGATGGGAGGTTCACACCGCTCCTTCAAATGCAAACCCCCCCCCCCCCCCCCGGCTAGCAAATTCCCCCCCCCCCCCCCCCCCAAATCATCATATTTCACTTTCATCAAAATCTAAATGTGGAAACACATCGAATCCGAGAAGCTTGGTGTCAGCAACATTGGTGGTGTAGTGGTAGAGAGCTGGCTTCACAAACCAAAGATCTTGAGTTCAATTCCCAGTCGGGTTGAAATTATTGGTTTTTTTTTTCTCATTTTATTAAAAAACAAGAATTTAAGCCTTCTAAATTACTAATTGCATTTTTACTTGCCAGTAACACAAAACTAAAGCTGAAAAATAGCCTTTTGTTGGTTTCTTGCTTAGTTTTTAGTCATTTAAAACATCGCAAAGATGCAAAAACGGACATTCCAGTGGCTCAGTGGTTGTTAAAGGCCTAAATTTTCCTAATCCTTGTAATTTCTATGCTAAGTTTGTAGCCTGCAAGCTTTATTGCATGCAGAAAGCTCATATCTAGCAGACGACATTGGTTTTATAGGATTAAGGCCGGGAGAAAATAGAAAGCTGTGCTCTGATTGGTTGACTTAATGCAGGTGAACTTTGAAATACAGGCTGCAGGCCAGTAACTACCATGGAAATTGGTTAAAATGGAGTAGATCAGCATTACTATGGTCATGCCATGGGCTAAGATTGCGTCGGTGACAGATCACAGCCAAAAAACAGCAGATTTTTGGTGGGAAAAGCTGAAACAGTGCATTGTGCGGGTGCCGGTGGCAGTTCCATGCCTTTCTGGATGCCTTCCCCCTCAAATTGCATGGTTTTGTGATTCTAGGCCTCTGCATAGGCCTGTGTGGACCCATTATGTCATTTGCTTGCTAAAAGATAGGAAAACAGGCCATCTGGTCAGAATCGACCCGGAGTTACCTAGGCTAAATGTCTAGATTAATTACTGATCCGCACAAGTAGAGCAGCATTTCCTGCAAAAATGATGAAAATCGCATCATTTCTCAGCCCGCAAAATGCCAAAAACCTCCGTTTGCGCACTTTTTGAGAAAAATTCCCCGTGTCATGGCAAATTAGGTTAGAGGACCGAAAGTGGCACTGAAAGATTTCCAGCATTCAGGGACACGACCCTGTATCACACACCAGTTACATTGCGTCAATACCAGCCCGATAATTGGTGGTGAAGTTTTGTCACCATGGCTACCAGTGTTACTTATGATGGCCTACTTTTACACTTACAGAAAACCAGTGATTATCAAATGGTTGCCCCCCCCCCCCTTAGATGCTGATTTTGGCCAATAATAAACAGCTATCTGTTGAAACTCCAGTAGTCAACTAGCTGTAGAAAGGCAAAATATTCCTAATTCAGGACATTTCTATGCTAAATTTTATAAGTAGTGAGAACTTAATTATAAAAAGTTGAAAAGCAAGAATTATCTCAATCCCTAAACCCTAACCCCTAACCCTAACCCTAACCCTAAACCCTAACCCTAACCTGGCATTTTTTTTTTTTCTTCATTTGCATGAATTACACAAATCAAAAAATTTTTGCAGGCCTCATGACAGGATACACCCCCCGCTCCCTTTTGTTATTCCCGTAATATCGGCTTCCCCCCATTTTACCCCATTTTGCCCCCTGCTTCCCCCCTCTTCCCCCCACTAACCCCCGCTTTCCCCCCACTTGCCCCCGCTTATCCCCCACTTGCCCCCGCTAACACCCCGCTTCCCCCCGCTTACCCCCCACTTCTCCCCACTTGCCCCTGCTTCCCCCTGCAAACCCCCCACTTCCCCCCACTAGCCCCCGCTTTCGCCCCACTTCCCCCAAGGTGCCTCCCGCTAGCCCCCGGTTACCCCAACTTACCCCATCTTTGCACCCCACTTCTCCCCACTTGCCCCCACTTTCCCCGCATAACCTCCTCCTTTCCCCCCAATTCCCCCTAGTTACCCCGTAGGGTGGGGGGTGTATCCTGTCATGAGGCCTATAAAGTCATAAAATGGCTATAGTTGAGTCTGAAAAATCAAAAAAAAAAAAAAATCCTTTCGGGGGGGGGGATGGGAGGTTCACACCGCTCCTTTAAATGCAAACCCCCCCCCCCCCCCCGGCTAGCAAATTCCCCCCCCCCCCCCCCCCCCAAATCATCATATTTCACTTTCATCAAAATCTAAATGTGGAAACACATCGAATCCGAGAAGCTTGGTGTCAGCAACATTGGTGGTGTAGTGGTAGAGAGCTGGCTTCACAAACCAAAGATCTTGAGTTCAATTCCCAGTCGGGTTGAAATTATTGGTTTTTTTTTTCTCATTTTATTAAAAAACAAGAATTTAAGCCTTCTAAATTACTAATTGCATTTTTACTTGCCAGTAACACAAAACTAAAGCTGAAAAATAGCCTTTTGTTGGTTTCTTGCTTAGTTTTTAGTCATTTAAAACATCGCAAAGATGCAAAAACGGACATTCCAGTGGCTCAGTGGTTGTTAAAGGCCTAAATTTTCCTAATCCTTGTAATTTCTATGCTAAGTTTGTAGCCTGCAAGCTTTATTGCATGCAGAAAGCTCATATCTAGCAGACGACATTGGTTTTATAGGATTAAGGCCGGGAGAAAATAGAAAGCTGTGCTCTGATTGGTTGACTTAATGCAGGTGAACTTTGAAATACAGGCTGCAGGCCAGTAACTACCATGGAAATTGGTTAAAATGGAGTAGATCAGCATTACTATGGTCATGCCATGGGCTAAGATTGCGTCGGTGACAGATCACAGCCAAAAAACAGCAGATTTTTGGTGGGAAAAGCTGAAACAGTGCATTGTGCGGGTGCCGGTGGCAGTTCCATGCCTTTCTGGATGCCTTCCCCCTCAAATTGCATGGTTTTGTGATTCTAGGCCTCTGCATAGGCCTGTGTGGACCCATTATGTCATTTGCTTGCTAAAAGATAGGAAAACAGGCCATCTGGTCAGAATCGACCCGGAGTTACCTAGGCTAAATGTCTAGATTAATTACTGATCCGCACAAGTAGAGCAGCATTTCCTGCAAAAATGATGAAAATCGCATCATTTCTCAGCCCGCAAAATGCCAAAAACCTCCGTTTGCGCACTTTTTGAGAAAAATTCCCCGTGTCATGGCAAATTAGGTTAGAGGACCGAAAGTGGCACTGAAAGATTTCCAGCATTCAGGGACACGACCCTGTATCACACACCAGTTACATTGCGTCAATACCAGCCCGATAATTGGTGGTGAAGTTTTGTCACCATGGCTACCAGTGTTACTTATGATGGCCTACTTTTACACTTACAGAAAACCAGTGATTATCAAATGGTTGCCCCCCCCCCCCTTAGATTCTGATTTTGGCCAATAATAAACAGCTATCTGTTGAAACTCCAGTAGTCAACTAGCTGTAGAAAGGCAAAATATTCCTAATTCAGGTAATTTCTATGCTAAATTTTATAAGTAGTGAGAACTTAATTATAAAAAGTTGAAAAGCAAGAATTATCTCAATCCCTAAACCCTAACCCCAAACCCTAACCCTAACCCTAAACCCTAACCCTAACCTGGCATTTTTTTTTTTTCTTCATTTGCATGAATTACACAAATCAAAAAATTTTTGCAGGCCTCATGACAGGATACACCCCCCGCTCCCTTTTGTTATTCCCGTAATATCGGCTTCCCCCCATTTTACCCCATTTTGCCCCCTGCTTCCCCCCTCTTCCCCCCACTAACCCCCGCTTTCCCCCCCACTTGCCCCCGCTTATCCCCCACTTGCCCCCGCTAACACCCCGCTTCCCCCCGCTTACCCCCCACTTCTCCCCACTTGCCCCTGCTTCCCCCTGCAAACCCCCCACTTCCCCCCACTAGCCCCCGCTTTCGCCCCACTTCCCCCAAGGTGCCTCCCGCTAGCCCCCGTTACCCCAACTTACCCCATCTTTGCACCCCACTTCTCCCCACTTGCCCCCACTTTCCCCGCATAACCTCCTCCTTTCCCCCCAATTCCCCCTAGTTACCCCGTAGGGTGGGGGGTGTATCCTGTCATGAGGCCTATAAAGTCATAAAATGGCTATAGTTGAGTCTGAAAAATCAAAAAAAAAAAAAAAATCCTTTCGGGGGGGGGGGGATGGGGGGTTCACACGCTCCTTTAAATGCAAACCCCCCCCCCCCCCCCCGGCTAGCAAATTCCCCCCCCCCCCCCCCCCCCAAATCATCATATTTCACTTTCATCAAAATCTAAATGTGGAAACACATCGAATCCGAGAAGCTTGGTGTCAGCAACATTGGTGGTGTAGTGGTAGAGAGCTGGCTTCACAAACCAAAGATCTTGAGTTCAATTCCCAGTCGGGTTGAAATTATTGGTTTTTTTTTTCTCATTTTATTAAAAAACAAGAATTTAAGCCTTCTAAATTACTAATTGCATTTTTACTTGCCAGTAACACAAAACTAAAGCTGAAAAATAGCCTTTTGTTGGTTTCTTGCTTAGTTTTTAGTCATTTAAAACATCGCAAAGATGCAAAAACGGACATTCCAGTGGCTCAGTGGTTGTTAAAGGCCTAAATTTTCCTAATCCTTGTAATTTCTATGCTAAGTTTGTAGCCTGCAAGCTTTATTGCATGCAGAAAGCTCATATCTAGCAGACGACATTGGTTTTATAGGATTAAGGCCGGGAGAAAATAGAAAGCTGTGCTCTGATTGGTTGACTTAATGCAGGTGAACTTTGAAATACAGGCTGCAGGCCAGTAACTACCATGGAAATTGGTTAAAATGGAGTAGATCAGCATTACTATGGTCATGCCATGGGCTAAGATTGCGTCGGTGACAGATCACAGCCAAAAAACAGCAGATTTTTGGTGGGAAAAGCTGAAACAGTGCATTGTGCGGGTGCCGGTGGCAGTTCCATGCCTTTCTGGATGCCTTCCCCCTCAAATTGCATGGTTTTGTGATTCTAGGCCTCTGCATAGGCCTGTGTGGACCCATTATGTCATTTGCTTGCTAAAAGATAGGAAAACAGGCCATCTGGTCAGAATCGACCCGGAGTTACCTAGGCTAAATGTCTAGATTAATTACTGATCCGCACAAGTAGAGCAGCATTTCCTGCAAAAATGATGAAAATCGCATCATTTCTCAGCCCGCAAAATGCCAAAAACCTCCGTTTGCGCACTTTTTGAGAAAAATTCCCCGTGTCATGGCAAATTAGGTTAGAGGACCGAAAGTGGCACTGAAAGATTTCCAGCATTCAGGGACACGACCCTGTATCACACACCAGTTACATTGCGTCAATACCAGCCCGATAATTGGTGGTGAAGTTTTGTCACCATGGCTACCAGTGTTACTTATGATGGCCTACTTTTACACTTACAGAAAACCAGTGATTATCAAATGGTTGCCCCCCCCCCCCTTAGATTCTGATTTTGGCCAATAATAAACAGCTATCTGTTGAAACTCCAGTAGTCAACTAGCTGTAGAAAGGCAAAATATTCCTAATTCAGGTAATTTCTATGCTAAATTTTATAAGTAGTGAGAACTTAATTATAAAAAGTTGAAAAGCAAGAATTATCTCAATCCCTAAACCCTAACCCCAAACCCTAACCCTAACCCTAAACCCTAACCCTAACCTGGCATTTTTTTTTTTTTCTTCATTTGCATGAATTACACAAATCAAAAAATTTTTGCAGGCCTCATGACAGGATACACCCCCCGCTCCCTTTTGTTATTCCCGTAATATCGGCTTCCCCCCATTTTACCCCATTTTGCCCCCTGCTTCCCCCCTCTTCCCCCCACTAACCCCCGCTTTCCCCCCACTTGCCCCCGCTTATCCCCCACTTGCCCCCGCTAACACCCCGCTTCCCCCCGCTTACCCCCCACTTCTCCCCACTTGCCCCTGCTTCCCCCTGCAAACCCCCCACTTCCCCCCACTAGCCCCCGCTTTCGCCCCACTTCCCCCAAGGTGCCTCCCGCTAGCCCCCGGTTACCCCAACTTACCCCATCTTTGCACCCCACTTCTCCCCACTTGCCCCCACTTTCCCCGCATAACCTCCTCCTTTCCCCCCAATTCCCCCTAGTTACCCCGTAGGGTGGGGGGTGTATCCTGTCATGAGGCCTATAAAGTCATAAAATGGCTATAGTTGAGTCTGAAAAATCAAAAAAAAAAAAAAAATCCTTTCGGGGGGGGGGGGATGGGAGGTTCACACCCCCCCTTTAAATGCAAACCCCCCCCCCCCCCCGGCTAGCAAATTCCCCCCCCCCCCCCCCCCCCCCAAATCATCATATTTCACTTTCATCAAAATCTAAATGTGGAAACACATCGAATCCGAGAAGCTTGGTGTCAGCAACATTGGTGGTGTAGTGGTAGAGAGCTGGCTTCACAAACCAAAGATCTTGAGTTCAATTCCCAGTCGGGTTGAAATTATTGGTTTTTTTTTTCTCATTTTATTAAAAAACAAGAATTTAAGCCTTCTAAATTACTAATTGCATTTTTACTTGCCAGTAACACAAAACTAAAGCTGAAAAATAGCCTTTTGTTGGTTTCTTGCTTAGTTTTTAGTCATTTAAAACATCGCAAAGATGCAAAAACGGACATTCCAGTGGCTCAGTGGTTGTTAAAGGCCTAAATTTTCCTAATCCTTGTAATTTCTATGCTAAGTTTGTAGCCTGCAAGCTTTATTGCATGCAGAAAGCTCATATCTAGCAGACGACATTGGTTTTATAGGATTAAGGCCGGGAGAAAATAGAAAGCTGTGCTCTGATTGGTTGACTTAATGCAGGTGAACTTTGAAATACAGGCTGCAGGCCAGTAACTACCATGGAAATTGGTTAAAATGGAGTAGATCAGCATTACTATGGTCATGCCATGGGCTAAGATTGCGTCGGTGACAGATCACAGCCAAAAAACAGCAGATTTTTGGTGGGAAAAGCTGAAACAGTGCATTGTGCGGGTGCCGGTGGCAGTTCCATGCCTTTCTGGATGCCTTCCCCCTCAAATTGCATGGTTTTGTGATTCTAGGCCTCTGCATAGGCCTGTGTGGACCCATTATGTCATTTGCTTGCTAAAAGATAGGAAAACAGGCCATCTGGTCAGAATCGACCCGGAGTTACCTAGGCTAAATGTCTAGATTAATTACTGATCCGCACAAGTAGAGCAGCATTTCCTGCAAAAATGATGAAAATCGCATCATTTCTCAGCCCGCAAAATGCCAAAAACCTCCGTTTGCGCACTTTTTGAGAAAAATTCCCCGTGTCATGGCAAATTAGGTTAGAGGACCGAAAGTGGCACTGAAAGATTTCCAGCATTCAGGGACACGACCCTGTATCACACACCAGTTACATTGCGTCAATACCAGCCCGATAATTGGTGGTGAAGTTTTGTCACCATGGCTACCAGTGTTACTTATGATGGCCTACTTTTACACTTACAGAAAACCAGTGATTATCAAATGGTTGCCCCCCCCCCCTTAGATTCTGATTTTGGCCAATAATAAACAGCTATCTGTTGAAACTCCAGTAGTCAACTAGCTGTAGAAAGGCAAAATATTCCTAATTCAGGTAATTTCTATGCTAAATTTTATAAGTAGTGAGAACTTAATTATAAAAAGTTGAAAAGCAAGAATTATCTCAATCCCTAAACCCTAACCCCAAACCCTAACCCTAACCCTAAACCCTAACCCTAACCTGGCATTTTTTTTTTTTCTTCATTTGCATGAATTACACAAATCAAAAAATTTTTGCAGGCCTCATGACAGGATACACCCCCCGCTCCCTTTTGTTATTCCCGTAATATCGGCTTCCCCCCATTTTACCCCATTTTGCCCCCTGCTTCCCCCCTCTTCCCCCCACTAACCCCCGCTTTCCCCCCACTTGCCCCCGCTTATCCCCCACTTGCCCCCGCTAACACCCCGCTTCCCCCCGCTTACCCCCCACTTCTCCCCACTTGCCCCTGCTTCCCCCTGCAAACCCCCCACTTCCCCCCACTAGCCCCCGCTTTCGCCCCACTTCCCCCAAGGTGCCTCCCGCTAGCCCCCGGTTACCCCAACTTACCCCATCTTTGCACCCCACTTCTCCCCACTTGCCCCCACTTTCCCCGCATAACCTCCTCCTTTCCCCCCAATTCCCCCTAGTTACCCCGTAGGGTGGGGGGTGTATCCTGTCATGAGGCCTGTTGAAGTTTAAATATAAAGACAAGATTACACGCAAGCCTTTAGGAAGTGTTGTTGGGATTGATTGTGCACAAAAATGATAAATCATTGTACATGTGTTTGTAATGTATAGTTGAATATTCCAGGATTACCATTCCTAATTTCTTCAAATTCTTAGATGAATAAGTTAGTGTAATGAAAAATAGTTGTTCTAATACTTGGTGGGTGTCTGGGTGATCTATAATCTATTATAATTTAAAAAAATTCATTTAAGTACCTGTGATTTCATGTTTTTTAATCTTACATAACCTACTTTACCATTACAACCGAAATAGTTAAAACCTAAATTTTGATTCTTTTCCAGGGAGAGCAATATTAGAATATCTAGGAGAGACGATACCTAAATTAAAATCCCGCCAGGCAGGCCAAGGGGGAAGTCAACCTAGTCAACAAGCAGCTCAAGCAAGTTCAGGAGGCGGCAAAAAGAAGAAGGGAAAAAAGAAGTAGTTGATTTACACAGGACTATTTTGTGAATTGAACCACCTCTTCAGCATGTTCATGGACTTGTAATAATTGTGTCATACAATGTGTACCTTCAAACATTATGTAAGGGTGAAAGGGAAAATTTATGTTTTGTTAATGTTTTCAGATATATTAAAGATGTGTAAATCTTATGTGTAGCATTGCATTTGTTTATCTCAGGCAAAACAGGCAGGTATTTGATATACTAATGTATGGCTGTGAAAATCTGTTGGGCAGTTCAGCTGTTGGCTTGATAGGCATGCTACTCTTTTCCATCTCACGAATCTTTGAAAGGAAAGAGGAAGAACTTCATGTAATCGCTGGTCAATATTTATTCTGGTTGCCTGAGTAGAATAATAACCTTCGGCAGTTAGGGATGTGATCCGATTGGTTGAGAAAATGTAATTTATTTCCACATAATCGAAATAAATGGTATTGAGATGTCACACAGTAGCTGCTTGTCCACTGAATTTGGCTAGGAACAAATCAATCTGGCTCAGATAGGAGAATGTGGTCATATGTACACAAGAGGGCAGCAGTTGTCTGACGTGTGAACTTTGCAGAGCTTCTCAACTGCGCCTGTAGCATTACTTCCCAAGTGGTGGGAGATATCATCACTGGTGTATTCTGACAAAAAAACGCTTTCTGCAGCAACAGCCATACTTGTGTAAGGGTCCTGGGTTCAAAACCCAACAGCTTCAAGCCAACTGGATTGCACGGAAATAGTTCCTTGTACTTTACGCACAGAAATAGTTCTTGTACTCAATGGCTTTGGATAATCCCCCATTCAGGAATGGAGTACCTTGAAGTGCACTCCAATCTCACCGGCTAATCTCATAACTATGCCTCTGGAGCCAGCCAAATAAATGGGTTGAGATTCAAATTTACACCCAGAAAATCTGCTCTGCTGAAGTGCAAATTGGCAGTATGAGGGAGTTTCAGGAAACTTTAACCAACTAGCGTCACACGTCTGAAACGTCGACGTCTTGAGATTCGGTCTGTTGACCAATGGTGAACTTTCTTAGCAATCCCTGAATAGCCTTCAAGATTGCTTTAAAAAATAAAAGACTTGTTCTCCAAATCCATGGATCAACTAACCATTGTTGTCCATCAAAAGATAGCTCAATGTGACACACAAAAGAGAATCATCACTATGACACACCAAAGAGAATCATCACTATAAGTCCTAACATAAAGAATATTAGACGGCATATTTAATAAATATTATTTATTAGGAAGTCATGTACACTAATCACAGATTTATATGTATAAATAATTTTGTATGGTTATGACCATGATCAACTTTTTCACAGTTTTAAAAGCACTTCACTGTTGAGAATTCATATATATAGAGACGAGAGGAAACAAAAGTGACAATTACTAGCACTGCTTAGTGTAATCATAATCACACGACTGTCATACTATTTTCAGAAATTGCAAACATAAAACTGCTACTTAAGTCTTTAATAATTATGACAAGTGACATTCAACATGCCACTAACTGCAAATAACCAAAATATGACAAGTAACGGGCAACAAGTGTTGACCAGCGGCCAAGCAACAAGATTTTGTTCAACAATAAACCAGTCACGAGACAAATTTACAAATCGACTGGAATGGGCGATCAACACTTTATATAAAGAGATATTTACATTTCTTTAGGGTATCATTAAATATCATTAAATCAACTTTTACATTAAATGTATCAACTCATATGTTACTATTCTACAGTCTCATTTAAAGTCACTTAACACTTTCAGTTACATTTTAACTCATTTTCTCAGCACTGACCATTCGTATGACTAAATTTATCATCTCCACTATATTACCAAGGACTATGTATACTTTTAATATATTTGATTTGAATATTTGAACAGTCAAGAATATCATATTCAGTTATTCACATAATGATCGCTTATTAATCAGATTCTTTCCGTAATAAATATAATGCATACCTGACTATAGAGACACCTATGAACAACAAGGGAATCTGTACAAATTGCATAGTACTGATAGGGTGATCAGAACTATTGCATGTTCTAGATGACACTTAGAATACATATAATACAGACCGCACAGACATGATAATACGTGGGGCATCGGATGCAAACAATCATTCATACAGTCACGCATTTATATATAATATTTACAAGTTGTTGAAAAGCTGATGCCTTCGACCCATCGACAGTTACACCTCTTATAACAACACTATGTACATTAATTCTTTACATTTGTCCTTTTTCCTCACATAGGTACCTGCATTTTTGTAAAAAGCCAGTCTGAAATCTAATGATCCAAACAGAAGTGCATACTGATATAAGCATATGAAGTTAAAATACATATATGAGACCATCAATAAAAAGTTACAAAAATGATTTATCAAAACAATTTACAAAGAAATCTTTCGAATCTTGAACACACAAATCTCCATATACTCAAGCTGCGAATTAGCACAGTAATTAAAGTGGACCGCCTTCATAGAAACGGTCCACACACATCCCGTAAATACATTAATTAATTGCATTTCTGTTGGCAGCTTGGCATTGTCAAACATTTGTTATGTATAACGTGTATGAAGTATAGCACCATGATTTCACATAATCATTAAGATATCAAACTGACGCACAGGTAACTTCCTTTAAGGACAAAAGCACACAGCATAAAATGCCTTGGAAAAATAACATTCCTTCACACACATTGCCGCTATATGAAGTTTCCTTGAAATCTCTCATAATATAAGTACCATTTTCAGGTCGCTGCTAGCATATCTACACCGTTACAAGGTTCTGCCCTACACTGGAAGAACTGACTAGTGACAAATCTGAACACTTGAGCTTTGGAATTTTCAATGACTAAAAGGTACACCAATGTTCTCGCACAGGACTTGTTCCTCTTGTCATTTACGACTGATATGCCAGTTATTATAAACACCATTGATTGCATACATTGATACAATGTCTTGAAGTCTACACTTATTTTGGCAGCATTATCAATAATAATGCACTAATTGTCCAGTTTCAGTTCATATGCATTCAATTGCATTCAACTGCATTCAGTTGCATTGGCATTGTTGAGATTAGACTGTAGTAACGAGACAGGCTGTTCTTTTGCTCTCGTCCTCCTCACTCGTCTTCTGTTCTTCTCCCGATTTGTTGACGCTGTTGAGGTAGGATTGTCTCCGTCTCGCTATCAGCATTTCAGTCTTTGTCATTGGTCTGGTTGGTGAGTCTGTACCGTTATTAGGTTTCATACCTTTTAAGTCATTCTCGTCATTCGCAGACGACACGGGTTTGTTGTTGAGAGATTGGGTGGGCACGTAATTGAAGGGAGCAACGATGGCTGCGTTGGGGGACGTCACTGTTGGTTTAGCTCCGGGCGGGCTAATTCCCAAACCAGACTTGTTGGGAAACGCCGAGGGTGGGCTTGGTTTGTTGCCTCGACCGTCTCCACTCTGCTCGGGACTACTTCTCACAGGGGCAGGTATCTGTGACTTCACGGGTGTTCTGTCATTGTCTCTTCGCATCCAAACTCCAGGAGAGTTTGACGTTTCGCAGTCATCAGTTGTCACAGCTTGTAATACCTCTTCTTCATTCTCTATGGTGTATGTGCGTCTCCACACATTGTTCTTGGCTGGACTGCCGCCACTTGAGGTCTCCGCCTTCTCCGCAGATTCTGCTTCACCTTCGTTTACGGGTAGTTTGTCGTACGTAGAGCTTCGTTGCATTCCTTTGTCGTCTTTCTTGTTGGGTGTCTTCGATTGTTTTCCATCTTCCTTGGCACCTTTGCTCGGTTGTGAAGATGCCAGCGACCTTCGTAGGAATTTGGGCTTTGTTTCCGACTTAGCAGCAGGAGTCTTCTCTTTCTCCTTCTTCAATGGCGTCTTTTTCTCTGGGCCTGCTTTTGACGGTGACGCAGTTTTTGAGTCACCCTTTCTCCACAAGCTGGCGATTTTGCTGGCAACTGGTACCGTAGCTCGGCCTCCGGTCTTGTCATTGCCTGCGCCTTTCTTCGGAGTCGTTACACTAGTACCAGGTTTAGAACTGTCCTTTTTCAAACTCTGGTTACTCATGCTGTCACCTTTCTTCAGAGGAGCCTTGGGAACTTTGAATGTACCAGAGCCCTTGGTTAATGAGGTGTTGCTTCCAGTCTTCGTCAAGTTGGATCCACTGGCTGTCTTGGTCACACTCTTTGTTGTCTTGGTCAGATTGCCTGTGCTGTTGGACTTGCCGGCAACAGCCTTTTGAGACCCATTCTGTTTCAAGTTAGCGACAGCAGGTGGAGTGCTGCTCGGACCAGCGGCATCAGCTTTGCTACTTCTTGGGGAAATCTTCTCACCAGGGGCTTTCTCCTGGGTGTCATTTGAGTATTTCAATTCAGCAGAACTTCTGTTGGATGAAGGGGAGTCATCTTTTATGTCTTCATTATCATCACCTTCAATCTCTGGTGCGTTTTGGGTGGGGGAGTCTTTGGTGAACGTTCCTTGCTTAATCGGTGGTTTCGGTCGGTCGGCTTCATTGTTGTTCACTTTGCCACTGTTTTTTGCCTTTCCCTTAATCAGGGCAGATGTTACTTTGGACTGTGGCTTCTTTACATTGGTCGATGCAAGGCTTGATGGTTCTTTGGTGGTTGTCTTGTTGCGCATCTTGTCAGCAGGGGACTGGTTCCTTGGCGAGGCCGTCCCACTTCTTGCTGGAGATGGTTTTCTTGCAGCTGCTCTTGTGGCGTTCGTGTTCTTGGTCATGGGAGCCACTACAGCAGATGCTTTTGGGGTGGGCTTCACTCCTGCTGTTGGTTTCCCAGCAAGAGGTTTCATCTTGGGAGCAGCCTTGGCAGCAGGAGTCACATTAGACTTCGCAGCTGGGGTGACTTTGCTCGGTGTCTTGGGGATCACTTTGGTGTTTCCCACGGGGGGTTTGGACTTGACTGTGTTTGGCTTCGTTGGTGGAGTAGTCTTCTTTGATTTCGTATCGTTCTTCATAGGCGATGATACACTTGGCGGTCTGCCAGAATTCACTCTTGACGTCAAAGGTTTTCTCTTCCCTCTCACTGCTTTGACCTCCTCCTCTTTGGCTTTCACCTCCAGGGAGGACCTCTCTCCGGGCTTCAAGATCCGAGGCCGGCTGGCGGCAGAACTTGAGGCGTTGCTATCTTCATTGGTCTTCTCCGACATTGCCTTGGAGCTACAAGACAAGCTGACAGACACCTCAGAACAGGTGTCTGTGTCATTGGAAACCAGGGAGATAGTTTCGTTTTCTATGAACATCTCACTGTTGACACTGCTCGAAAGTTGCGAAAGGTGTACGTTGGACAGTTCACGAATGAGAAGTTCAGCATTTTCTTCCAGGGCCTGTTCTTCTTCCAGGGTAATTTCATGAGAGTTGGTGTCCGAACCTTCTGTGACATCAGAGAATCTCTTGGAGTCATCATCTTCAATTGCTGTATCGTTGCTGTCGTCATGGCCTACTCCTTCATCCAAAGATAGGTCCGTTTCGTTTGAGACATTCCTAACACTGGCACCAGTCGAGGACTTGCTTCTGACAGTTACTTGGTTGTCGTCTCCTACGCTGGACATCATACTTGAGCCAAGGGAGAGACCCATGTCAGGGAAAGTCTCTTTAGTTATGTCATGGAACGAACAATCAATAGGAAAGCATCCTAGCTGCTCATCTCCTTCCACTACAGGATTCTCCTTCGTAGCTTCTATTTCTTCCTTGGCCACAATAGGATAATCCGACTCAGAGCAAGATTCATCCTCAAGTTGAGCGGCTTCAGCAAATCCCTCGGCAATTTCACTTGCCTCTCTGAATATGGCACTAGCAATCATGTCACTATTGGCAAGTTCCATATCCACTAACTTATTGTTATAGTCTTCCACATCGTTCTTGTTATCTAAATCACTTTCACTTATGTACAGTTTGTTGTCAAAGTCAAAGACGAGCCCTTTGACCTGGCTGTCATCTTTTTCTTCAGAATTCTTGTCTTCAGATTCCATCATCAAAGCTCCCAGCACCTTTTCCTGATTACTAGCATCCTTCAGAAGTTTCGGCGAACCTTCAAGCTCCTGCGAAGGAGACCTGTGGCGCCAAACGACGTTCTCAATCGTCAACTGAGGGTGTTCCGAGGTGTTCTGTTCTTCAACTCTTGTTCTTTCTACTTCGTTCCCGTGCTGGGAGCTTTGTACGTTTTTTGGACTCCCTTCACGAGATGGGGAGGGGGTCTTCACTTTGGGTTGGTTCCCACTTGGGGGAGTCCGGGGTTTCACAAACTTGTCCTTGGGGGTACTGGTGGGACAGTTTCTTGGTATCTTGCTTACTTTCTTCTTGGCACTCTTCGTCTTGGGCATGGCAGCGTTGATGCACTCTTCCAGAAGAGCAGCTTCCGACGGCTCAAATCCAAGTGACTCGACACTCAAGGAACTCAGTGAGCTGTTCCGGGAGAAATTAGCAGGAGTGTCTTCCACATAGAATGAATCGGGAGGGAGCTGGCCTTCGATGTGCTCTTGTTCTGCAGATGTATCCCCAGAGGAACAGGCTTGTTGGGCATCTTCATCACCTTTGATATCACTCACATTTGCCGAGATATCATTGTCTGTACTGTTCAAGGAACTGAGAGATGAATTCCTCGAGAAGCAATGTGGAGTTCCTTCAACAGCAAACATCTGTATCTGATCATACTCTGATCTTGGTGGGGACATCGCCAAGGGACTTTGAGGCTGAGGCTTTCCAAATGCCAAGTTTCTTTGGGCTCGGCTTCCTGGAGATCTGTTCTTGCTTCCACTACCAGGCGATTTCAGACGACCCAGTAACCTCTGTTTCGGAGTCAGCAATGATTTTGGTGAGCCTTTGCTGTGGAGTGGAAGCTTCGCACCTTTCAGATGTTGTTTGGCATTCTCCAGTTCAGCGTCTTCATCACAACTCAAGGAGCTGAGGGAGTCATTCCTCGAGAAGGACAGTGGAGTGCCTTCCATGCCGAAGCTTGTGGGAGAATCCATAATCTCAACAGGAAGGCTGGTGTCTCCGTCAAAATAGGCAGTGGGGATTTCGTCAAACTGGTCAGACTCGTCAAGCTCGGAACCCACAGAGTGGTCCTGGGATGCACCATCCGGATCCAGCTGTGATAACTCACTCAGGGATGTGGCTCTCGAGAAGTTGATCGGAGTTCCCTCCTCACAGTAAGTCCTTATGCAATCACTCTGAGGAGGAACTGAATGACTGACAGCTCGGGCTGCAACTGACAAAGATCCTCTTTGTGGGTAAACTTGCTGTTGTGAGTGTTGTCTCATGTTCTGCTGTTGGTGCTTCTCTTTCACCAAGGCACCTTCTTTGGGTCTTTCCATCTGTCCTTTTGCTGTCCTGTTATCAGATTTCGAAGCCTTGGCAACTTTCTTCGGCATGGCGGCAGCAATGGCTTCAGACAAGAGGTCTTCACAATCTTCTCCATCGTCAGCAATTGAACTGATGTCAGATTTGTCATCATCGTCATTGGTTGGGCTCTCTCTTTCTCCAAGCCCACCAAGGTTGACCAGTTCCCCAGTGCTTGAGTTAAAACTGAGGTTACTTAGAGCATCATCTCTTGAATAATTCAGGGGAGTGTCTTCTGTACCATACTGTTTGATGGTATCCATCGGGTCTTCAATATCGAGGTTTACATAGCCAGAGGGGACCTTGATGTACGGTGATCTCGGTACATCAGCAGCAGCAACTTGGCTTTGAGATGAACTCTTCTTTGCTTTTCTTTTTGGCATAGCCATCATCATGTACTCATTGAGGATATCTTCATCTCCTTCTGACACAGAATCATTGTCAGACTCAGCAGCATTTTCAGTCTTTTCAATAACAGTGAATTCCAACTGAGACGGTTCACCACTACTCGGGGCTTCTTCTTCACCTTCTTCCGGACCAAGAGGGATTCTCTCTAATTCAGAATCGCGGCAAATGTCTGGCTCGTCAAGGTCCAAACCACTCAGACTGGTTGCGCAGGAGAAGTCAGGGGTCCCTTCATCTCCGAACTGTTTGGGACTGTCAGCAAAGAGAGTCTTTGTTGGTATTGGTCGCACAATTTGCACATTACTTTCCTCCCCAGCAGCCGAGATGTTGGCCGGAGGTGGAGGCTGTTGCTGTACAACAGGCTTTCTGATCTGGGTAATGTTAGTAGATTGAGAGTCATTCAGCTTAGAGTCAAACTTCACAGGGGACTTGCGGCTTGGACTACCGGGCATACTGTCGCTTGGGGAATCGGGCAATTCACTGGGAGACACGACTTCACTGGCTCTTCGACTGTAGTCACTGACGACAGAACTGTGCACAGAGTGAGCATCGAAACTGCTCAGAGATCCAAGGGAACTGCATCTAGAGAACATCAGGGGAGTTTCTTGAACCTGGTTGTTCTCATCGAATGTAACACTCTTGTGATGACTGGGGGTGTTGGTACCACTTCCGATTGACCCATTCGTAGCATTCAGCGATCGGTTGTGGGAATCGGGTCGCATTGGGGTGCCTCCAGTTTGACGGTTGGTCGTTTCGAGGCTGTGGTTCTCGTCAATACTTTGAAGAGTGAGATCACCTCGGTTCTGGTTGTTGTCAGGATGGTCGTGGGCGTCCGTGCTGTGGAGACTGCTCAGACTGCTAACTCTTGAGAAACAGGTCGGAGTTCCTTCTGTACAATACTGCATTGGTTTCTCACTGCCAGGACTAGCAGTGACATTGTCATTGTATGAGTACAGGGAAGGCTGAGGCACAGTATCGACAACTCGCGATACATTATTGTTCTGGATGTTAGCAGCAGATTCAGTCTGTTTGCCTCGTACGACTGTCGAAGATGTCTGATGCTCTGTACTTTTACTGCTGTGAGATTCCGTGAAGTGGCTGGGGTACTGCTTGCTTTCTGGGTTGGCCTTCGTCTGGGGCGTCTTTGGTTTATCTTCTTTGCCGATACCAGTAAGATCCTCCATGGAGGTCGCAGTAGACAGGTAAGGGGTTCCTTCAGTACAGAAGGTCCTGATCGTATCCAGGTTCATCTCGTCTTGTTCTTGGTGGATAACTGTGTTGTCAGCTTCCTCGTCTTCGTTGGCACCAGATTCTTGGAACCTCGTACTGTAATTGATTGGCTGGTCTGAGAAGTGGCCATCGTCAACCTGTTCAGCGAAACGAATACTGTAGTTTGTGGGTTGATCCATGGCATCATTGTCTTGTTCACTGAACTCACTGTACTGCGAGTTGGCTTTGTGTGGCGGGGACTTCATCGATTGAGCATTCTGCGCAGGCACCTGGGACTGTCCATTGTACATCAGTTCATGCATGAAGTTGCCAACGTTATTAGCTTGCTTGGCCTGGTTAGGGCCATCGGCATACTTGAGGCTGTAGTTAATAGGCTGTTCTTGGCTGCTGTCATCATCTAGGTGTAGACTTTCCATGCACTGTGTGATGTTCTGATATGGTATCTGTCCCTCATTTGGCGACTGCTGTGTTTGTTGTTGTTGTTGTTGTTGGGTGGGTTGCTGTTGGCCAAGTCGTTGGGCCAGGTGGGTATCCCCAGCAATAGAATGCCTGGGACTGAACTGTTGGCCGTTCTTCATGTAGTTGTTGATTCGCGGTGGTAGATTAGCAGCATCACGTAACGTGGGGTTGGTTTGAGATCGACGCATGGTGGGAGGGGTATTTTCAGCAGAATGTGATTCTCTCATGTAATTTCCGTCAATTCCTGCGTGAATAGCCACCTCCTGCATGACTTGGACTATGCGACTGTTGGGACCAGCCCTACGATCACCCATCCTTCTGTCAGAGTTCATATTTTGTCTCTCCGTTAACAGACGATTGCTCTTGGCTAACACATTATGAGTCCTTACTCTGTCGTGAGAGATATCTGAATGCACACTACCAACGCTGTCTTGACTGCCAGAGCGAGACACAGGTCTTGACGGAGATCGCATCTTCGCCTCCAACATGAAGGCAGCGTCAGCACTGGGGTTACGAGCGAACTGGTTCCGCACAAAAGATCTCCTGTGATCAGGCTCGCCCGACTGGTATGCATTGTTATCATTGCCAAAGACAAAGTTCTTGGAAGCATCGACAGGGATGTGCTTTCGTTGCTCCGTGGGACTGCCCGAGGGACTCTCGACATTGTCACAAGTCTCGGCTAAAGTCTGGTCGAGCTCAGCTTCAAGTGCTCGCTGTTTGCGAACGTGTAACGTGGGCATGTTGGACTGCTTGTGTTTGTCCCCATCGAGAGTCATCATACTGGGCTTGGCAGCTAACAGGTTCTTCAAGGCGGCTGCACTGCCCATGGAAATCATCTTGTGCTTCGAATGCACCAAGTTCCTCAGCATATTTACGGCACCGAGTTCCCACAAAGCTCTCTGATCTTCAGGACACCGAGCAGACAGATTCCATAGTGTTCCGCAAGCATTGCTGACAATCGTCAAGCTTGGGGATCGCAAATGTTTCAGAAGAATCTGTAAGCAGCCATGCTCTCGTAACACTTTCCGGTATTCCTCGCGGATGGCTATGTGACTGGATATGTTGCGAAGAATACCACCTCCGTTCTCAATAATAGCAAGAGTCTTTGACGGGCTTTTGTAAGTGAGAGTGCTTACAAGGAAAGCTAACGATTCGTCCACTGCACAGATGTCGGCTTTGTTTTCACTGCAGTGGGCGGACAAGTTCCATAGGGCACTGAGGATGCTCTTGAGCGTAGACTCCTTGCTGACCTCCATTGAAGCTTTCATCAGAGCCACGACAGCTCCCACTTCACGGAGGGTCTTCTTGCTGGCAAGATCGGCTCTCCAAGACAGATTCCGCAACACACTTGCCGCAACTTGTCTCAAGTCTTCGTTGGACGACTGCAACTGGGCGACCAGAGCTTTCATGCAAGTCTTCATCGAGCACAGCAAGGCCTTGTTCGTGCCGTCGCCGAATGTCAAGTTTGTCAAGGCCATGCAGGCGTACCTCCGCATCGTAATGTTGTACTGTTCTGATGTGTTTCCGTTTGCATCGTGGTCTAGTTGCAGTAACTCAGCAATGGCTTGTAGCCCACCTGGAAATAATATAAGAAAGATTAGTATATGGACTAAGAACATACAGAACAACTTTCTAAGTTACCCAACACACCTATTTTAGCAATATCGATCTGGATTTTGGTGACATGTGGTTTTTAGGAAACTTTCTAATCACATCATATGACATCTGGTGGTATGAAAAGTTCTTAATAAGTTTAAACGAGTTTGCTGGCCAAACTCCACAATGTCAACACAAAAATTTACTTCAACATTTTTGTGAGTAATACAACATACTAAGGACTAAGGTCGAAACTTTCACAACCATTCCAACAATGTCTCTCCAAATTTTTTTCTTGAATTAAAATTTATCAAAAACACTCATTATATACATACCTAGTGTGCAAATGGCATGTCGGTGTTCTTCATCGAACGACAGTTTCATCAGTGCTGCAATTGCTGGACCAGGATGGTGATCTATATCTGCACTGCCATGCCCTGTAAGAGAAGAAAGAATAACTATTAGCAATTTGAAAAATAAAGACATTGGCAAATGAGTTACCACCCTATGCAGCAAGCCAATAATGACTTCGCACAAATTATCTCCTGTCAGAATGTGAATAACTGACTGACGACCTCATTATCTTGTGTAAATAATCATTCTTCACATGACTCCTGCTTGTTTTAAGTTTCTTCTCACTTTATTAATACCTCACAGTTCTGAGTTTTTCATCCTAATTTTTTCAGGTTTGCAACATAAACTGCCAAGTATGCCGAGTCTGTTTCCATACTTCACTCTTCATTATGGCTAATTGGATGCAGACACCTTTGAACATTACACCAAGTCTTGCCTGTACATCATTTGCAAACACAGACACCAGCATAAATTTGTCTACCACTTGCAGGAAGTTGCAGGATTTAGTTCTAGCTCAGCGCTCAACTATGTTGAACATATGTTTGAAATTAGTAAAACACAACCAACCCCTTGGAACAAGAATGATTGAGTCTTTAACCAATGTCCGAGCAAATAGGTACAAAATAGATAAAGGCAAAAATATTGGTAGAGCTCCTAAATCTTTTCAGGACACTCACTTGCTCTAACTTGTCCCATCCCAGATCTAATTTTGACAATTTTAACAGAGGCCAATAATCTGCTGTTTTCAAACCTCTTTCCTTTCCAAATTTGAAGATCAGCTCTATCTTGCAAACGTTAAACTTATTTTAATGCTAATCCATGCATGAATATAGTTTCCCATACATGATATTTGCTCCAGCCGAGTTCTGATCGCTTGAAGAAAGATGGATGGATGGGTGATTTGGGTTTTATGTCCTGTATATATGCACATGGTAAGATAATTTAGACAGAAGGAGGTCATGGATTGACGATGGATGGAGGATTGGGGCTTTACGTCCTATATTTATGCACTGGGTAGGCTAATTAGGACAGGTGGAGGACACGGCAATAAGGTGAAGTATGATTGAAACAGCCGCCCAACATAGGCCCAGGTGATCCGGCAAGAGCTGGATTCGAACCTGGGGCCCAGCGATTGGTAGCCCAGCACGCTACCACTAGACCAACCCTCCCCCCGTCACGGATTGAAGAAAGAATGTCTTCCTCAACATAGGCTACCAACAAGAATCCGAGGATTCAAACCCTGGGTTCTGTTGGGAATTAGCAATTAAGCATAAGATCCGTGGATACAAGATCAAAGTAGCACTGCACTGCGAAGTGCAATCAGCTTTGACACCTGTCAGATTGATTTCAAGTGCTGTTTCTCAATGGCAATTTGGTAAACCGAGGGTGAAAAAACGCTTTAGAACTTGCAGAATTGCAATTAGCATTGTTAGACTGCTTCTGAGAATATATGCACTGCAAAAAGCAATTGCCAAATTTATGCATTATAGGCCTTCCTTGAATCGCATGGACGATCGTCACGTGGGCGACATTATAATGCAAAGTCAGCTTGAAAACAGCTCCTCAAGACTCAAACGATCTATTACACAACAAACTACTAAAAAAAAATTTTAAAAAATAAAAAAATTTTTTTTCAAAAAAAAAAAAAAAAAAAAAAAAACCACAACAAACCATCCTGAATTCCACAACGCATTTTAGTTCAC
Source organism: Platynereis dumerilii (assembly GCA_026936325.1). NCBI lineage: Eukaryota > Metazoa > Annelida > Polychaeta > Phyllodocida > Nereididae > Platynereis > Platynereis dumerilii. Next base: position 5,946,364 of record JAPTHN010000028.1, read on the forward strand.
CTCTATATGAACACAAAATGACACACTTGACCACATCCACACCTGTATTAAGGCTGGGAAAACTTTTTTCCAAAAATCTCTCAGACTGGTTTTTAGATAAAATTACCCTGGGGGAACCCAGGGTAATAAAAGCTACTCCACATTCTGACATTATTGCACCATTTTCTAGACAACACCTCAACTGCTTCGGTTTCTGCAAAAGTCAGTTAACTTACCAGTAGCTTTTTTATTTGAGTCCTGGTTCTCAGCGTCCTCATCTTCGTCAGGGGAGTCCCGCAGTTGGTCGCAGTGTGCCCTGATCTGTTCCAGCAGACGCAGCACTCTCGCTTCTCTCCTTCCTCGCTTGTCGTCTGGATGTGAATGGACGATGTTATGGAGAGCTGCTGCAGCTCTGGCTCGTGCCGTCTTCCGACCTCTTGTGTTACCCAGAACAGAGTCTTTGTCACTCCCATGCAGCAGCTGGACCAACAACGGCAAGCAACCTGAAAATTAGGAAAAAGCATTTGTTAGATAATGTATAAAAGACAAGTTAATGCACTTTATTAAGGTGACAGTTAGAGGCAAAGATGGTTCTCTAGCTTCCTCTAATTTACATCCAATTGATCCGAATATAAAGTGGTCAAGCAATTGATATTGCAATTTCACAAAATTATACCAAAACAACAATTACAACGGACATGAACAGCATCAGCTGAATCTTCTTTGACTAATTAATACAACACAATTATATCATTAAGGACAACTTCCACAACACTGAACATTGCTGAAGTTAAGAACTGACAACTGGGGAAATTCACCAAAAGGCTAATATTTGAAATGGACTTTTTGTGCAGTATCGTAACTTGAACTCTCTTTGTATATCTTCAAGCCTACCACAAAATATCAGTACAATTTATTGCAATGTTTTTTGTAATTACCTGACTGCCTCATAGCAATGCAGCTGTCTTGTGAACTGGACATGGCCAGCAAGGTCCGACTCATGTCATCCTTGTCGTGGGTGCCCAGCATCGACAGCAGTGAGTACACCATTTCGACCTGAGAAGAAAAACACAAGATGATTAGCATTCTGACATGTTGAGAGTCAACAAGGCAATGACATTTCACAACAATTTTAGTGAATGAGAACTTGAGAAGACTTCAAGTAAATTGTAGAATGTCAGACAATATTCACCTCCAAGCCTTGAAAATTTATAAAGTTGTACAAAAATCAACTTGACCATTCCACTGATTTATTGACATATATATGAATAAATAGGCTTGATAATGACAGTTTTACCATTTGGCTAGTTAAGAAATCCCTACAATGTCATGTTCCTATCGGCTATCAGCATCTGGATCAGCAAAGCTAACATCTCACAAATTGCCTAACAGATGCATAATGTTATCCGACAGTGCACTGGATGTAGTGACTAACAACAAATTAGTAGCACTCAAGAAAATGTGAGGCATCTTACCTTAGTACCGAGCTGGTGGTTACTTGTTGTGCGAGCAGCGTTGGCTTGGGTGGACGAGGTGTGAGCCGAGTTGAAGCTCATCACACTGGCTGTGTCGGGGAATGCGGCCACTCCCGGTCCCATGTTCCCAACTGCGTTACCTGCGGGAAAAAAGAACAAACATTGTTGTTATCCAGGTTACTTCCATTTCCATCATCTGCACTACCTTCTCACACTCATAACACTCAAAGGGCTTCCGTTCGGCTCAATGAGTTTACTGAGTTACAGTTCACGAGGTGCTCAGCCACATTTAGAAGGTCTATGGATGTCTATGTTCACGGAGCTGTTACAGAGGAAGCTCCAGTGTTTGAACTGTGACAAAGAAGAGGTTAAAGCATTAAAAAGTCATAAACAAATTCTTTATGTTTTACCTAATGAGCCTTTAAAACAATTGCGTCATCGCGACGATAAGGCTACTCCAGTCAGTGAACCAACTGTAACAGGTTGAAAGCATGAACAGTATTGAACACCATCAGTCCATCACTCTCATATATTCTCCAGGTAATGTAAAAGATGCCCGTTAATAGTTTAAAAGCTATCTAAATCCATTCCATTCCTCCCTCAGGATCCTTCATTTAACATCTTGGGTTATGTTGCCATTGTTTCAAGCATTCCCATGCTTTATACTATATTTGTATAATATTCCAGTCCAAGAGCTCGCAGGTCCATGGAGCAGATGGCTGTTGCATACTGCATAGTGGATAGCCATCAAGAGAGTTGTTGCTATCATGAGAGTTGTACTATGAGTCATGGCGAAAAACCATGCATGCCAATATAGACTCCCGCAATTACTAGATTATGCAGTGGCTCCACTATTATCTAGTGAGCTATCTAGTAGCATGACCAAATCATCTGCCTCATCTCTTGTCTATAGTCTATATGGAAATCAACTAAGCTTGAAATTCATTCATTGCTATTAAATGAAGCATGTTACATGTATATTCTCCATCAAACAGTATGGCAACTATCCCATTCTATTCTCTTCATAGCAGTCAACATGCTCAAAATGAATCCAATGCCACTAAAACGAGGCATATTATATTATCTCTAGGCCGTCTAGCATCATATAGCAATCAAATTACTAGAAATGAAGTCAATACCATTTAATGATGCCTAATAATTGGAGTATCTCTAGAATGAGGTTAACAATAGCACTAATGAGTAATGCGTAGAGCATCTGATGAGGCCGTTGGAGTAATTCAATAATCAACATGCTTCAACATCTCTTGGCCTAATTAGCAACACAAAACAGATGTCAGAAGTTAATGAAATGGACTGCATAATGAATTCAAAGAGGGCAAACATTCACTTCAAAGGATTAAGACCATTTATCTGGAGAGAAAAACCACATGACTGCATAATAGTCACTCCAGTGTAATGTATTACAAGCTCAAAAGCAGCATGTTCTGAGTAAATCTGCATAATCATGATAATTAGAGGAAAGGCTCCCACTTGTGACTACTATGAGAGGTAGTATTTCCTTGCTCTTGGTGAATAAGAAAAGTACCAGATGGCATATTGCATTTAGTTATGAACTGATGAAGGTACATGTTGTTTGAAACCGGTATTGGGAACATCTGAAGTATGTTTGAACTTCTATACATCAGTTCTGCATCAGTCTGGTATTACAGATTACACCAGACTCAAATAGGCACATTTAGACTACATATATGCATTTTTTCTTTGTAACTGCTAATGATGCCAATCTCAATCATGTAAACTATCTCCCATAACGCTAAACGCTAAAGGGTCTTTAACCTCAGAACAATTAGTAAGTACACAAAATTGCAAATACAACCACTGACAGACACAAAGTAGTCTGTTGTTTTAATGAGTAGCTATCATCATTCCTTCCTATCATTGTTGTTTAACCTTCAATTACATGTAATTTTAATAATGTTTAACCTCTGCAACTGGAAATGAACAATTTTAAGAGCAACTTCGTAGTCAGTAGTATTATCGATATGCAAGACAATAGTAGTGTACATAAGTATTACAGTGAACATAAACTACATACCTTTATCGAACGTTGGCCAGGCCCCATGGTAGAGGGTGGCCAGATTCTGGTTGGCCGGCTCCGGTTCCTCATGGCCCTCTTCCTGCTGGTACTCCAGAGTCTGGGTCCCGATGGTCACTAGGGGGGATCCATTGTTGGCGTCCAAGCACACTACGCCCTCTCCATCGCCCAGCTGTCTGCTCAGCAGAGGCTGAAACATACATCAAACATTTTTATACTGCTGCTAGAACACTAGAGCTACTTGGAGCTAGATAAAACATGCAAGGGATAAAACACTGCTCAGTTGGCATTGCAAAAAGGCTGTGGAGCTACCCAGCTACCAAGCATACTCAGCAGGCATAGAGGCAAAGCATCAAAATGCCAGGCCAGTCAGAACTCAAGCATACAAATCATTTCTCAACGTCATACCCAAGTCTACTCGGAGAATCTCTGAGCCCCAGCCATCTCCACATAAATCACAAAAACAATCATTCTCCCTCAAACATTCTGACTCACCGAATGCTTTTCATATCATGCTTCAACACCAACTAAAACCTCATAACCAAACTGTAGGTGCTGGATTTCAACACTTTTTACAAATCCCCAGCTCATGTTGCTCATTTCGCTACATCCGATTCACTTCTTCACGTTGAATCAATAAAAAAAGGTCGCACTTCTCATGACCTCTTGGGTGAGATTTCCGCATCAGGAACCTTCTTATGACAAGTTGAAAATCACCCATCACACACAAAAGGAACTTTGAGAATAAGAAACCACATGTTGAACAATTCCAATAGCTAAATTTCCACTAGATCTCCATAATCTTGCATCAACAAATGCATGAGAAATAAACAAATGATGAAGTTCTATAATGTTCAATTACTACAAATCCTAACCAAGAATATATACATCTATCCCAGACTGCCTTATTAACTCATGGCTCCTAGAAAATATTTCCACAGCCAAGAACAATGAGCACAGCGCAAGAGAATGTAGTTAACCTCAGCTTTATTATTCTACGGCCTCGTCTTGTCTTTTTCTTGGCAAAGTAGACCTGGGAAGAAAGGCTACTGTCTGTAACCAAAGCATTCCCAAAGAGCTTCTCGCTCAGCACTTCACCTTCTCAATATTGCCTCATATTGCTGTTTTTCAGTCCGCCTCATGCAGTAAGGCTACTCAAAACAGCTAAAAAACAATCCCGTCCCTAAGAACACTAAGAAGCAGCTCTGCAATGCATAATCTCTAGCCAAATTGCAAACGCATGAAGCACCAAACCTCAAAAACAAAGTCTTCAATTGGAAATACTCCCAAATAGCTTCACTCCACGACGTTGCTCACCGTACTACTCCCTAAGCGCTAAGTTTACGCAAATAGAGTTGATATGCTGCCTGATGTCGGGTTTCAAACATCTTGAAATCCCGCTGTTTATTTTCATATTGTGTTCGGCTTAGCAAAGGAGTCCTAACACGTGTGTATACATTTAAAGAATATTACAGCAGCATGAGCTTCCTTCTTCAGGTGGATTCCACCAGCTCATGCAGCATACTCCTATAGGAAGCTTATACCTGGCTATGCGCTTATCATCTCCTCTAGCATTGCATCAACCAACATAAGTAGAACCTGTGATTATACAGGTACTGCTGGGAAGCTCAGAGCTTAAGAAAGTGGTATTTACTTCAATCAAAATGATCTTACTCTGTTATAAACCTGACTATTTTCTTCTTCAGATCGTAACAACTCAGCTGGATTAAAACCAATAATAGAGTGACTAGAACTCACTGCATCAGCCTATAGACATACACAGAAGGTTTACCTAGTAAGATCTTGGTAAGCATTAGCAGGTAGGTAAGAGCAGTGCAGCTCAGAAGATAGGCAGTTACAGTCAGTGTTTCATATCTATCCATACATAACCTGATTTCTTGGGAGTTCTCCATTGGACTAAGCAGCTAAGTTTAAAACAGACTGCATCGAAACTGGCATCATTCATACATCAAGACTGTAAGAGCAAACACATTACTATAACTCAGAAACAACTCTCAAGTCACAATACATGCTGATACAGCTACCTACCCTTCCACAATACAATAAACAAGCATTATCTAAGACTTATCCAAATACCTTGTGCACCCGGTGATGAATTCTGTTATTCTGCCAGTAACTATCGTAATGATCATGGTCGCTACTTCAAAGGGCCCTACCTGGTATACAACACTGATAAACAGGAGATAACAACTTAAATTACAAAATTGCTCCTTTGATATCAGTTTTATTACAGCCTCATAACACTTCATCTCAAGCAAACATTGCAGAGAGGAGGCATCAGGTTTCTCAATGGAAACATCAAATTTTATTTGGGGAAAATCAGCTCGTAGATATTATGCCTTATAAATCCGCAGATAACAGTAAATGTGGGAAGGTACTCGAAGGTAGGAGGTCCGCTGAGGCAACATAACAGTAAGTTCCAAGAATATAATTATACATGTTATCTACCTGTTATCAGCTACTGAACACTGCCGAACTACCTTATTACGAAATTCACCTAAAAACAAAATATTTGACAGATAAAAAATAATATCAGAAATTAAACATAGTATATCATGCTAGTGATACTATTATTGACCAATAGCTGAACTACAAATGTTACAAAAATATAATTTTTATCAAATATACCAAACAAAATTAATTATAATATCCATGTATGCCATGAAGTCACCAGCACTTTATCTTAACAAGCTCTCCAATATGAGGCAATCTGACACAACTTCACAATCCTTGAAGTCTTAAGTATTTTATCACCAGAATACAGCTATTTACAAGTACTCAGAACTTCCTACATTGTAATACATAGATGATGTCTAACAAGCGGCAAGACTTTCAGTTGATAATAGCGGTTAAAAGTCAAAACCATAAATAAAGGCAAAACTTAGAGGCATATAATGCGAATGACAATTGAGGGCACATAATGCCACATATTTCCTTTTCAATTTTCGCTTGGAGGGTCACAAAATCTATGGCAGCATGTCGGTCTTTTCAATTCTGGAACTGAATGTTGTCAGACGATCAGCATTACAATAAAAACCTCAGAAGATGACTGCAAGAATCCACTTGAAAAGAGTGCTTACAGAGCTTTAATTGAATATATCAGAAGATTCAGGTAATACGATACCTTCTACCTGTATCACTATCCTAAAGTTTGTGCAATCGCTAAATAAAATACCTCCTGCCAAATGTGATGATAGTATTAGCTTTCAAAACTTTTCATAGGCATAAGAGATTTATGTTGATCATTGTTGATGCGCGGGGCAAGCCAATATAAAGAAAAGGAGCCTGTTTAAAAAAGAATTTTCTATAGTACATTGAATTTTGTCAAAAGTTGTTTTGCTCAAGTCTTCGAAATCCAAAATATAAATGATATGAGAACAAGAATGTCAAAAGATAAAATTGTTTGGTCTTTATCTATTGCTGTGAAGCTTATCAATTTAGGATTAAATAGTACCTGTAATTCTACTGTAATTTTTGCAACATTGAAGCATCAGAGACTACCAAATGCATTTCTTTCAAAATTCAGAAATATGATATGTGGTGATAAATTCTTGATTCATACGTGAAAGAACAGAGAAAAAGGACATGATATAAGCAGTCTTTCAACAATCATTATTGAGAATACTGCATTAAATCTTGCAAAAAATCCAGCAAACAACTCGTGCGATGATATATTTACTTAGCTTTAGTGACCATAGCTTATCTCAAGTCGTTTGACAACAAGCAATTTGGGAAGGCAAACGAAAGAGTAAATCATCTATGGTTCCCTTCAAGATCTCTTGCATTCTTGGATATGGCCTGTGCCTGAATATTATGCGATTTCAAGTACGAGACGTGTGCACATCTTAAGAATAAACCCCACAGAGATCCAACTCCTTTGATCTTTCCTTTGAATATTCACTCTCAGCAAACAATGTTTGTTTGATCCATGGCTGGTTGTGTAGTCGTGTAACTTGTGCCCATACAACATGTGTACAAGAGCTAGTGACAGTTGCAAATAAGTCTCAGTCTCTCAGAAGAGACAAAGAGAGCCCACAAAAAAGGGAATTTACTAGACATCACATAGAACAATGATGAAAAAAGAGATAATTCAGAATGCATGTTCTTGTGTAAAAAGCAAATAATTCAATGTGCATGTTGCAGCATTTTTGCATGTGAAAAAGCCATCTAATAAAGCTTACGAAACACAATGACACTTGAACCTTAACATTGTTCAACTGTTCAACATTGTCGAAGTTTGCATCACTGCATATTCTATGGGATAAAATGAATCACTCAAATACTGCATCAAACTTCAGCTCCAGGCAATTGAATTTAGTCCAATAAATAATATTATAATCCATTTTAATTGAATTTAACAATGAAAAGATAAATAAAGAGCACTAAAAGAGGGAGGTCCTTCAGATGTCTCTTGAAATAATTACGAGATTTGGAGCTGTCAGATTGTGATTATTTGAACACGATCAGTCCGAAATAACTCCCAAGAATTATTCACATAATTCTGCAGCTGCTCATTAAATTTGCACTGCTCCACTCCAAATTGCAGCATTCCTAATCAACAATTGACTCAATTAGGAATTATCAAAAGTTAAAATCAACAGAAAATCAATAGTTGCAGCTTTAATCATGTTAATGCAGGAGAAAAGGGCTTCATTTATAATAGTGCTACACTTGCATCAACATAAGGGGGTGCTGAAGATAATTCCCTTTAATTAGGTCAGGGCTTAACAATGGAAGAAGCCACAAGAGGTCACTAGTTTAGAGTTTGATTGACAGGCTCAGCATCAGCAACAGACCACCATTGTTGATGTTGATGGGGAGGGTTGAACCTAGTTCAGAGCATCAAAGAATCGCACACAAGTCTTCTATTACCCCATTGTTCTATCTCCACCCCCTCATGCCCTCTCCCTGGCTGTCTATCTGATCCTAGAACTCAACTTCCAACTAACCCCTGAATCCTGCATGACCTGCAGGCTCCAACTCCCAGCAACTGCTGCAGCAGCCTGCAGGCTCCTTTTATTCACTGCTCATTTGTGTTTATTGAGTGTTTTATCCAAAACACTGGCAGCTGTTTTCTTGGGACTCCTGGGATTAAAAATTTCCCTATCTTTTCATTGATTTATATTAAATCATGGGATTTTTCAATCTACTATGGTTTGCTGGCGTATGTCGGCTTGAACGTATTAAACTATTGCATAAGATTCTGTCATTTTTGGCATTAGGTCATAATTCAGCCATATATAACTATGTTGGAAATTGGAAAAAATATAAGTATCACAAATGATCAGATAATATCCTTTGCAGAAAATTTTCAACACAGTAACACCTCAGTGATATATACCAAGCTATGCCTACCATTACATTAGAAAATATATAGTTTTCCTCTCCTCAAATCATAGCAGCAAGATACAATGTGACAATTGCTTAGTACATAACTTGGTCAAGCATTGAAAATTCTCTGACTTCTACCTAACACCACATCATTTATCCTTTTTGGTTACAAAACCTTTCATTTGGAACAAATCTGTTACGAAAACTATTATCTCGAGTAACAAAACAACTAAAGGTATACTTATCAATAATCGCAGGGCCCATGAACACAGAGCACTTCAAAATGGAGAAACAGCAGGTCACCAAGTGAAGTTACAAACCACAAAGAGAAAATTAAATCTAGAATTCACACATCATATCTAAGAGTTTTAAGGGATATTTATCTACATGACAGTACAGAGAAATAATGAATTACAAAAAGTAATTTCTCCATCATCCAGTATTAGCTCAACAAATATGACTGTCAAAGATATTCCAGGAGCTGTCAATACACTATAGCGGCGGAGTATAGCCACCAATGACATAGCTGTTAATGAGTACGACATGCTCAAACTTAAAACCATTATTAACTGAGGACCAAGTCACATCATCACAGAAAACAAATTCTGACAAATTATCACTGATTTGAGGAATGACTAGAATCATAGAAAGATGATAGTTGGAGATCACAGAAGCATCAAGAAGAAACGGCAAGTAACCAACATTTATCTCCTTAAGAGATTCAAAGAAATCTGAAAAAAGTTCTACCAGGTACAAGAAACCACAAAATATCCAGCCAGACCAAGCCCATGGGGCCATGGCAGTTGATAACATACCTATGTGATGATAGCAACAGTTTACATGATGTCTCTGCACCTTCGCTGGGCTATGCAACTCCAATATGTAATCCAGTATCCTCTATCAGCAGCTCTGGAAAGTGGTGTGTGATGTTTGGAGCTCAGCTCACATGTGAGGGCTCAGTTGAAAAGCAGGGATGCATACATGGACCCCCCCCCCCCTCATGGCTCTTTGGGAGGAAAAACCTTCACCCCCCTAAACATTGGAAAGCCCCCCCCCCCTCCCTTATTCTCTCTCTCTCAACCAACAAACCAGCCAATGACAGAGCAGCTCCCAAACCACACACTTGCAGCCTACACACAGGGCAAATGTTCAATGAATGTTGGTGCCACTTATAATTACAGGGCATGCCCAACCCCAGACTGTCTGTCAAGAGTGTGCAACATGTATGTATACCCCCAAGGCAAAATACAAGGATCAAACTCTAAAATCCCCCAACAGAAAAAAGAAAAGACAGCTGAAAATCATATCAGTTGAGTGATCACAGCATACCTGGTGGTTTAAATTACATGGTAATGAAATAATAATTCACCAAAAGCTAGAATATTAGAGCATGTTGTGACAGTGTCATGCATTGTGACCTGAAGGCAAGAAGGCTTGCTGCTGGGGGTCTTTCTTTGTCATGTTATGAATTTAACTTTCAAAACCTTTGAAATAATTTTCTTTGAGCTGATTTCAATTTGGAATGCTCTCCAGTAAATTTATCAGTTTCTCTACCCATATATATCCCCATATACCAACGGTGTGTTTACCTTTGGTAATCTGTCTATCTTGCAATAATTTCTACCTGGTGATCATCTATCTGTCTGGCACTCTGGCTGGCCATTCTGAGAGGTAGTGCTGCCAATCGGTGGGTCCCAGGTTCCATTCCAGGTCGGACATGTCCGTAGAACCAATATTGGACAGGGATTTCAATCATGAATACTGAATTAACTGTCTTTGTCTCCTCCTTGCTTCACTCTCCAGTATTTAAATGCCTAGCGCCTACCATAGTACAGACTGCTAAGTAGAGTGTTATACACAGGGCAAATACATGTATAGGATGTACAATCATCTATCTATCTATCTATCTATCTATCTGCCTATCTATCCATCTATCTACCTACGGTACCTATCTGTCTATCTATCTATCTGCCTGCCTATTTATCCACCTACCTATCTATCTATCCACCCAATCCAAGAAGTTACAAGTTTCTTTTCAACCAGAGTAACACAGCTGTTGTGTCAGTCACCCACCCCAAAGGGCCAATAACCCCTGCTAACAATTCTGCTCATCACTTGGCGGGTCTGGTGGGGCCATACACTAAACCCAGGGACATGCATTTATGCAAAAATGACCTGAAGTTACAAACATTCTTAGCTGGGGGATAGCTAGGGCAGCATGTCTTCGGCAACATCAAAGAAAAGTAAACAAGCCCACGTGTTTGAAGCCCTTGGCATGAGAAGGGTTACCTTGCTCTAAAAACCTACACCATTTTTTCCAAGTTTTCAACATAAATATCCAGCAAATTGTTATCGTTCTCAGATCTGCCAGAGGCAGACACAGATCATCCAGCCACTTCTTGACAACATCTACCCCTCAGCTATTCATACAGGAAGGAAGAAGGTGGCAAAATAGAAAAGAATTGTTCTATTTTAGCCTCATATTGATCAGAAAAACCCCTCATTTTGAAGTCCAATGTGCCTAAGCAACACATAATCAAACTTCTATTTCTTCAAATGCTTGAAATCTGTAAAATTGTGAATAAAATAATAATATGCCTAACAATTAGCCAAATAGGGGTGTTATATTTTATCTAATTCAGTACATTTGATATGAAACCTGGTTTCCAATCCTCCATCACTGTATCTGAAAAATTTTGCTGACCCAGTTCTAGTCAGAAAAGAAAATAGTTCATGACTTCTTATATTTCTGTCATGTTTATGATCTGTTCTATGTCTGACATGGCGATAAGTGACACTCATATTGAAGTTATCATAACAGTGTCAAGAATCTTTTTCTCTCTTTTTCTCAAGCTGGGCTGATGCATATTCCCTCCCCTTTTTAGCATCTACTAAACTTATTATATCAAAGTAAAATCTGGCTAAGTAAATTGTTAACCAATCGTCATATCATATATGTTTGAAGTTTCCAAACAATTCTCAACCATATTTATCTTTTTATTTGCAGCATACATCTACTTCTCATAATCCACTTTATACAATATAGACATGATTTTACCTTTCTTTCCAATTGACTAGCGATTGAAAATTTTTTAGCATACATATTTTGATACCAAAGATTAACAACCAATAACCTTATTTTCAGAATACACTGTCAACTGAATACCAACAATTCAATATGAGTAGTTTGCCAATACTCTCAGCTCAATTGTCACAACAGAACAAGATAAAATCTTAAGGACTGTCAGTCTGTCAAACTGCCATTTAACAAATATATTAAGTTCTTGGATTTTTGTTTGTGAATCCCCTTACCAATATACCTACTGAACACTCCAACAACTTGTGCTTATAAATACTGGACAGACAGCACAGCCTTAAAACGTTCCAAGTGTTCGTTCCATTCTTCAGTTCCATAGCAGACGAAAAAGAACTGTCAAAGCACTAGGTGGCACCACCTGTCAGTAAGCAATGAGTCATGCTCTACCAGACTCATCTTCCATGTCAAAATATCACCGACTAGATTCACATTAGACAAGCAATTATAACCTCAAGAGCCAAATAAATAACATTGCTATTTTGTCATCAAGCCATTGATACCACCAACTATCAGAAATTCGACATTACAAAACGAATATGCAGCCCAGAACCACGGGGGAACCAAAATAAAGGTGCACTTAGTAAACATACGTCATAAACAAATTATGTGTATTGTAAGGTATCCTATGTGTATTGTGAGACATCTAACCAACTAATAAGACTACTAACCTGTTCTACAGACATTCTAACCCCAGAATAACACCAAAACACCACGATTGAGCCCGGTATCCATGTTTGATTCGAAATCTACCAATTTCGAACGTTCGGTCAGTTCCAGAATGGCTGCTTGTGTCGGTACTGAATCCATGCTTAACAATGGTATATTCGTCCTATTTCCTCTGAAAATCGGTCAAAACAATGACTAATCCTTGCGTAATACGAATGTGGATAGCTTACCAGGATAAAATGTGGTACATTCGTCATATCTTTGAGGACATCCTGCTTTCTCTGCAGCCTCTTCTCCATGCTAACCTTGTCTCTCACTCTCTCATATTCAAACTGGTGGCGGTTTGATACTCTATTGGTCAGGTGACCTATTTAGATGCACATCTGCTGCAGCAGGTTGAGAGGGTGCTGATATGCTCTGTTGACCAAAGACTTCTGAAGTCTTGGCAAACTCCCAGGATATATAGCTGCTTACAGATATGCTTGATTTATCATATAGAAATGGGGTAAAATGCTAAATAGCATTGAAAATATAAGGGTGACCTCAAAGGTCATGCTCTATTGATTAATGTCAATTAGAGTCATTCATGATGTTAGCATATTAGCTCAGCATCATACAATTATCTATCTGTCAATACAGGTCCAATTAGCAAATAATCAGAGTAAAGCATCCTGCATTGTTTCCAAAGTTATGATGCAAATGTTTAAACGTATGCATCAGCTGATTATAATCCAATTGCTTTTTGCATTTCAGCTCATTTTCAGTAGAAATAGAAATATTTTCATCTATAATCTAATTTAAGATATCATAAATCTCCCTTGCAAGATATATTTTGCCAAGATGTCTTTTGAATATATTTGTCCATCCAAAACTGCTTTGGGTGAGAATTTCTTACAAATGCAGTAATGCACTTCCACTTTCAAATGGCTTTGATGTGTGAAAAATAAAATTTAGCAGCTGTCAACTTCAGTCAACTGTCAAATGCCTTGGGTAGAATGTCTGACACTCAATTGAGTCAATTCAAAAAGTGCTCTTGAAAATTTTAAAAAGCATATTTCTTTCAAGAACTGTTCAACGACAAAATGTTAAAATTAATGAATTACAAATTCATTGCAGGCCACAAATATAGCAAAATTAAATTAATTGAGCTTATAAACATGCAATGAATTGCAACAGAAACCGGGTAGGTAAATGGCCTGGACCTCTACATTCTATATCTGCTTCAACTATATAAATACATATAACCTCCAAATTCAAATTTTAAATGCATGACGAATTATTTATCACTCTAAGTTTAAAACAAACACTTCAAAGTGACTCTCTTTTTACCTGCCCGCACCTGTCAACCTCAGCCTTTGATCTCCACAGGTGATAATTGATAGCTGGAGGACCTTTCATATATAGGGCCTATATTATAGGCCTATGCAAGTTAGCTTAAGACAAGGTATTACGCTGGCCATTTGAAAAGTCCATCATAATTTTAATGAGATAATTGTTAGAGAAGTAACGTATCTGTTTTCATTACAATACAAAATTATTATTTTAAAAGCAATGACATATAATAAAAGAAAGAAGCTAAAAGCTTTTTTTTTTCATTGGGAAGTGCTACAGTAAACCATTGTAAAACTGTAATTTTAAAAGTATGTATTGGCAAAGGGCTAAGAAATATATATATATACATCCTTCAAACATTTCCTTTGAAAAATACTTGCAGGAAATTGCGTAATGAAATATCAGAAAGATACATTTAATAAGTGATACATATTTTTAATAGGCCTACTCATTACTATAAACGATAATTTTAATTTTCCTCTAATCTGGTCTTCTTATCAGGAAGTAGAAGATTCACAAAGGTGAAAAAGCTGCCATATTCTATGATATTCAACAATGAAAAGGAAATTATGTCATCTATAAGTCAAATCAGATAACATTTGATATAAATGTCATATGTAGAATTTCACACCAACATTGATAAGACGTGTTCTACTCATTTGAAACTACTTTCAAATTTTGAATTCAAAGTCAACCATACCAGCTTTACCAATCAGCCATCAATCATATGATCAATAAATTTAAGCACCAACTATAAAACTAGATTGCATTTAGAATTGATAGTAAACTTCAATATTTAGAGTTTTCAAACATTTTACAAAAGCAATCAAAACGTTTCCTACCTCAGTATCCAAGAATTCCATTAGCATGTTTAAAGAGTTTGTTAGCCAACTCAGCTGCTCAACATGTCACATTCTAAATTTAATCCCCTGCATTGAACAAGCATGTAGACACATATGCCAGCCAAGCTCAGCTTGTCAGATTATAAACTTTTGCACATGTGTATGTCAAAAAATAAAAAGTAAAATAGTTCCAAATGTTTCCAAATAACTTCAAAAATTATTATCCCAAGTGTTTCAAATTGATGCAAGCTGTAGCCAAGAACAGCTCCAAATTATATATATATCCTTCTTGTATAGATACAAATTGTTGTTTTAAAGACAGTTATAAAGTCCATATATCACGAGAATTTAATAAATACACACAACACATGTGGATGTGTGTTCTTTCAAATGTCTAGCATCAGTCTGCTGTTGGCTTGAACACCTGCCCACTTTTTATATGACCTCAAAAGGTCAACCTTTCAAAAATTTAAACTCCAACCACATTTTTAACATGTTCAACTAGAACATTATTTCATGCTGTTAGGTGAATGTGGCCTGTCAATACCAAAATGCACAATATTCATATCATATCTCATTTATCAATATCAATTTATCAATCTTTTATCAATATATTATTTTATCATTTCCATGAAATCATGATTTGTACAATACATGGAAAATGTGGCAAAATCCACATGTGTTTAACGAAGTCCTATTCATAGTATTTTTTCACCCAAGGCATTATCAGTGTATAAATATGATGAACTCATCAATACATGTACAATTTACATGTTATGATCTATTTGTAACACATGTATAAGGTGAGTAACAAGCTAATTATGAGCATTGTCATTGTTAAATATATACGTCATTTTTAGTTATCCAACTAATTAATCACATGTTGTAGTATTGTTATTTTTTACTCATACTTGGCACCAGGAAATATGTGCATGTACTTTGGTATGTCATCCAATTATCAAACATGTAAAAAACCATAAAAACAGTTAATGACCAGCAATTTCATGGCACCTAATTGGCGATTACTTGACCTATGGAGCCGATCCATGATCATTTTCTGCCAGAAAGTTCACAACTTTCACAAAGTAGTGACCCAAAATGCTCACTTTACATCTCCTACCAAATGTATGTAAATAAACCATTATCAGTATTTGGAAGATTTGTCATCAATTGATATGACAATTGCCCAGACAAGGCCAGATCCGCCTGTGATATATCATGACCTACGTGTATCAAGGCTATTTATCTTCGGCCCCCATGTACTTAATCAGTACCAATACAACACATTTTCTTTTATTGTAACGACAACAGCATTGTTAAAACAAAATTATTATATTGCGTCAAGATTATTTAGAAAAGGTTTCCAATTCTGTCAAGATTCACCCAGAGAATCAAGTGTCAAGATTGGTTTAACAACTGCAAAAAAGGCGAACGAACTTCGGTCTAAAAGCCTAAATTATAAATTTTGTGTGATACATTCATCCCCTTTTTTGTGTCAGTATGAATAATATTATTCTCAATATCTGCTTATTTAATTATCCGACTTCTGACAATGAAGTGCTAATACGAATGTAGATATGCAGACGACTCCCTCCCTTCATCGTCACGTCAAATGTATAGCATTGAGGATGACACCATGAAAAAAATTCCAATCCTGCATCAGAAGAAATTGCCCTGTACTTCTAACATCTAAAGGTTCCAGTTGCTGTAACGTTACGTTTTATCACACTGTCACTACATTCTATAATATGAGTACAATCCAAATGTCAGGAAAATTTGGTTTGTTTTCACACTTGTAAAGTTGGTGATATTTAAAATGGGAGGACATGGTGATGATTGAAACAGTTATCAAAAACCTATGTCCAGGTGACTCTGTAAGAGCTGGAATCGAACCCACGACCCAGCCAATAGCAGCCACCAACCTACCAACTGAGCTAACTCTAATCCCCAAAGCTAAATGAGTTCTTCACTGTCCCACAGTAAACTTGAATTCAATTTTTGAAGTTATAAGCCTATACTTTTTCGTAATTTGTAAGTTTGCCTTTATAAGTATGATACAAATTACATTCTGAAGTAGAACAGCAAAGAAAGTATAATATGTAGATGGCAATGCCATAGATTCGCGGAGCTCAAATTAACTGTTCTCATTTTGAAACCGTATTATAGTATACAAATATTGACTGATTTCGAGGGCATTAGTCAAATCTATTTCCCTCGAGGGTGTGTAAGTGAAAACTATTTCACGAGGCCGAAGGCCGAGAGAAATAGTTTTCCTTTCACACAGGAGAGTAGATAAGCAGATGCAAGCCTACATTGCAGTATTATTACTAGTTTTGATGAGTTTTTTTTGGTCTTTACTAATTAATGCCCTAATTTTATTATTTCCCTGCACTATTGCAAATGAATGGAAAATTTTGAAAGAAAATGTTGAAAAAAAACATTTAGGGAAAGAAAATTTTAGAAAAAACAAATTTCGGAAAAAAAAAATTTTGGAAAAAAAATGATGAAAAAAATTGGGACAAAAAAAAATTGGAAAAAAAAGAATTCGGAAAAAAAAAATTCGTAAAAAAAAAATTTCGGAAAAAAAAAATTTTCGGGGGAAAAAAAAAAAAAAATTTCGGAAAAAAAAAAAAATTCTGAAATTTTTTTTTTTTTTTCGGAAAACAAATTTTGGAGGGCAATAGTCCTGGTCAATATACTAAAATAATGACTGAAATGTGACCAGCTCTCAGCCAATGACAGCTCTGCTTTCATGGTCGAGGTATAATAATGATAAACAAGAACACAATCAGTTGGGCCTAAATTAATTGATACTATTTAAGTACAGTAATAGCAATCAGCTTTTAAAATTCACACCTCAAATAAACTTCACACATCACTGCTCACAAGCAGGCTGCTGATAGTTCAGTCATTTTCCCTGGGTGTGGCACTGCAAGCATGATGCTACACCAGTGGCGACACCTGTTAGCAAAATAAGCTTTTTTCATGCAGACGACATAAATGAGCATAAAAATGAAATTTTCAAAACAGAATAGGATAGTTAAGAACCAAATGGAATTTTTCAGACACTACTGCAGTATTGCAAGAGAAATTCAGGGATGTTTACTTTTACCGAAACTAACTGTTTAATCAGGGACCAACTCCATGGCAGGTACAGGCAGTCCTTCATTCTCACTCCACTGTCAGATTCAAAATTTACTATTACTATGAGCTGTTGTTAAGCTAAGTTCGCTGACGCGACGGGCGGCTTCGCCGCCAGTCGCTACGCGAATATTATATCACAAGCTATCACAGTACATACCTGTTGACGATGGGTCTGTTGCATGCGAAGCATCTCGGATTCAATGATTCGAATTCGGTGCAGCCTTGCTTCATGTCTCTGGGCTATCTGATCACTGGAGCCTAGAGTCTCCTGCATATGTTCCCTTAATCTCTGTGCTTCATACTCCAGCTGTCTTCTGTTCATATCAGTCTGCAGGTTATACTGAAATGACAAAAAATACAGAAATTAAATTTCACAATCTTATCATCAAATGTTTTTTTAATAGTCTTGAAATATGTGAGAATTTTAGTTCAGACTGTTTTCCTGACAAATTAAGCAACATATTTTATCACACAAAGTTGTCAAGTGTTAAACAACTACCTCATTTTACAGATAATGTAAAATAACTTCAAATGTAACTAATGTACAATGTTATACTGAAAAGCTTAAACGTTAATACAAGTCGAAATCAGATAATGGAGTTTGTATTATGACAATTGATTTCTTTCATTGATAATTGAAACACAAAATAATCAATACCAAAAGTGGCAAAAAATGATATGTAGAATACAGGCCACCGTCATAAAAAAATAATAATAAAAAAGAAGAAAGAAAAAGTGGATAAGAGATAATAGATACAGACTATTGATTTTCAATACCAGGATCAGAAAGCTTACTAAGATCAATCTGAATACCATGATTACAAATTTACAATATACAGTGCAATCAATCACTTTTCAAATCTGAATCATTTTTGGATAGGGTTAAATGATTAAATGTGTCTCTTTTAAACAGTTTAATTGGTACACATTTCTCCAGTCAACAGGAATCCTCTTATAACAGTTCAGGAATACAGAACTTCATATTTTAGAAATACGGATCTCAATTTTTTAGAGATAAAACTTTCAGTTAGGTCAACCACATCTTTTAATTTTTCTCAAATATGAAAAAGCACTTAGTAAGTATCACTATCAGCAGCAACCTGCTGGGGGAGTTTGTATCAGGTCTATTTGGAAGCCTTTTGGATGATAACCCAGTCCCTGTATTTCTAACCAACCAATACACGAGGTGGCAGCACGAGGCAGGTGCACACTGTTGCTGAACCATAAATGCTGTATGGCTGAACTGACACAGCTTCTGTTTCACTTTCAGCCCAAATTTTCCTCCACACATTTAAAAAAAAAAAAAAAGGTACACAGACATAGGCCTATAACTAAAATTGAACTATGAGAATGACTAAATTTATATAAACAGAGTCACTGTTCGAGTGATGACATATACAAAGTCTTTACTGAAATTGAAGAGGATGACTTTCAACACTGAAAATTTGTGAAACTAGGCTACTTAAGGTATTTTAGCATTCTGGTAACGCCTTTACATACACACATTATTTCACACACTTCAGTGACATTATACTATAACAAATTTAATAATTTAATAATTTCTTCATTATTTGTCGGAGTACACATATCAGCATTTTACCTCATACCAGCTTCTCAATGCTAAGATCTAATGTACCTCATACACTTGACATGCCAATGCCCACAAGAAGATATGGCTACTTTTCAAGGTCCTTTCTGCTCCAAGGTCACGGTTTCTGCTAATATCTCAGTTCAGATGACCTTTTTCAAGGTCATGGGTGCCCAAGAGGACCTCAAAAGGTCACGTGACTTATCATTCTTTCTTCCCTTCAATCCCTGAGCACCACGTGACCTTCTAATTTACTCTTCCCCTTGGGAGTGGGAGAGTAATCACAAAAGGCCCAAAACTGATTTATTTATTTTCATTGTACACACAAATGAAACACCATACATGTAGATATTTAGCTTTATTACTTTACATCAGAAAAGGTGAACTAACATGAAATTGGAGACTTTTGGAGGCATGTGTTAAGTGTAAGATTACAGTGTCGTTTTCATTAGCAAAAAAGTTAGGTTTGGTTACCTTTTTGGCAAATGGCATAAAGATTGACACAAATCCGTTTTTACCAAAGACGTTTATCTGCATGAAATTCAGTGTTTGGCTTTTTTAGGTTCAAACTGCACGAAAAATCACTACTCTTCCCTCCAAAACTCAATTCAAAATTATAATTCGAAGTATCAATGTGTCAATGCTACTGTTTCTCCAGCCAATTCAGCATAATCTGTCAGAGGCAGAATGACAGATAGTTCATCACAGCAGATGTCCGTTGACCAATTTTAAAAGACAACACAACTTCTCCAGACATCTATGCAAACAATACACTTTTAAATCTGCCCTTCCTTGGTGGACCCTTGGGTCACAAACAAAGAGGAAGATATATGGCATGTTTAGTTATTGATGAACTTCTTCCTTGCCAATCCTTGCCCTTATGGATGATCTATTGACCTGCCTGCACTGAGTGCTCTTGTCTGTACTCTATGGACACATTGGACACCTGTAGGCCCTTGTCTCCATGATGTCTCATTGGTATTCCTTGGTGACCAGTTGACCATCTCTGACCTTTCAGATGACCATTGCAGACGAACTCTACAGATGGACACATGTAGATGAGTTCCACCCAGACTGATAGACTGTTGAGCCAAATCCCATGTCTATCATCCAGTTATCAGTCTCAATAATACAATTGATGGGTCTATTGGGACTCCACAAAGGGACCTGCGTGGAGTCCTGAGGACCTAGGTGACTGATAAAAGGTCTTATTAAAATGCAATAGAGACATTGTTATGCATGATCAAGAGGGGTTAAATATTGTGATGTGGCGATAAGTTCATTTACTTCATCCTGATGAATTTCTGAGTAGTCTGAGAGGAGTGATTTGGATCTGAGTGAATGACTCAGTCTCAGAACAAGTCACTGAGAGAGTCAAGAGTCACAGGCAGAGCCAAGACAGTCAAGAGTCACCCTAGTCACTCTAGTCAGTCAGGCTCAGTCACTGTCAGTCACCGACAATCGTGTCTCAGGGTCCTTCACTCAGCTCACCAGGGAAATGGAGACCTCATGAAGATCTGCAATGACTCTGCATGGTGTACTGCAAGGGGCAGCTATATCTCCCAGTATCTTGTCCACCCAGACATCAGCCCAGTCAATGCATGGCTATCGTCCTATCCATCTCCCAATGACCAGCCTTTCAGACTGCCATTTTGTATGAGGAATTTATCAGGGCCAGTCATGAGTCCATCTCATTTTCTCAGCACTGCAAAATATTTTACTGTAAATGTTACATGACTGTGCAATTGTCGCTGTAACTGCGCAGACGGTTGACTCCTTATGGTCTGTCATCGGAGTCCTACATTCGTCCATGAAAACTATTTTCTTATTGCACTGTATTGGTGGAAATACTGGTTACTGCGGAATGGAGAGGGTAACAATAAGTAAGAAAATATTATTATGGAGCGCCCCCAAATCCGGAGGGTGCTAATCGCTGAGCAGGATCAACACTTGATCCACTGGAACAAATACAATCGAAGTAAATTTACAATTTCAAAATGACAGTAACCTGTAAGCTGAGACTCAACTATATTTTCTAGAACCTTGTTCACCATTACTGCACCAGCACATCAGCCCAGCATTGTACTGATAGCCATTTTAAAGGAAGTTGAAGCAACAACTTATGGAAACTACAGTAAAGTGTTGCAGTGCTATGACCACATGACCAAAACAAGTCAGACCAAGTCCGTCCACCCATCTCCTGACTCTGATCACAGACTGATCATAAACTCTGATCATCTCCATACATGCCATCAACATCCACTGTCATCTGGCAATATTGCCCCCTTCATGTCTTCAGTAACTTCATTCTGGCATTGGGTGGTCGTGGGGTTTATATCCATGTTCATGTTGATTGTCTGTCCTGTACGACACTAAAAACATATTTGATGCAGCAATGTCATCAACAGTACCATCCTGCTTCGAATACATCAATGGTAGAGGATGAGAAAGTCTGTTTCAACCTGCATGGAACCATTGGAATGTCTGGTGTTCTCTTTGTTCATAACATAAATCCCAATATGCACTATGTATGAGTATTTTAAACTTTGAAGGAAATAAAACCTCTAGACTTCAATACAGGTACTAAATTTGTATGTGGAGTCATATATAGACACGTCAATTTTACCCGACCAGATATAAAATACATCATGAAGTGCAGTATAGTTGCAAGGAAACTATACATAAAGAAAGTTTGGTTCATATGTTGTTCAGATTCATCCTATGAAGAGCACACAAAATACTGATGGTTGTGGTAAAAGTAGGACATCCCATTTGCATGTAATAATCAACATGTTTTGAAAAGCAACAAGGCATTTATTTGAAAAGTGGGGCCAAAACTAAAACAGTCACTGCCTGGCAGTGAATTATCCAATTACCTTGGTTTATGACTTTTCTGAAAGAACAGGGATAGGACTATCAAGGAAAAATATAATGATACTTTTTATCCATGTTTTCACTTAAGTAGGCTCAAAAACGATCAAAAATGGAGTTTTAAAAGGTCCCCGCTTTTTAGACCCTATTTTGAGAGGCTGGCATTTTCCCGCCATGCAGCCAATTACCAAAACAATCATTTTACCTGATCTCTAATGCCTTGAGGTACAATAAAAAAATATCAGGTGATTTTTGAAAAATGGTCTACTATTGGTTTTCAGGGCAAAAAGACAAAAAAGCCGACTGTCACACCTTGGTGTGACTATTCAACAAGTGACATTAGTGTATTTTCTCACCACTAAAACCACATTAACCCATGGCAATATATTTTATTTTTGTAGTACTAGGTCCCATCTTACTTGGAAAAGTCAAATTACATTCCTATAGTCATTATTCACTCAGCAGTGACCCCTCCAAGCACTGTAACGACCGGGATAGTTCGTGTAACGTACCTCACGCTGACAGAAAACTGTCCAAAATGACTAAGTCCAGCCTCCAAGAAAATCACAGTGATCATTGTGACCTTTCTCTGTGACTGTCGTGACTGTACAGTGACTGTCATGCTTCAAAAGTACAATACTGTCTACAATTTGTTTACATACTGTTATATATATTTTTTATGTATAGATATATAGAAAATTAATACAATTCTCTATTATGGATAGTGCCTCCCCCCTCCCGAAACATTCGGGCCAATTTTCCCGTGGTCAGCCTGGCTACACGATGCCAGGGGGGTCACTCCCAAAAAAATCAAAGCCTACAATTATGAAAAATAATTTTCATGTGGTTTCTCGTACCAGAGTGGTTTATTAATGATTTTAAGCAGCCCTAGGATGCTTGTTTTAATTATTTTGTGAGAAACTGATTTCTGTGTGTGTGTTTTGATTTCTAAAACCTCCACCTTTAAAGTGATAATCCACCCTATACTGGCATTGCCCTTCTGTTGCACAGAAGAGTACTATAATATCTCAGGCAGATAGCCATTACTAAATATAACAAGATTCAATATCGACTTAAATAAAAATGTAATATTCTAAATCCAATACCAAATGTGTCTGTTTGACAATTTTGCAACTTTTTCAAAGACAGCAACCAGCTGACAGTTTATCGTTCTGTCTGATGGCTCAGCTCAATCTGATATGAAACTTTAAATACAATTTGTGAGCTTAAAATGATATTAATGGAGATATCAGAGTGATCATTGTGACAGTATTATTCTGAATATTGTGGTTGTAATCTATTACAGTGACAGACTACGCATTTTGTATGTATTGCAGTAGTGGATCCAGGGGGAGGGGGTTCAACCTGGGCTGTTGGATCATTTTAATGTAGAAAAATTAAATCCCAATATTTTTTAATGTAACCCCCCCCCCCCACGACATTTTCTGGATCCGCTTCTGTATTATATAATAGTACTTATTTTTTATTCTCGATCCGCCCCTGTTAACATATGTATATTATTTATTTAATGACATAACTGTGTTCTGTCACCAGGCCTACACAAGAGCAATGCCCCAGTCTCATGGCGAGGACCGGGAAAAAATGGCCAACCCGGCGACACACAATGTTTATGTAACGATTATATAATTAATTAAAAGCATATCACGATTATATAATTAATTAAAAGCATATCACAGTGGGATATACATGCTATGTTACAGAATATATAATACAATCACAATGATAACTCTTCTGACTGTCACAACAGTAACACAAACAGCTATAGAATCTTATTGACAGGCAATAGTTTTCATCTATATTTCAAGCATGAAAATATCAGTAAATAAGAATATGTACTATTCAAATCACCAGTTCTTTCTCACTCCAGCCCCATGTATTGTATATGTACCCCCCCCCCCTACTCGGTGCCTATTATATGAAACTTGAGTGGAAGTTGGTTGAAATATACATTAAATACATAATAGCTGTTTGCAGATTGGTGGTCCAAAAAGTTTCAAAATCAACTTTCAACTTGATCGGGTGATGTCACTGGCTTAAAAACGTTTTGTTTATGTAAGATGTGGTTAATCACTTGATGCAGTGCATATCAAAATATTAAGCAGCATAGGTGACATTAAAGAAACTAAATGACTTAAGGCGCTTATCCAATAAGAAGATCAGGAGACCAACAGAAAACAGCCAATGACATGACAAAGCCATTTGCAATTTGAAAATAAGAAAATACATTTTTCCAGGAAAGTGAATCTACCTGGTATGTGCCCCCATATCCCCTCCGGCCTCCCGCACTAATGTCTAGTAAACCTCCCACTATACCAAAGTCAACTACACTAATAAGTTGGCTTTCTTTTCTGTGACTTTGGTGACTAAATATTGCCTAAACCTACAGTCCATGTAATGTCACATATGACTACACATGTAGTACTTTGACTCAGGTGATAACTCGTCTAGCTTTTTGGAAAATAATTTTGGGAATGTTACTGTTTTTATACCCACACACATTATAGCCATGTGATAATAAGTCTGTGGTTTGTCATACTATGGTTACTTTTGATTGCAGTGACTTTGGTGACTGAAATGAATAATGTCTTGCCTATTGGCAGACAATAAATGTAAATCCTTAACTGGAACTATCATTGTTACTAAGGGGGCAGCCATTTAAAATCAAGAGGGGGGAACCTTGGAGTTCCATTGAAATAAACAATTTCCTGCCAAGGTACTCTCCCAAGAAATTAAATGGTCGCCCCCTAATGAGAATATTAGAGGTAATCCCATTATAAAGCTAAGTAATGTGAGTTTTGTTACTGTGATGACTAAATAATGTTTTTTCAATAATAGCGAATATGTGACAGATTCCAAACCTACATACCATGCTTTGTGACTTAATTACTGTGACTATGGTGACTAAATAACACACTGCCTTAGTGCCTTTACAATAATTTTGAGAAAGTTGCTGCTTCCAAATGATTTTGCTGTGACCATGGTGATTGAGTAATTTCTTCCTTTATGACACCCAAATTTTTAAAGCATACTTTAAAAGCCAAACATACACCCCTGCAGACCTTGTAATGCGATTTGCATCCCTGTAGCTACAAAATGACTTGCCTTTTGCTATTTACATTAACTTTGTGATTGATTGCAACCCAACAAACCATGTAGTGCAACCATCTTTATTGTGACTATGATGACTGATACCCAAAGTTTTAGAATTTGCTGGTACCGAACATATATTAGGCCTACTGTGACTATGGTGGCTAAAAGATCACTTGCCTTTTGCTATATATATTTCAACTGTGTGATTGATTGCAATCCAACAAACCATGTAATGCAACTTTCTTTATTGTGACTATGATGATTGATAACGTTATCACTTCCGACACCAAAATTGTTAGTATCTTGCTGGTATCATTATATTAGGCCTACTGTGACTAGTGTGACTAAAAGATCACTTGCCTTTTGCCAACTGTGTCATTGATTGCAATCCAACAAGCCATGTAGTGAGACTTTGTTTATTGTGACTATGATGAGTGATAACGTTATCACTTCCAACACCAAAATTGTTAGAAACTTGCAGGTATCATATATATTAAGCCTACTGTGACTATGGTGACTAAAAGATCACTTGCCTTTTGCTATATACATCAACTGTGTTATTGATTGCAATCCAACAAACCATGTAATAAAACTTTCTAAAGTTATTGTGACTATGATGACTGATAACTTTATCACTTCCGACGCCCAAATTGTTAGAATCTTGCTGGTACCAAATATACATTAGGCCTACTGTGACTATGGTGACTAAAAGATCACTTGCTCTATGCTATTTACATTAACAGTGTCATTGATTGCAATCAAACAAACCAGGTAATGCAACTTTCTTTATTGTGACTATGATGACTGACACCCAAAGTTTTAGAATTTTGCTGGTACCAAACGTATATCATGCCTACTGTGACTATGGTAACTAAAAGATCAATTGCCTTTTGCTATATACATCAACTGTGTCATTGATTGCAATCCAAAAAACCATGTAATAAAACTTTCTAAAGTTGTTGTGACTATGATGACTGATAACTTAATCACTTCCGACGCCAAAATTGTTAGAATCTTGCAGGTGCCAAATACATATTAGGCCTACTGTGACTATTGTGACTAAAAGATCATTTGCTCTTTGCTATTTACATTAACAGTGTCATTGATTGCAATCAAACAAACCAGGTAATGCGACTTTCTTTATTGTGACTATGATGACTGACACCCAAAGTTTTAGAATTTTGCTGGTACCAAACGTACATCATGCCTACTGTGACTATGGTGACTAAGAGATCACTTCCCTTTTGCTATTTACTTTAACTGTGTGATTGATTGCAATCCAACAAACCATGTCATAAAACTTTCTAAAGTTATTGTGACTATGATGACTGATAACTTTATCACTTCCGACGCCGAAATTGTTAGAATCTTGCTGGTACCAAATATATATTAGGCCTACTGTGACTATGGTGACTAAAAGATCACTTTTCCTTTACTATTTACATTAACAGTGTGATTGATTGCAATTAAACAAACCATGTAATGCAACTTTCTTTATTGTGACTATGATGACTGATAATGTCATCACTTCCGACACCCACATTTCTAGAATTCTGCTGGTACCAAACATATATTAGGCCTACAGTGACTATGATGACTGAAAGATCACTTGCCTTTTGCAAAATACATCAACTGCTGGCACCAAACATTTATTAGGCCTACTGTGACTATGGTGATTAAAAGATCACTTGTATTTTGCTAAAAAATTTACTGTGTGATAGATTGCAGTCCAACAAACCATGTAATGCAACTATCTTTATTGTGACTATGATGACTGATTTATGTCATCACCTCCGACACCCACATTTCTAGAATTCTGCTGGTACCAAACAAATATTAGGCCTACAGTGACTATGATGACTGAAAGATCACTTGCCTTTTGCAATATACATCACTTGTGTGATTGATTGCAATCCAACAAACCATGTAATGCAACTATCTTTATTGTGACTGTGATGACTGACAACGTCATCACTTCCAACACCCAAAATTGTTAGAATCTTGCTTTTACCAAACTTATATTAGGCCTACTGTGACTATGGTGACTAAAGGATCTCTAGCCTTTTGTTATTTACATTAACTGTATAATTGATTGCAATCCAACAAACCAGGTAAAGCAACTATCTTTATTGTGACTATGATTACTGACACCCAAAGTTTTAGAATTTTGCTGGAACCAAACAAATATCATGCCTACTGTGACTATGGTGACTAAAAGATCACTTGCCTTTTGCTATATACATCAACTGTGTTATTGATTGCAATTTAAAAAGCCATGTAGTGCAACTTTCTTTATTGTGACTATGATGACTGATAACTTTATCACTTCCGACACCAAAATTGTTAGAATCTTGCTGGTACCAAATATATATTAGGCCTACTGTGACTATGGTGACTAGAATATCACTTGCTCTATGCTATTTACATTAACAGTGTCATTGATTGCAATCAAACAAACCAGGTAATGCAACTATCTTTATTGTGACTATGATGACTGACACCCAAAGTTTTAGAATTTTGCTGGTACCAAATGTATATCATGCCTACTGTGACTATGGTGACTAAAAGATCACTTGCCTTTTGCTATATACATCAACTGTGTGATTGAATGCAATCCAACATACCATGTAATAAAACTTTCTAAAGTTGTTGTGACTATGTTGACTGATAACTTTATCACTTCCGACGCCAAAATTGTTAGAATCTTGCCGGTACCAAATACATATTAGGCCTACTGTGACTATTGTGACTAAAAGATCATTTGCTCTTTGCTATTTACATTAACAGTGTCATTGATTGCAATCAAACAAACCAGGTAATGCAACTATCTTTATTGTGACTATGATGACTGATACGGTGACACCCTAAGTTTTAGAATTTTGCTGGTACCAAACGTATACCATGCCTACTGTGACTATGGTGACTAAGAGATCACTTCCCTTTTGCTATTTACTTTAACTGTGTGATTGATTGCAATCCAACAAATCATGTAATAAAACTTTCTAAAGTTATTGTGACTATGATGACTGATAACTTTATCACTTCCGACGCCAAAATTGTTAGAATCTTGCTGGTACCAAATATATATTAGGCCTACTGTGACTATGGTGACTAAAAGATCACTTTTCCTTTACTATTTACATTAACAGTGTGATTGATTGCAATTAAACAAACCATGTAATGCAACTTTCTTTATTGTGACTATGATGACTAATAACATCATCACTACCGACACCAAAATTGTTAGAATCTTGCTGGTACCAAACATATATTGGGCCTACGGTGACTTCGGTGACTAAAAGATCACTCAGTCCTGTACTATGCTATCAAATTAACTGTGTGATAGATTGCAGTCCAACAAACCATGTAATGCAACTTTCTCTATTGTGACTATGATGACTAATAACATCATCACTTCCGACACCAAAATTGTTAGAATCTTGCTGGTACCAAACATATATTGGGCCTACGGTGACTTCGGTGACTAAAAGATCACTCAGTCCTGTACTATGCTATCAAATTAACTGTGTGATAGATTGCAGTCCAACAAACCATGTAATGCAACTTTCGTTATTGTGACTATGATGACTGATAATGTCATCACTTCCGACACCCAAATCTCTAGAATTCTGCTGGTACCAAACATATATTAGGCCTACTGTGACTATGGTGACTAAAAGATCACTTGCCCTTTGCTATTTACATTAACAGTGTGATTGATTGCAATTAAACAAACCATGTAATGCAACTTTCTTTATTGTGACTATGATGACTGATAATGTCATCACCTCTGACACCCACATTTCTAGAATTTTGCTGGTACCAAACTTATAATAGGCCTACTGTGACTATGGTGACTAAAAGATCACTTGCCTTTTGTTATTTACATTAACTTTATGATTTATTGCAATCCAACAAACCAGGTAATGCAACTAGTGTGACTAAGATGACTGACACCCAAAGTTTTCGAATTTTGCAGGTACCAAACCTATATCATGCCTACTGTGACTATGGTGACTAAAAGATCACTTGCCTTTTGCTATTTACATTAACAGTGTGATTGATTGCCATCCAACAAACCAGGTAAAGCAACTATCTTTATTGTGACTATGATGACTGATACCCAAAGTTTTAGAATTTTGCTGGTACCAAACGTATATCATGCCTACTGTGACTATGGTGACTAAGAGATCACTTCCCTTTTGCTATTTCCATTAACTGTGTGATTGATTGCAATCCAACAAACCATGTAATAAAACTTTCTCTATTGCGACTATGATGACTGATCAGTTCCGACACCAAAATTGTTAGAATCTTGCTGGTACAAAACATATTAGGCCTACTGTGACTATGGTGACTAAAAGATCACTTGCCGTTTGCTGTTTACATAAAATTTGTGACTGATTGCAATCCAACAAACCATGTAATGCAATTATCTTTATTGTGACTATGATGAATGACACCAAAATTTTTAGAATTTTGCTGGTACCAAACATATATTAGGCCTACTGTGACTAAAGGATTACTTGCCTTTTGCTATTTACATTAACTGTGCGATAGATTGCAACCAAACAAACCATGCAATGCAATTATCTTTATTGTGACTACAATTCTACGGACTTTGACTATGGTGACCTAATAATGTCTTGCCTTCCAATACTGATACTAAGTATGTGACTGATTCCCAACTAACAAACTTTATTTGCTGTGTCTACGGTAATAGAATAATACCTTGTATTCTGACAGTTAATTGTGTAATTTTGCTGGTTCCAAACATACAGTTCTACAGGTTTTTTGATTTGACATTCATTAATGTGACTATGGTGACTAAAATATGACTTGTCTTTCGACATTTATATCACTTATAAATGTGAATGATTCCAACACAACAGATCATGTAATGCAACTTTCTTTAAATTGTGACTATAGTAATTTACTATGCCCTGCCCTCCGACAACCAAGCTTTAGAATTTATTGGTGCAAAAGATATGCCTTTTACAGACTTTGTTATAGTACATTCATTGATGTGACTATATGATAAGTAGCCTGCCGGGGGCCAAAAAAGTGCATAACATGATAGAAATTCATCATTTCTCATCCATTTTATCGGGATTCATATGCTTCCGGATTAGTTTGTAGCCCCCCTGTACCCCCCCCCCCCAAAGGATTCTGCTCAGCCTACACTACGGCCCTGGAGTGTGACTGTTTCCAAATTCATGTGCAAAAAGTAATGCCTTGCCATCTGAAACTCAAGTTTGCATGGGACACTACAGTATAAGACAGACAGGTACCAAGCTAATATGTTGTCAACTTTGCAATGAATTCTAGAGAAAATGAAAAAAGAAATGACAAATATTCCTGAAGATAACCATGATGGACAATGAACTCATCACTATCACCGATGGAGTGATGGTCATAGTCCTTAAGGTAACTTCATATAATTCATTCATAAGCACTAATTTGTTGCATGGGAACTGTTGTGACTTCATGCAGCACATAATACCAAAAATAGCACTGAAGTGACAGAAGTGACTGTTTACAGTGACTGTAGTGATGGTTTTTTAGCGTGACTGTTGTGACTATTGCGTGACCAATTTACTAATTTTTCAGCGATTTTTCATGAAAAATCCAGTGACCTGTTGTCCCCAAAATGACTTTTTCCATAACAGGGACCAACTGGACGAAACATTTGGCATATCAGATTATCGGAATTCGAAGATTCACTTTTTTGCTCCTGGGGACCTTTTTGGCCCCACTTTTCAAATAAATGCCTAACAGCATTCATATCAGCTCATATATGTGCAGGTTACAGAGGCTTGCAACCACAGAATTGTCACAATAGCCATAGACACTATTAGGCAACCACATTGGGCCACAATAACACTATTAAACACAATAGAGAAGTTATCTAAAACGTTTTTACGAGTCTCAAGATGAAAATGAAACAGAGCCATTGCCCTGACGACCACATTTCCCTTCAGTTGGTGGCTACATTTCCTGCCAACTTACTGCTCCAACAGTTTTCTGATTTACACAGACTTGTCACAGAACACAGCCAGTTTTAGTGTTGGTGGTCACATTTTGTGGCTGCTAAAGCTGGCTAAAGTGTCCAGTGGAGGCTCTTATGTATTCCAATGCAAGCAGGGACATTTGGCTGGGACAGAAGGGTCACTTAATGTGCAAATTGTGTGTCCACTGCCCATTGCTTTTGAGCATGAATGAGCAATGCAATTCAGCAGACTTGGATTCATCCTGCACTAAGAGTGTCGTTCCCTTCAGTGAATTCATTCTGTTACTTGTTTGCAACTATCTTACCTGCTGTTTATATTGTTTATATTGTGCAAATGTCTGACAATAGATTGAAATTCACTTAAAATTCCATCTGAGAATTCTAAATAATTTACTTCATGATTAGTTCTCTCATGTGAATTAATCCAGTTGCTTGTTACAGCAATTAATCTTATGCTTTTACAGCAAGACTTAAAAATTATCTTTCTTTACTTTCACAAAAAGGAAAAATTGTGTTAGCTTCTATCAGCCCAAGCTTTAAACAATGGCCTGTCCTTGTGTTCAATGTCCTTTTAGCTAGCTAGCATGATCCATCTAATCGTTTTCTTTCCCAATTATGTTCTCTTTTTTTCCGTCTCCAAAGCGCGAAGACCATGTGCGCGTTCCCAAGGATTTTCCAGGATTCCTAACATTTCTACCACAATCCCGAAGATTTCTTTGCTGTGATAAATGGAACTGTGAGAAATCACACTGCTCTGTTTTCTGGGTTCTAATTCAGTAATTGGACAGAACTGTCCCAGTAATGGAAATACATGCCTTCTGTCTAGTGGTGCTAGCAATAACACTGGCAAACGAGAAGCAAACTTCTTTGCAGACATGTTTGTCTTAATGGAGAAACAGAGTGTGATTCCAATCAGCACTTCAGTCACCTTCATTAGCAAAAAAGGCAATCACGACATCTCCTCTCAAGACTTTCAATCTACAGGAATCTACAGCTTCTACAGCATCTTGTGAAGCCAGCATGGGATGATGGATGATCATGGATCGCAGCATGAACAAAGCATCTTCTATACATCTTCTGTACATGCTAAGAGACACATCAATCACATTAAAGAGTTGCTCTATACAGTTGGTCCTGCAATACATATCTTGCGATAACATATCCCATATGCAGTCTGTTGCTGTAGGACTTGTCGACGACATGCGACAGACCGTCACAGACCAACTTCGGTCCACATAAAAAATAAAATTGTAATTTGATATAAATCCCGACGACTATCTCCTATGAATATTGAATGTTCGCTTGGGGGGGTGAGGGTGTTCATTTAGGGTGATTTTGAGTAAAATAGTGTTAGCGTAGAAGGAAGATATTGAAAATCTCAGGGCGGTTTCTTGTAATAGGATGTTTCTCACACTCAGCACAGAGTCCACACCTCCAAATGAGCCCACTCCAAGGCTACAAAGAGGATGGTCTTAAAGTGGAGGGACTACTGTACTGCTAATGAATGATGCTGTTCAAATTGAGCACAGCCTGTATAGCTGGTGAATATATCTACATGGTGCCACTTGATGGAGTGTCCTCTTTATAATTTGGTAAATCAAGAGATTGCAATCCATCAACGTCTTTTATGTTGTTGATGGTATGTATACCACTTCATTGCCTTATTATATGATTCTGCTTCATACAGTGTCATACTCTGACAGCATGACTACACAATTAATCTATGAGAGTATGAACATAAATGTAGATCTGAGTTGTTCAATGTTTAATGCATTGACTTTCAGCTGGTTAAGGGTGTGAAGACCTGAAGCAGCCTGAAG
The DNA here is from genome assembly GCA_026936325.1 of Platynereis dumerilii. Taxonomy (NCBI): domain Eukaryota; kingdom Metazoa; phylum Annelida; class Polychaeta; order Phyllodocida; family Nereididae; genus Platynereis; species Platynereis dumerilii. Next base: position 5,979,707 of record JAPTHN010000028.1, read on the forward strand.
GGGATGCTGCCTGTGATCAATACACAGCATTACCACATGGGGGATGTTTATGACAATATTAAGCCCTGCTCCGGCTAATTATAATTGATCAGCAGCAAAAATTAGAGCAAGCAAGGCAATCGATGTTTGGGTAATTGCAGAAATCCTTCCCATGATGAAATGAAATGAATAGATGCCATGCTACACAGCACTGCCCTGTTTAACTCCATGCAGCTACAGATCTAGCTGCCTCGTGAAATCTGTTGCAATAGCACAGGAATGTGAGCAAGGAGCATGCTGATCATGACACTTCAACATTGTTGCTCAAGTGATAGTGGAGCATATCATGATATGTGAAATTCACAGAATGAGGAGGCTCAGGAGTGGAGAATGGGGGCCTCTTGAGCACAACCAATTAGACAGACCCTTGCACCAGCTAGATTAAGTGAAAAGGATGCCATTAAAAGCTGCCACTCAGAGTTGAGTCTGTGAATCCTGATGGCAATTGACTCAAATGAAGGATGGCACAGGATGACAGCCATGAGTGATGACAATGAAATGAATGATTCAAAGGATGAGAGGATGAAGAGCACAGTTGTTCGGACTAATAATGACCATCAATGACAAATGCCTACCTTCCACCCAGGCCAGGGCTGCTTGGGTGACAAAACCCTTCTGGATTTGGCCCTTTGTACCTCGTTCAGCCCCTGATTAATGGTGATTTGAATTATGAAGGCCCCAACTAGTCCGAAAACATCACGATAGTTGTATAGTAGAGTTGGACAGATGAGCCCATAAGAAACATTTTTCTTTGGCTCATCCAGTAGAACATCCAGGTTTAAGAGTTGTAATAAAGGAATGTCTTCATGCCATTATAGACAACAAACTATCCTGAAACTTCTATAAGGAAACTTTAACACATCAACAAATGCAGAAAACAGGAATTAATGTGTCAACATGTATCTTGATAATTGCAATGTTTTCAATATCACTTCAATTTACTTTATTTTGCCAAAATGAGCCACCTGTTGACTTCCAAGGAGTGAAAACAATAATAGAACCAACAGCCTCTAATACAACGCGAATCAAACTGCCACAAAGCATTAATGAAAGCAACATTATTAACAAGAGAAATGACAAAAGTTACACAAGACCTGTTATGAACAGATTAATGTTGCGGAAATGAAATGATTCATTCTCCCAAGGTCTCATGAATGATCTATAAATGTCGTGACACACCGAGAAGGCCAAATTTATTTCGAAAGACCAAGGACTTCTTCCAATTTCCATTTTGAATCCGGCTGATTAATGTCATCGTGATGAATACGAACAGCAACAAGGTGATGAAATTCTTCTTCAACCTTCCGAAACAACATGGAAATACATAAAGGGATGTGGATGTGAATATAATGAAGGCAATATTCCATGTTGCAGATAAACCATTGCTGTCAGATATCTCTCTTATTTTCGTGTCACCATCACTAATTTCTCATACAAATGTCATTTTATCATGGATAAACTAATAGTGTCTGTACATGCTGCGGAATCAGAACGAACTTCTTCCTTCCTTCAAAAGATTTCCCTAGAAAGAAATATACCTGGGTAAATAATTGGAGCTTTAAATCTTGATTTATGCAACTTAATAATACGTAGCATAATAATTCTGGGCAATACAGCAATGAGGCGAAAGAAGATTGAAACAACCCAAGACAGTTCCAGTTGACCCAGCCGGAACTGTAATCGAACCTAGGCTCCAAAAATTGGAAGCCGAAAGCGCTATACCAAGTACCAACTGAGCTTATCTCCCTCTCCGGCCGAACACTTTTCGAGGACAAAGACGACATGACAAAATTGCAGAGAGTCTAGAGACTTAATTTATGACCATAATCCAAGGGTATATATGTGAAATAAGAGCCCAAATAATACACTGGAGGTCATAAGAGCAGGGTATATATATTCCATTGTACTGCACTTTGCATAATATGCATATTTTTCCTTCATAAAAAGCTGAAGTAAGAATGCCTCGGTCTACTCCCTGCAGTGACTTGTGACAGGGGAGTCATCCATCAGGGGATGAGAATATGGGATGCTGCAGTGCAGGAATGTGGGACACCTGCATTATCATTAACAGGGTGTGAAGCACTAACTACAGCATCAAGCCATCAACAACTGCCTCGACAGTTGTCTATGCATGGTCACTGGTCAGCAGCATCAAACAGCACCATATCTATTGAGAATACTTATATTAGTATACTTGTAAACAGAATCAGCATCATCAACATTTTAACATCATCAACAGCATAACCCTGAAGGCCTTAACAGTCATCATGTCAGACGTCAGAAGTATTAATTACTACCAAAACAAAAACAGCATAATCCCAACAGTTTTGAAATCAGCAGCTTCATTTAACAATTTTAAAAGCAACACCAACCATCACAGTCATCGCCATAAACAAAAGCATCATCAAAAGCAACACCATCAGTTATACACCCAGAAAATATTCAAGTTATAATCAACAGCATTATAACCCATATCAACAACATCATCATCCATATTATTGGTACCATCATCAGCAGTTCAGTATCATCAAAAGCACCATCGAAAGCAACAACATTATCATAAGACATATCAGCAGCATCATCATCCATATTAAGATTATTAACAGTGCTCTCATAACCCACATCATTAGCAGCATCATCACCAACCACCCACATCATCATGTGATGATCATCAAACAGCACCACATCATAAAACAGCACTGCATCCACATCAGTAGCAGCGAAATGATGTCAAGGCCAGCTCCCCCAGGACCAGCTTACCATGCTTATCCTGCAGCTGAGGCAGCTGTCCCCATCAAAGAACAATTGATGGTTTTTTTTCCAACTCCCAAAACACTAACTGACACCCTAGGATTCAGCCCTGCATTAACCTCCCAATTATTCATTCATCACCCTTGGGAGAGAAAAAAGACAAGCATAGCCCTAATATCCAAGCTATAATGTGCTATGGTTATCAGTGGAATTAGGGCAATATTGTTCACGAAAAAAGGAAAAGGTGAATTGCCTCCAGATTTTAGAGATTGTACAATAATTATCTTAATAATATAATAATATCATTGACCAACAAATTAGGCTGGAATCGAGTTCGTCGCAACTGAACAGGATTATTTTGTAATTGAACGAAAAGCAAACTTTTTGTGTAAAATACATATTAATCATGGAATCTAAAAAAAACAAACAGATTTACTAATTTTTCGAAATAATAGCAAAAAACTGATAACAATAATCGATAATATATTGATCAAGTGATCACATTAACCTTATCAAATGGTGTACGCAGTGGAAATTTATGTCATACATGCCAAATAATGGTAAATGCCTATGGATGCAAGATGTGTGGCCTCATCGAAAACCACTCCATCACTGTGTAATGTGACAAATGCTGCCAAATTCTGAGTGACATCCCTATAGCCTGGCAGACAAGTGGCATTTGCCTTGAAAACATAGAACATACAGACTAAACATTGACAAAACCTTGACAAAAACATCCAGAAAATGCTGGCTAAACGTTAGAGCAACTTCTTTAGAGATAGGAGAAACTAGTAGGAGTTGGATCTGTGTTTGTGACAGGTCCATTACATCTTTGCTTGCCTCCTCATCCCTTCAAAGTGCATCCTGCCTCCCAATTACATGCTCACCTGCAGACCGACAGCTTGCCATAGCTTGCCATACCCATGTCATACCAAATGTCACTTAGCTTACTAGTTGCTTCTGGCTTGCAGGCCAGCTTAGGTTTGCTTATGATTGCTTTGAAGATATGGGTTGAGATGCTTTGAAGATACGTTTTGAGATGCTCATGCTCAGGCTTAAGACATCAAAACAAGACTGGTTGCTGGTGAGGTCCATCTCAAGATAGCATGTTGACAGATCTGGGTTTAGAAACTTGCTATTCCATTTAACTAAACGTGTAATGTAAGTGAATTGCACATTACACAAGAAACCTTCAGAAAATTCTTGCTAATTTCAAGGACAAACTTTCTGGCAGTCTCTTCAAAACATAATTATACTCTAGCACTGTAGTACATCACTAATAGAAAACCAACTTACACTCTACAGAGTACAACATACAGTATAGTCATTAGTCACTAAACTAAAATTTTACATGGAGAAGAGACAAGTCTTAACGGAAATTTCACAGTGCACACCACAAGGAGGTTGTTCACTGGGGTGATACACTTCTGTAATATTGTAAGGCAGACATTTTACCTTGCTGACATACAATACAATTTCTACCAACCCAGTAATTCAGAATAGAAAGTCAAGTATCCTATTTCCTCTTTTGCCCATGTACCATCTCAGGCTGTTGAATTTAATCACATAAACTGCAAATTAGATAACACTGTTAATTTTTTATCTGCTTAGTTTCAAGCTTTTATCCTGATTCACTTAAGGCATTAGCTCCACTCTGTATGTAGGGCAGAAGCAATTGGGAAGGTTCAACAGGAGAGCATTATCCACCAGGATAGATCCAGCAAGATATATCCAGAAAGGCTTAGACATATAGATTAACATTGGACAGATAGTCACAATAGATTAAGATAATTAAAAAAGAAAGAAAGAAAAGATATAGATAGATAGATATAGATAGATAGATAGATAGATAGATAGATAGATAGATAGATAGATAGATAGATAGATAGATAGATAGATAGATAGATAGATAGATAGATAGATAGATAGATAGATAGACAGGCAATGTAAAGATATGCACAAGTCGAAGGACAACAAAAAGCCAAGAAGTTTTATCTTCTATTCAACCAGACTGGGAAAATGAAAAGGAACTTCTTGAAATGTCATGCTCAGAACATGTATTAACTCCTTGCATGGGACACTTATGTTGCTCAATGCAGAAAATATCAACAATGCCAACTGCAACAATGCCAATATGAGCAACATCAACAAGCAACAAGAATAAGCAACAGTAACACTTGACAACACAACTGAAGGTCTCAACATCTTGCATCAAAGATGTGGAAGACAATTTGTCTTTCTGAAGTCTGCTTCACAGCTATAGCTGTGGAAACTGTTATCATATTTATGAGAATGACAGGCTCTTAGCCAAGGAGGAGCTCTAATTATGGAAATATATAAGATCATTAGAAAAGGCGAGAATGTTACCCTAGAATTTATTGCATCATAAAAGTATTGGAGAGCTTATACAATTCCATTAGGTTGTCCTTCAGAATGTTCAGATACAGCTCACCCAATGAATTATGAAGGACCATCAAAGATAAGAGGTTCCACAGCAAACCCTCTAACCACTTTTGCCACTTTTGCATTTTAAATGGACTAAAACACCCAACATAAATAGGTCTGCAAGTCTCTGCTTAGGAATCATCAGGGATAAAATGCTCAGCAGAACTGGCATCTGAATATCTGAGTCAATGTATGCACTAAGGAAAGATGTTTAAAGTAGGTAGAAAGGTAAACAGCTACAAAAATCCTTCCAAACGAATGTTTTTCTTAAATATGTGAGTGTTATTCATTATTCCAGCAGACTGAATGAATTAACTTATTTGCAATATCACAAACAGCAAAGCATTTCAAAAGTTTTTCTTATTTTGTCTCAGCAAATATGTTGACGATATATATAGGTAAACATTAAACACAGATACGTTGTTTGGATAATTATTCATTCACTTCATTTCAACAGTGAATCATGGCATTTTCAGTCAATGTACAGGCAATTTTTAAGGTGTGGCAACATATTCAATTCCAGTCAATACTATACCAAATTACCAATTTGCCTCATTATCATTTAAATAATATTCACTTGATATTTTGTTATTCCTGGGCTATAAAGACATGCAAGTCAAAGCATTTCAGGACTTGACTGAACATGGATTTACATTACTTTGTTGTCATACACATACTTTCAAAAGGCTACTTTTAGCTTCAGCAGTACTTCCAAAGTTACAACCACAGCTCATCTGAGCACTCACTGGGTCTAGAATTCTGGCCCAGAGGACCTCCTCAGAGGACTACCCAGGTGCACTTTTCAAGCAGAATGCCACAGGATTATAGGTAAGTGGACTTTATGAAGGAATAATATGCATGGCCAGGATTGAGTGACAACAGGGACCTGGAAATGTCACAGCTCAATTTACTGCAATAACAGAGGCTGCCAGCTAAAATTCCCTGGAGGAGGTGACCAGTGTGTGAGCCATTAAATCACCAGTAAGCTTGTTGTTATTGCCAATACAATTCTTCTGTGGAAGCATAGCAACTCAAACTCATGGTCTCAGAGCAACTCTGTAAATGGTCTAAATGGTAAGCCATTGTCATGAGTCAGAGGAAATGGTACATGGGGGATTATCCGGAAAGGGAGATGGTAAAATACATTTGGCTTGTGGGAACACTTGCGCTCTACAATAAATACTTCAGGGTCTGGGTGCTGTACTGTACTGAACTACTAACTGGTCTTTCTCCCTAAGTTCCACATAACCTTACTACAGAATTTGGCAAAAATTACATGGTACAGAATTACCCCCCCCCCCTTTTTTTTACTTCGAAAAGTACATTCTTCGCTCAAAAGAAGCAATGTTAGCTATCAAATCAATATTGCAAGTGGCAATAGACCCAACAGAGAAATGGGATTATGGATGGATGGATGATTGGGGCTTTACGTCCTGTATTTATGCACTTGGTAGGCTAATTAGGACAGGGGGAGGACACGGCAATGACAGAGAAATGGGAAAAAACCTTAATTGAGGAAGAGGTCAAATCGAGAAAACACAGCAACTTTAACAAGCTTCCCTCCATCCACCTTCTCTATGCATAAATACAGTAAATTATAAGTATTTGCAGTTCAAAGGACAATGCAACATGTCTGCATGTATAGGTCAGCAAATGCCAAAGAAACAATTTGAGAGCTCTGGACAGTGCTGGAAGTCCTAATTTCACTTATTTTCAGGTCAGTGGGACACAGTGCAATATGTTGTAGCAATAGGTCACAAAAATGACCTGGTGCAGGACACATGTGACAGACAGAATGACCTTTTTGCTCCCTACCCACCTGCCTGCTGGGAGCAAAGGATGTAGCAGCATCCTTTAATTACCTGGCTGTCCATTTATAAGGCATCAGTCCATCCTGCAGATTCCTGCAGCAGCAGCTGTAAATATCTCCAGATCTGACAGAGTAGTTCGAGAAACCTCAACTGACTCAATGACTCATGATTATTGTACATGTGAAATTAAGTGCCAATAGAAGGCCCAGTACATTATTTATAAGCAGGTGAAAGTACATTATTTGTTTCTATGGACAAACTGGATCATCCCATTCTGATAATAAGTCCTTGAAGTCCCTAAAGGAAACTGCAGTTACCTGTTGCTTTCCTTAAATCAAGAGGAGATACTGACAATTCCAAATAAAAAATACAAATTGTATTTTACTATTCACTGCTACAAGTTCTAGCGCGACATTTCTCAACTGAGGTATGCTCAACCAAAATATTAGAAAATGTAAGACAGAGCAACGCCATTGAAAGTAACAACCGACTTGAAAGTGCAACCGAAACCCTCGATTCCTCGGTTTAGTAGCATCCTGCAATTCCGCACCTCAAACATCCTGCAGCTGCTCTAGCTGTTGCTGCAGGGCTACAGATGCTGACCTTGCCCTTAATTCCCTGAACCCTGCCCTATCCGGAGTATCCTCCCCCGCCCTATATGGCACATCCATGCCACATCCCTGGCACCTCCACCCTGAGTCCTCACCCTAATCTTGGACACTATCATGGACACTGCCCTGGCCTCATTTTCTTCTGATCTCTCATTTCCCAACCTGTCTCTCACACGTCTATCTCAAATTAGGCTTTAGTGACACATACATTTAGATGTACTGGCTACTAGCGGCTAGAGCAGCTGACATGCACTTTATCAGTAGCAGTATACATAGAGCCATTGGTCACCACTGATGTGGTGTGTGATGTACATAATGTACTTGCACTTGGAAAAGGAGAACCACTTTTCATAGAAAAACCATTTCACAACCGATTTCCTGAAAAGGTCACTTCGGAATTAACTCAACTGATAAATTACTAAAAGGTCATTTCAGTGTTAATCTTACCGAGATGAAAAATTCGCCCTTCTCGCGCTCTCATATTAAGTTCTGTGTGTTGAGAAGCAATCAAGAGATATAATAATATTCCTTCATTTATAACTTGTTTTTTCATTACTCAATCTTCTGCTACCAGCTGTTTCGATGAAAAAGGCAAAACGTTTACCACAGCATCTATCTTTTGAAGCAGTTCAAACCAATTTAGCACTTTCAAATTAAAGATTAATATTTTCATTCTGTAAGCAGCCATGTGACATTTTGGAAATTTGAAATTCCAGCTGTGAGCAAAACTTGATAATCAGGAGGAAACAGTTTCCAAAAGCTGCCTGGCGGAGTCCATGCATGCCACTTTGAAATGACACTTGCAAAAGATGGATTAAAACCCTATTTCCTACGCTAAAGAACAAAAGCTTAAAACCCGAGCCCATTCATTAAACATGCAATGAATAATTGTCTTGGGTGATGAATGATCTTCCAATTTAATGTGGGACTATTCCTGCTTGGGATAATGATTGTGGTCTCGCCAATCCACAATCTCAACCTGCGAATTTCCTTGTCTTTTACCAGGCAGTTCAGGCACAAAAGCAATCAGCCATTTTTCAAAATCCACCTCATGCTAGTCTACTATATGAGACCAACCCCCGGAAAGCTGCTGCCATGAAGGGAAAGAGAAGTTTATAGCTCAATAAATAATAAATATATGGTTAAAGAACCTTGATTATAATTATGATAGTGAATTTAATGAAATAGTATTTCATGTGATCCTAGAAATATAGCTTGCAAGGCTAAAACTTTATTGAAAGTTAGTCCCCATATACAATTATACATATAAGAAGAACATAAAAGCTTTCAGACAAATGCACTAAATATAATTCAAACAACAACGGAATCAACTTTATTTGAATAAAGCAAAGGCACCAAATGTATCAGCCAATTTCGAAACATAAGTTCTGTCACATGGACAATATAAGAGATTTACTCAAACAAGGCAATGTCCAAAAACTGTCAACTAGATAAATTAATCCAATAAATTAAATTTTACACGTGCACCATTCGCGACATCCTATAGATAATTTGAATGAAAATATATACACACGCATAATTGCAATGATCAACTTTCAAGAAAATATCAAATTCCACCTTCTTCATTGAAAAAAAAAATTCTCACTTCAATTCCATCAAAAAATATCCCATTTCTGTATTGAGCAAGATACCAGACTGAAAGCTTCACAAGAGACCTTGGACAAAGTTGGCCAAAAACTGTTTGAAACTACCAAGGCTGTTTACCACAATTGAGCTGTTTATCACACGAAACATCTGAGATAGAACTTGTTTCATGCTGATCCTCTGATCCAATTAATAATCACACTTTGTTTCTGTAGCATCTTGTAATAAGCTGGTGTCTACAACAATAGGGCTAATAAAACGAGCTCTGCAGAAATTGCATTGCGTGTCATGTGCACAAAGCATTTGGAAATTCCATCAATTCTAGCTGCCACCATGTTGCTGCCATGTTGCATGGAACCACCAAAAAGACTCGAAAAAGTTAGCCAGAATGAAAGAATGGAAGACGCTTTATTTAATGCATCGAAAGTTAGAATAGCCTCATAAGCTTGTCTGGCGAATCATGCTTCAGTTGTTATAAATATTGGTTCTTATCATTGTTGATAAGTTAGTGATAACTCGTAATTCTTTTCAATCCTCATTTAATTACATATATTTAAATACATACATTGATCTAAATATTATTTATCGCCAAATTTCTGAGTGTTATCCATCTTAAAAATTTAATCCCAAAACCTAATAAAATGTTATTCTAAATGACTTTCTTCATAAAAATAATTACGATGATTTGAGTATATAACATTCATTCCACATTAGAGTTCCCGCTCACTTTTAACAAAGTGAGGGTTCCTTAAATTAAACTTAATGAGCAAAAAGTCCAATTGTTTAAGGTGGATTGGCAATCAATCAAAACAACCAATAAGCTATATACCAGGACTTGACACGTGTCAAGAAATGTCTGAAATTATTACATAATCTGAGCAGACGAGAATGACTAATTACTTGTCAACAAAATAATTGTTGTCGTCTGCGGTCAACCTGTACATTTTCCAACTTGCAATTGTTGCGGTTCATTTCGTGAGCAATTTTACAACTTTTGCGAGTTGGATTGTTGTACTTGATGTAAAGATCTAAACCAGTAAATGGGAAAAGAACGAAGAACAAAGAGTAAGTAAATAAATTTACATTAATCTTTTTACAAAATTAATCTATATTTGGAGAGTGGGGTTAATACCAGATATAAAAAAGCTTTACAGCAATTTACTAAAGACTAAAATGATAGTTCACAAAGTAAATTAGAACTAGAAAAAAATTTTAATACCAGATATAAAAAAGCTTTACAGCAATTTACTAAAGACTAAAATGATAGTTCACAAAGTAAATTAGAACTAGAAAAAAATTTTAACGTCGAAATAGTTACTAGGCAAAGTAGGCATAGATAGAAATAAGATAGATAGATAGATACAGATAAAGATAGATAGATAGACAGATAGATAGACAGATAGATAGATAGATAGATAGATAGATAGATAGATAGATAGATAGATAGATAGATAGATAGATAGATAGATAGATAGATAGGCCTACTAGTTCATGTTAGGTTGCGTTGCATTAGACCAAGCAGTTCTCCATTTTTATGAGGTTAATATTTATTTCTTCCGCTCTTTAATATTGTTCCTTCCGCCATTTGTGGGCTAGAGAATGGAAGGCCTATTTTTGGTATTTAGAGCATGTTGGTCTTCAAATAGAACATGATCAATGAGTTTAGCAATGTGCATTTTCCTGTTGCTGTTTCTTGCTCTTTTTTGGGCAAATACTGCTGTTTATTGGCATAGACAGCTGTTTCTGGGCTGGGAATAATGTTGTTTCTGTTACTCTGCTTTGGGAAAATGGGAAAGGGGAATCTGGGAAAACCAAGGGACATGCACTTTTAATGTCTCAAATAACAGACAGCTTGTTGTCACCAGTGCAAATACAGCCTGCACCCTGGCCCTGCCTACCTTGCCATGCTATTACAGGGTGCATTTGCATCCAAAATGCATCATTTGCAAAGCTCCATTCACTGCCAATGTGAGCATTGCATGACCATTAAACCTTGTGTCAGTAAATGCAATCAACATGCACAATCAATCTCCCATTCTTCCCAGACTTACATATTACCATTACAAATGTAGGTGCATGCAATTCCATTGCCATGGCCTTGCTATATCAAGGTTCTCTTTTTGTGTCTAAATCATAATGGAAGTCTGAGTCTGATAGGAACTTTTGAACAACATGTGCAGACTTTGCAGGTGATTCGTTCATTTTTTCTTGATTTATTTTTTCATTTCTGATAATCAGTCAGCTGCTGGCAGCCTGGACACACCAAATATAGTACATGTACTCAACTTGGAGATATTTTTGTTGCCAATATCTCAAACCAAAAAGCTGGGTGGAATGTCATAGCTAACTCCATACTTTTTGTGAATTAAAACACATAATGACGAATACGGTTCTTATGATATGCTTTGAATGCTAGGCAGTATACAATACGATACATTAGCTTTTCAAGGAAAAAAAAACAAGTAGCTGCACTACGTAAAAACTATATCATTGAGGAACAAATTATTATGGAAACTTCATGCAGTCTACCAAAATAGATTCAGAACTTCTATTCTACAGTCTTGTTTTCTTGATATGATTCCATTTGATACACTCAAAAGTCAAATTTCGACACTATGTCATGTGGATATATATAAATATACACACAATATTCAATTTCTTTTCATATTCAGTTAATATTTCATTCTTGGTCCAAAATTGCCATGCAGTCCTTTTTTTCTGTGCAATTCTCCAGTTACATGTAGGTCACAGTAGGTGCAGAAATACAGGAGGTACAAATACAACGAAATGACAATAAATATCCTCTAATGTCAGGAAATATTGCTTTATTAGTAGGACAAGAGGCTTAATAGTCGTGTAACGTTGTTTGTAGCTAATAATGGCTGTCCAAGAATTGCTTGACATTGCTCAATGACCTTGGCAGACACAATGGGCAGCCAGGAAGGTCAGATCAAAGAATGTCAATATCAAGATGGGCCCAAAGGCCAGTGGTGCACAGCTCAATAATGACATTTTGTTGTCATGTCAGAGTCCACTGATATGTCACATGTGTCAGTGTGTCAGAATGTCGTACTCGTATGATTACAAGCAGTGTCAGTTATATCAGACTTGGATTTATAAGAAATTCTTGAATGGTTCTGTGTTATTAAAGACCATGTTTTCTGACCTACATCCCATATAATCTCGATATTCTTAAAGCTGTGTGTAAAGGTTTGTCTTTGCATATTTTTTTTGTCTATTTTCCTTCAGCCATCACATCACAGTTGATCCTTGCAATTGCAATATTCTAACAAAAAATAATAATAATATTTAGGCCTCTTTTCTGACCAAAATATGTTGGTCTCAGTCTGCAATCAGCGTAACTACAACAGCAGTACATGATTCAAGATAAGCCTGACTTGACAGAAGAATCGACAGAATCTGTCATGTGGACAACTACTGAGCCAGTCTGACATTGTGATACCAGTTCATACTACATGTCACAGCTGGACAATGCCAATCTAAGGATTAAGGCAATTCACAGTGGATTTCATCACATCTCACAATGTACTCATCTTTGGTCCAGCAACTGCTGTTTGATGTTAAGCTTCCTTGGGACCTGGCCTCATCTCTTGCAGGGTGAAACATCAATGATACAGCAATATCACTGCAGTACAATGATATCCCCTGCTTCCTTCTTTTTTCACAACCATGACCTTCTGAAACTTTTGCACTTAAACTTGCAATGAACTAGATCAGTTTATTTTAAACTAATGCTTTGTATTGCCTTTTTAACAATACGAAGCTTTGCCATGTTAAATTCTATATTTTCTTACTCCTACGTATTTTCTAACATTTTCAAGCTCTAAAGACTAAGGCTGAAACTGAAATATCAATTTCCAATGCACGAATTCTTTGTCACGTACAGATCTCATCACAAGCAAGCCAATTTTAATTTTGAAACACTTCTACATATTCCAGAATATATTTTACCAAGGTAGCAGTATATTTCACCACTCAGAAACTATGTAAGAAAAGCTTCTATGAAATTAGCATTGCATTAGTGTATAGGTCCTAAGAACTTGTCCCTTACAATATGTCACCAATACAAGTGGTAATCCAAGGTCCCAGCATTTGCATGTTCCTGTTACACAGCACCAGTATCACAGCATCTGATTCAACCAGAACAGCAGGTCCAGCAATAACCAGGTATCAACTTGGCTCAGCTTGTCACATTGCCTCTCTTTTATTTGTCCTTTTATTTGCACCCTGGATGAGTCCAGGATGACCACTGTGGTTTGACCCAACACCTCCCTATGGTCGACATGACACAACTTGGCTTTCATTATCTGTTGCCATGAAACTGCTGTTCCAAAAATCTGCATTTGTTGCCAATATTTTATCCTCCTTACTATTTATAATCATTAACTTGTCTACCATCTTTTATGTATTGTCTATCTATCAGTTAAAATTGTATCTCTATATCCATGCACCGATCTATCCATACATCTATCCAAATATTTATTGAAACGTCCCTCTAAATATCTTTATCTTATATTCTATTATCCATTACTTCATACATTCAAGTATGAAAAGTATGAGCAGCCAAGAAAAATCCAAATTGCCTATCTGACGACAAAAATCTAAAATGAGTAAAAAAAAATCCCTTGTGATTTTTTGATTTTTTTTTCACAACTTTATACAGTATGTACCAGGACTGCACCTGTATTGGCTTGTATCAACTGAAAGTTGGCCAGACACAGCTACAGTATTTTCCTCTATTCTGCTTTTATATAAGGCTCCTGGAAGGCAGAATAGAGGGCAGGGCGTGAATGCAGAAGGCTTTGTACAGGTTACCTCTTGTCTGCTCCAGAATAGATTGCATTAGCAAACAGACATCAGTGGATTCGGGATCAATAGTCCCCCACACCACCAGACACGAATTGGACAGAGTTGCAATACAAAACTGCCAGTGCCAGACCAACAGTCACACCTGCGAGTGTTCCTTAGAATATTTGCAACAGCAGACAGATCTATACATACATACTGTATACCAAATAACAGAATTCAACAAGACAAAATTCAAACAGTTGCAATCCAAAACTGCAGGTGCCAGACCAACAGTCACACCTGCAAGTGTTCCTTAAAACATATTGCAACAGTAGATAGATATATTCTTTACCAAATAACAGAATTCAACAAGACAGAAGTTAAACAGTTGCAATCAAAACTGCTGGTGACAGACCAACAGCCACATATCCAAGTAAGACAGAGTTCCTTTCGGAAACCAAAAAGTGGATTCCATATCAACAATCCATACCACACAGTTGGAAGAGTTGCAATCCAGAAACGCCAGTAAATAAACAGTCACACCAGTAGGTAAGTGTTCCTTTAGGCTTTAGGCATTGCCACACTAGACAGATATATTCTATATCAAATAACAAAATTCATGAATTCCAATTTGTTTATATGCTTGTCATTTTCACCAATCAGTGGATTCCAGATCAATGGTTCACACCAGACAAGAGTTGGACATAGTTGCTTCAGATGGTACTAACTGTATACTGGTAGTCAGTATCATTCAATGAGTGTTGAAGATTGATAGTTCAAAGGATTAGGTTGAAAAATGAAGAGAATCAAAAACATACACTCAATTGAGTTCAGACACTTATCCATCAATAATTTCAAGCCATCACCTGCTCCCAAATCCTTCCAAAAAGCTGTCATCCTCATTCCTATAGACACATTTGTTGGCTTTGGTCCAGTTCCAAATCTGTTAAGAGCTGTGTTTATTTTCATATGATGTATTATGAAAGTTATGATGCCAAGTATGAAGTATCAATCATTGGCTACGAATAACATCAATTGGCAAGGCTGTATATTAAGTTTCTAAAAAAAAATCTTAAGACTGATGCAGTTTAAGTAGTTTTAGAGCTGTTATATATATTTCCCTGCAATAGTTTTATCACTAAAAATATTCCAGATAGAAATATATTCCATGGAGTACGAAACAAAAACACAAAAATGTGATATGCTGAGTATTATACGCATTCACAACTTCCCTCTTAGGTCACTTTTTAAGTTCTTCAGTTTTTCAAGCCATTCGGGGAAGAAGAAACTTGTGAACTATTCTGAATTCCTCGTTAGAATCATTAGCGTCCGTATCCACTCAGAGGAATTGCTTAGCGCATTAAGTTAATCCTCGAAAAAGAAGAAACAAACCTCATAAAAGGCAAGGGGGCATTAAAGGAAAGACCGTAGCTTATTTCAGATTCTCCGAATGGTCTTCTCTGCAGACAGAATTGAATTTCGGAGTCCCGAGCAACTCGGCCCAAGGACACCGGCAATTCCCCGGTGCTTTACTTGATGCATGCAAACAAGTGCTTACTTCCAATCCTAGATCCCCAAGACAAAAAAATCTGGATGAGTCTAAGGAGAAGTCTGAAGCTTTGATGGTCGTATTAATTCACCCCATTTGACCCTTCAAGTTTCTCTAACTGGATTGAGTATACTTCTTGAGTATTGAATGCAATGTGTCATGAAATGCCATAAAATGACATGAAGTGCCATGAAGTGTCATGAGCAGGGAAAAGAGGAGGGCCTTGTTTGACCCCCTGTTACTCACAGTTGCCTTAATGACCTTTCCATCCTTCCTAAGCAATTGGAGGGCATCTGGGAAGACAGGCAAAGACACTGAGCCCCCGACCTTCTATTAAGCAGACATTCTTCTCCATAAGAGAAGACTTTGTAGAAGACTTACAAGGGTCACTGCCACATTGACACATTGCAGGAAATAGGAGAATGCTTAATGGCCAGATTGTTCAGCAATGGAGAAGAATGGTTAGCAGACTGAAAAATCTCTAAAACATTGCCAGTCCTGTCCTCCTTTGATTCACGTTGATCTTGTTTTATCACATCCATTTTGTTACAACAACAGATTCCACCACTTTCCAGATGTCCCATTATCTGATAATATCACATGTCACTTCAACTGGAGGTTAAATCATCTCTAATTGTTCCTTTTAAAGACCTTTTGTAAAATGTATGTCTAAAAAATATGTCGATAAGGGAGGTTTAAGATTACTTTTATAATCGTAGAGGAAACAATACGTTGTTCTACCGTGTTCCACAAAGACAACGGCGTACATACAAAACAGTTGAAACTACCGAAGTTCAAAGAAAAAGTCAGTTTCCAATTACAGCAAATCAGGGTAGCTAGGGAGGAACAAAACGAATTCCTGGAATCCTTTGACTCTAAGGGAATTGTATTGAGAATTTGTGAGTGAATTGCAGGAGTTGAGCTGCCTTCTGAAGAAAAATCCAACAGAACAATTCTGGAGAACAATTACTTGAACTTGCAAAGACAGAGAGCCTTTTTTCTCTACAGGAGACCTAGGCTGAGTCTCAGCTCTGCAATGTCATCATTGGTTCAGAGGAATCCTGAGGGCACTTGGCAAATTAACTAATAATTAGATCTTTTCTCTGTCTGAGCCTCTAAGATGAGGTGCGAACCTCTCCCACAACCTCTCCTATTAGGATGCTCTTAAGCGGATGCCCGAGATGCAGCCGCTTCCTGTGCCACCGGCTTAAGCCTAAGCAAAGCTAATGAGCAAGAATCAGGCTTGTTTGATATCAGAGAACAGAGATGTCTGGATCCAACTCTAAATGGCCAAAGAGGTGACAGGTCATGCAGATACTGCCAGATAAGTCAGACCAATTGATTGTACACTTGAACCAACCAACAACTATAGAATTGATGCCTTCGAGTGCTCTTCCTAATGAAAGTCCGTGTACATGTACCTGTACAGATTGACCCTTGTTCATTCTTCCATGGCAATTAATTGAACTTGGGTGCTTTAGTCTGACACTTTGTCAAACTTTCTCATAAACGCACATTGTTTGGATGCAGACCTCCAAGTCCAATGTTTCATTCGATCGGATTATTTTGGCCAAACGACAATCACCAACACACAAAAATTATTTAAATTTCACGCCGGATGAACCGATGAAGCGAAATCATGTGCGTGAGAAAATATAATGAGTCCATTTAATGACATAACATAGAGTAGTCTTCCTGGACTATTTGGGATTATTTATGTATATCTGAGGATTTCAGTTTTTCTGCTGTCTCGGTTTTCAGACGTGATTCGTTTGGCAACACATTAGCAGACCTCTCGTTAATCTAAACCTGACACCCATATGGCACAATAGAGGAGGCAGTGAGAAGTCTTAAGGCCTTCAGTGGGCCATAAAACCAATAGACGAGATTGGAGGGATGACTCAGATAGAACACGAAAGCCGGGGTCATCTTGTGCAGCCGCTACAGCCCGCAAGGATTACGTGTTGGTAGGCTGGGCCTCTGTCAATGAGAGAGAAGCTAACCACTTTTTATGTGGTCAATAAAAGGGCGAAAGGCCAGCATTTGTCTGCAGACACATGACTACGTTACAACGTGAATACGTGCTCACTTTGGCAAGCTCGCCTGAAGTTGCCTCACTCGAGCCGCATCGGCCCGGAATGAACCGATGAACGCGGCCATTGGGCTTCAGCATTTGGTTGTAGCCATCGGCCAAGATGTGAACAGGCAATTTCTATGCTGATCACAGGAGACAGATTGAAGCAGGGCTCGATTAGACTGCACCGCAGCCAGCCGCAGAAATAGAAATCATCCCAAATCAGTCCGAAGACTCCGAAGCAAAATGCAGATTGGACAGACAGATTCCCCACTCAACTTGACACCCTCAGACACATGCAATTGTTAGGCGGGGTGTGGTCCATTGCCACTTGTCAGCTGCGAATTCAACCTGGTGCTTCTAAAGCACAATCTTGTGACTTAAACGCCTCCTTGACATGCCTCTTCGCAACTGACTGTCAACTCTTTTGACACGTTTGGCACATTCTCCCACTCTACCGAGACACCGAAATGACAGACAGGGCTGCGTTGAATCACAATTTTGACTTGAAATGTTCTACACACCCTATTACAGTCCCTTGAGTCTCCCTAGAGTCTTTAAGATTCCAAATCTACCAAATGAATGCTTTTCAATATAGACATCTATCCTTTTCTATGGAGCAATATCTAGTGCGATAAGTACATATGGTGCTGCAATAGCATGACCATTACTGAGACAGTGGCTTCTTGGCATCTGGAATTTAAGATTCAAATTGGAACCGTGAATACTTTCAAAATAGAAATCAGTCTATTCTTTTCTATAAAAGCAATAGTAGCATACGATTCTGCAGTGGAACATTAACAAGAACCATCCTATCGTAAATGAAATTACTTCCTGGGATATGACGTCAAACCAGCTGATACCAAGACCAAACCAAATTGGTTACTTTGGTATCTTAGGAGTCCAGCACCTTAATTAACAAGCTGTCAAAGACCGGTGGACTTTCCAACATAAGCTAGTGGGATCAATAGTAATCTTGGCCTCATATTCCAGAAACGGAAGGGTTACGGCATAAAAAGGCAAATATACGAGAAACAGCCAGGAAGATATGTGGAAATAGAGCGTTGGTAAAGTGATGTAAAAGGCACTAACTCAATGGCGGATAACGGATGAAGACAAAAAGTGAGCGAGAAGTGTTGGCCCCAAGGTCCTTGGGTCTGAATTGCAAATCAAAGGCAGGAGAAGAGCAGCCCTGGCTTTATTAGGAAAGGATGACCTTGAGTGACCTTGGGTGACCTTGGAGGGGAAGACATGACCCTGGTCGTGCTGAAACTGCTGGCAGAGGGGGCTGATCACATCTCACAGCAGAAGATGCACTGCTACTGGCTGCCAGTTGCTGGCTAAATCTGCAGCTGAATCTGCAGCTGAATCTGTGCCATGTTGATGTAGCTGTCTCATCACTGGGAGATGACTGAAGCTGTACTACAAAGACTATCTCTTAAGAATCTCAGACTTTTTTTGTTGCTACTGATTGTAAAAGAGACTGTTAAACAGTCATATAAGCTGGTAATCACAGCTTTAAGCTTCTCAGAAACTTTGATCATCGAGTGCTGATCTTGCCCTACCTTTTTTCTCTGCCTTTTTTCCATGCTGCTGTCAGTGCTGTGTTCCTCCAGAAAATTAAAGACATGCCATAAAATCAACATTGCCTTTTTCTATGCACTGATTGGCCCCATGATTACAGGCCAGTTGCAACCTGCACTGTTTGGCTCACCTCATCATTGAAGCAGGCAGTTTATTGCTAAAGTACTAAAACATGGCCAACATGGCCAAGACCAGAATGACTTTAATTGGGAAATGACTAACTCTATTGATGGATGCCCTGTGTAAAATGGACATGATAGAGATTGAGAAGCTTAACTGCTGGGTCCAATCTCTATCAATTGCACTCTGTGCATTCTAAATTTGAATCAACTTGGAATTCAAAACTTTAATCCATCTCATCCAGACAGTCCACACCGATGTAAAAAGTTTGATGGCACATTCTTAGTTTCCGAACTGGGCAGAACGACCGATAAGTGCTGTTATGACGAGACACAAGGACTGAACTCTCCCATTTGAGTGTTTCGTTCTTTTGAAAACAAGCCTTTTTAGGAGTGGAATTTCGGCTGGAGTAGCACCATTCTGTCTCACGAATGGCTGGAGCTGCAAACTAGAGAGTAAGGTGTTATGGTTATATCGCATGATATGCTGCTATCAGCCTCCAAGATGTGGCCATGGCCTGCCATCAGCTGGCCGGGCTACCATCAACCTCTGGGCTATAACGGTTTCCCTTTCAAACCAACCGCTGCCCAATTTGTATCAGTACAACAGCACCAGGCCCATAAGCAACATCAGTGGCATCAACATCAGTAGTAGCTCCAAAGCTTCAACACTCAGCAGCAGCAGCAGCAACCAGAGTAGCATCCTTCATCCCTCCATCTGGCAGCACGTCCCACAAGGCACAAGACACCAAATGTGGCGAGATGGGCACGTCCACAACAATGCTCAAGATTCAGGCTCAGAAGCAGAGCCCCACAGAGCATTGGCAGAGCCCGGCAGGCCCTCCAGAAAGAGCAAGACAGGAAAATACAGAATAGGTCATAATGGTATCATCCTGAATGCTATGAGCTACAGCAGCAACTTGCCAGCAAGAGGCAGACCTGAGATGGTTACAAATAAAACACTTGTCTGCATCAGCATCAGCAACTCAAGATGCACCAACCCAACTGCACCAGATGGTGTATCAAGTACATTGCAATATTCATGTAATATGTGTGAGATATTCCCATGAGGTCCAGCAAGGGCAACCGTGAAGACAAGTTCATCTAAATGTATTCACCAGACTCCCACGAGGTTATTTGAGATTTGTCAACTTGAAAGTAATTTACAGAATGGCCATTTTCATCCACCAGTGATTTAAGCCACTCAAGCCAATATTTGCCAAGACCTACTCCGACAACCATAAATCCGAAGGAAGTACATCGACTCGTGGCATGACGCAGGGAATCAAATATACAAATGGGATAAAAAGAGCTAAAAAGTATGAGGCAAACTCGGCCGACCACAAATCAAGAGCTGAATCAACAGATTACAGCCGGAATCCGGTGCTGTGTCAGGTGCAATGAGTGCAAAGCGCTTCAATCTCCACTTGGCGGCTACATTTTTCCCAGTATTTCTTCACCGTTGTTTGCTTGAATACATTGTGTGGCTGCTACTGATGTTGCTGCTGATACTCATTCTGTTGGTGCTGCTGATGCTGATGATACTGGTCTAAATGCTACTGATACTGCTGTTGATACTACGGCTGCTGACACACCTTCGGTTGATGTTGTTGATGCTGTTGATAATATTCATAACATTACTAATAATGCTGCAGCTGTCACTGTCACTTCTGCTGTCGATACTGCTGCTCATACTGCTGATACTTGTGACACTGATACCATAACACTGATACTGATACCACTCATGCTGATGATACTGCTGATAACTGCTGCTACTGATACTACTGGTGATGCTGTCATTGCCACTGATATGGCTGCAAATGATACATGTGTCAGTTGGTTATTATACTCATGGTGATATTGCTGTTGATACTGCTATTGCATGGTACTGATATGGCTGCTAATGATACTGCATTGGTTATACTTATTCCTTTTGAAACTGTGCTGCTGCTGTGGATACTGATGCTGATACTGCACCTGCTGATCTGCTACTGATACTGCTGCTACTGATACAGAATTCTGCTACAGAGCAGTGTTGGTTGTAGCTGCTCAGAATTGCAGATGAGGCAGGGTGTTCTTGCCTCCAAGGACATGGGCCATAGTTCTTGAACGAAACTAGAAACCACAATGCACCTATGCACTGGCAGCCAGTCATAATGGTAAAAAAAATGCAGATCTTGTCTTTAGTACCTCTTCATTTCCTCCTAAAATGTCCCAGAGCGAAAGAAAAACTTCAACGCCAACTCTTCGAGAGACTTTTGTGGCAAGTTATGGCTAGTTCTCACGACGGCGATTTGAGAGCGACGCATCAAGAGAAGTCATTTCTTGGAAGGTTGTGGCGTAGAACGTTGGTTTTGGCACATTACGTAATCAATTAGTGTCATGTGCGACGCTTAAAGTTAGTAGCCGCGGTGAGTCTTGAGGTGTCCGCGGCGCTTCTTAAGCTTTCTTCGCCGCGTTACGCCTCTCTTTCCTCAGCGCAGTTCCAAACAGACGCGTCGCACTTTGTTTTGGAATTCGGCGAGGCTGCTTTTACTTCGCCCAATGTTGTTTCCTCTTACGCCGCTGATGGTTGTGAGGCAGCTACGTCTGAAATTGGCGACCTGCGACGCATCAGGAAACCTTCGGCGTACACCCGAGGTAAGATGCGTCGCTGAAAATGACAGCCTCGCCGAAGACTGTAAGGATGCAACGCCGCATTTAGGGACTTGTTACTGCGTAACTTGATGGTTCATCGTCGCACATGCATTCATAAAGCGCCGAGGACATTACAGGCGCGTCGATGCTGACCTTCTTCGTCGTCCTTGCCTTAAGCAGCGACGAAGGTCTCTTAAGCATCGACGAACGTCTGTTGTTGCAGCGCTGCGGCAAAGTGTGTTTGGCTGCTGCAGGAGTCACTTTTGGTCATTATAAAAAGGGACACAGAGGACCTCCTTGCTTCATTTGCTGATTGCCCTTCAATGAGAACACAACGACTGCCTACTGAACATATGCATGATGAATGAAGAAGAAATTATTGTTGTGGCTGGTGCTGCTGCTGTTGCTATCGGAGCTGTCTATTTGAGACAGAGGAGGAGGAGGGCCAGGAGACAGAAAAGGTGGTGGATTCGCAACTGGTTGCTGCAGAGGGAACAACATGGTCACTTCCATCAACTGCTGCCTGAACTGCAAGTGCGTGACGTGTCCGGCTACTACAACTACACTAGAATGCCCCCTGCCATCTTTGCTGAAATCCTGGAAGCTGTTGGACCACTCATCGCTAAGCAAGACACCAACATGAGGAGGGCTTTGGAACCTGGTCTGAAGTTGGCTATCACCCTGCGGTACATGGCAACAGGAAACAGCTACAAGTCCCTAGCTTATGCTTTCCGTGTGGCACCCAACACCATCTGCAACTTCATCCCTGAGGTCTGCCTTGCCATCGTTCATGCCTTCGAAAGACAGCTGGCACTACCCACACAGCCTGAAAGATGGAAGGAGATAGCCAAGGCTTTTGAGACGAAATGGAACTTGCCCAACTGCATTGGAGCTCTGGATGGCAAGCACGTCGCAATCCGATGTCCCAAGGCTGCAGGCTCCTTGTTCTACAACTACAAGGGATTTCACTCCATTGTCCTGATGGCCCTCGTTGATGCCAACTACAAGTTCATCTATGTGCAGGCTGGCTGTCAAGGAAGTGCATCTGATGGCGGCGTCTTCAGGGACACAGTACTTCGACAACTCCTGGACGAGGAAGATCTAGGCCTACCACCTCCAGAACCTCTACCTGGCACAGAAGACAATCCTTTCCCATATTACATCGTGGGTGACGAGGCATTTCCCCTGAAGACATGGCTGCTCAAACCAGTGCCAAGAAAGAACCTTGACATTCCTTCCAGAGTCTACAATTACAGGATTTCAAGAGCCAGGAGAGTGGTGGAGAATGCCTTCGGTCTGCTGTCAAACAGGTTCAGATGCTTCCTGACCACCATGCCCCAACGACCTACAAGAGTGACATACATCACAATGGCTGCTTGTGTTCTACACAACATTCTGCGAGACAGAGTAGGCGTCCACCATGCCCGTGACAATGAAGTGATGGACAGAGAAGATCCACAGACACATGACGTCACTGAAGGAGTTTGGAGGGGAGACCGTCAATTAGGAGACCTAGGAGAACCACTTCGACACGGAAATGCCTCCAGAGATGCCAAGGCTGCTCGAGACTACCTACGTGACTGGGTCAACAGTCCGGCAGGAAGTGTCCCTTGGCAGTTGGAGAAAATCTGAAGAAGATGCATTCAAAACAACAAACCCCAGGTCCTTTTAAGGGCCACCAAATCCTCCCAATTGAGCTGGCCATGTACACATCCTATGTTGACAAAACAAGCCCAAAAATCAATCAATCAATCAATCCCTCCATCCATCTATCTATCTATCTATCTATCTATCTATCTATCTATCTATCTATCTATCTATCTATCTATCTATCTATCTATCTATCTATCCAAGTCCAATCCCTGCAAAGTGACGACAACTGCTTTTCTTTTGCTGCAGTGTATATATGTAACGAGCATTGTGTTCCATCTATCAAGCTATCTATCTATCTATCTATCTATCTATCTATCTAGCTATCTATCAAGCTATCTATCTATCTATCCAAGTCCAATCCCTGCAAAGTGACGACAACTGCTTTTCTTTTGCTGCAGTGTATATATGTAACGAGCATTGTGTTCCATCTATCAAGCTATCTATCTAGCTATCTATCTAGCTATCTATCTAGCTATCTATCAAGCTATCTATCTAGCTAGCTATCTAGCTATCTACCTGCCACTTGAGCTAGACAAGTGAAATTACAAAGTGATGCACTTGTACTAGTGCAACCAACCAACACAATTTTTAAAAGCAAAGCACTTGTACTAGTGCATTACATTTTAATTAAGAAATTCATGCACTTGTACTAGTGCAATAAAAATATGTTTATACCAAAGAATGCAGCACTTGTACTAGTGCTGCACTTGGTATGTTTTGGGGCAAAGAAAGGGGGAACTAGCACCTTGCTTTTATGAAGGTGATTACTTTTAATGAAGGCCAGGACCGGACTTTTGTTTTGGGGGACTTTTTTTTTGGGGGACTTTTTTTTTGGGGATTGTCAACGTTTTTTTTGCTCTTTTTTGGCTCTTTTCGGTCAACACAAGCTCTTTTTTTTTTGTCAACATAAGATGTGTACGTGGCCTGCCCTTTTGGGAGGATTTGGTGGCCCTTAAAAGGGCCAAGGTTTTTTGTTGTCTTTGCTGCATGTGGTCTTCTACTTTCGTGGAGAAAGGAGACCTGAAGTCCAACTGGGCGAAGGGGAAGGCTGGTGCTGGTGATGGGCGGCCGGTTGACCAAAGCTGGGTCCAGGGGGGTAGCCGTATTTCTCGGGGCTGTCCTGTGCATCCATCATCAGTGTCATGGTGGAGTGGCTGGGCTGCATCGGGGTGTAGCTGGGAGTCTGCCTGGAGGATCCTCCTTCCCTGGGCTGGTGCTGCTGGTAGTGATGGCTGCTGGAAGCCTGGGGATGGTGCTGGTGGTGTGATGGCACATACGTCGAAGAAGGAGGAGGATGAGGAGGAGGTGGCATCTGCAGGCGCTGAGGAGGATGAGGAGGCTGGAAGGTGTGCTCCTGATGCTGTCTTGACTGGCGGGTGACCTCATCATCCCAGTAGAGGGCGGCCTCTGCAATGGTCCTGACCATCTGCCTCCTGATTTCATGGCTGGCGTGCACTCCCACGTGGTAGAGGTCCTGGCACTTCATCCTCCAGTACTCCTGGTCGGGTGTCAACTCCTGGTGGTCGGGGCACATCTTGCAGCCAGAGCCTTTCAGGATTTTCTTGGCGGAGGACATGGCTTGCATGCTGCCTGCGATGACGTGCATGGCGGAGTGCATGGCTTCATCTCCTGGGGCCTTCCTCTTGGTTCCCTTGGCAGCGGCTCCAGGCTTTGGTGCTCCAGGGAAGACTTGGGACTGCTGGCTGTCCTGTGCTGGCTGTTCAGGTGGCAGGTCCGGCATGTCATAGGAAGCTGGCAGGGAATCCTCAGGGTTGTAGCTTTCATCATCGGAGTCTGAGGCTGGCCGGTTGGCAGACAGTTGAGAGATGGCGGACAGCTCCTTCCCTGGCTTGTGCACGATGGAGTCCTTCAGGAACCGACAGTTGTTCAGGATGTACTCGTCCCTCTCTGTGAGCTTCTCCTTCCTGGCGGCTCCTGAAGCTTCAGGCCTGACGAGTCTGGAGAAGTGAGTGCGCACTGTCTTCCTCCAGTTGAAGATGTCCTGGGAGGTGTACTTGGGGCCCAGCTCCTTTGCTTTTTCTGAGTCCAGCAGCAGCTTCTCGTTCCCCTTGTAGCCTCTGGTCCCCTTCATGTACAGCACAGGATGCTCCTTGTACCAGTTGATGAGGTCATCTTCTTGTTCAGCTGTGATGCCCAGGTTGTTGCGGATGTTTGGCTTGGGGGCCTTCCCTTTGCCCTTCTTGCCCTTGGACTTGGCTTCAGCAGCTGCAGGGGTGTCATCAGCAGAGTCTTCTTCCTCCTCGAAGGTGTCCTCATGGATGGCCACTCTGTCTAGAGCAAGAACAGGCTGGCTCTCTGCTGTTTTCTTGGGAGTCTGCTTCTTCGGAGTCTGCTTCTTTGGAGTCTGCTTCTTTGGAGTCTGCTTCTTTGGAGTCTGCTTCTTTGGAGTAGACCTGGCAGTAGGCTCTGGAAGACCCGTGGAAGACTTGGCAGCAGGCTTGTCAGCAGGCTTGGCAGCAGGCTTGGCAGCAGGCTTGGCAGCAGGCTTGGCAGCAGGCTTGGCAGCAGGCTTGGCAGCAGGCTTGGCAGCAGGCTTGGCAGCAGGCTTGGCAGGCTTGTCAGCAGGCTTGTCTCCTTCCTCTTCAAAGAGTTCAACTGAAGAATCTTCTTCTGTTGTGTTGTCTTCTGGCCGGCCCTCGAAGATGGTCTCGCTGACGACAGTGGCTTTGGAGGTTGAAGTGGTGGTCTTCGTCTGGCTGCCAGCTGTAGTGGAGGTGTAGAGCCCAGGTAGAGAGAGTTCTGCCATGGCTGTAGTAAAGAAGGCAGTCACTGCAGCATCTGAAGGTTCATGGAGAGGAGTTGCAGCTGGAGTTGTAGCTGGAGTTGTCACTGGAGTGCTCCCAGGAGTGTGGAGTGTTGACCTGGTGCTGAGCTTGGTTGGTGCCCTGGTGACGACGGTGCCCTTTCTCCTCTTTGGTCCCATGTTGTAGCAGCAATTTGAAGTACAATTGTAGCAACAAAAGTAGCAGCAAATGTAGCAGTTGATAATAGTGTCGTGGATTCTAGGTGTGTTCTGGTCGAAGGTCTGAGTGGGTATGGTGCTCTAAACTGGCCTCCTCTATATATATGCAGGGTGCGGACCGCCTCTTTCCCCCTCCTTCGCCCCCCCTGCTTCGCTGCTGCTGCCCCAGCCGCTGCGCAAAAAGAGGGTGACACGCAGACAAAGGGTTGATGCTAAAAATAGAACAACGCATGCACTCAGGCGCCACTCTGTCTGCTGCATTGGGGGTCCAAAAGACGCGGCGCGCACCCTCTCACGTGCGTCGAACATGTGTCTTTCTGCGACGCGTGTCTGAAACATGTGACATGAAGCAAGAGCTTTCTGCTACACTGCTGTTTCTGCGTCGAAGCTCTTCTTTGTGCGTCGCAACTTTAAAAATCTGCGGCGCGCACTGATTTCTTTTTACGCTTCTTCTTGCTTCACCACTTCTTTCCTCGCAAAGATTCAACCGGTTGAATCTTTTTTTCCTGCATCGTCAAATTTCTAGGAATTGCGTAGAAAGACCTCTTAAAGCGACGCATGCTGTTCCTGTTGCGCCGTAAAGCCTAAATTGACGGCGAACATGCTCAAATCTTTGCCCTTTCCTGGAAATATAAGAAACGCCGTCACTTAAACCCTCTGTTACGTCTCCGTGAGAACTAGCCATTAAGCCAGTGCAGTGCGAAAAAAGGTAGATTGAAAAGATGCCAGAAGGAAAATGAGGCCTAAGAACTCAGGGGAGATCATTGATCTTCTGGCAAATGAAGGTTAATTTCAACAAATTGCCAAATCTGTATTTAAGCAAGATATTCCATATTGATTACTTGATAATTAGCCAGAAGTCAAAGAATAAGTCCCTGAAAACTTGGGTCTCATTTCTGTTCAATGTGTTCTTACATCTAACATCACACATTTCGTTGTATATCTGCATGTATTTCTATATATTTCACCTACTCACATTTCTCTTTTAAAACAGGTGAAAGCCATACATGGTGTATGTGCCTTCATTTCACAAACAGAAGCCCAATTCCAGGCTAAGTAAAAAGCTAGGTAAAACAAAACAAGACCATATTGCGTGACAATTGTGCAGGTAAAAAACTGACATCAACAACTGCCATCAAATGGGAGAAAGCTCGGTGCAATGCAATATATCTGGAGAATCTACTGCGCAATATATAGTTGATCAATACAAGAAGGCAGACAGCCCAACCCAACTGTTGCTGAGGCTGTCTCCTTCTAGACCTTGAATTTTATGTCATCTCAGATGGTGTCTATATCAAAGTAAAGGCAGTTTATAAGGCTGTATAGGATGTTATTGAATTATGTTCTTGAGTGTTCTGAGAAAAATGGTTTCAAAGACAGAAAGCTAAACAAAGCTTTGCATCATATCACAGCAGCATTGCTCAAAAACATATCTTCTCCATATCATATCAAACTGTTATACCAAGAAGTGGTTCTTTAGGTTATAAATAAAACATGAATTATGGAAACTTGAGCACTTGTAAACAACATTTTCTTAGACTAAGTAATTTTGTCTGTGTTTATGCATTTAGATATATTGAAACTATACTATTCCTAGATTCTCCTTTAGACGAAAGACACAGAGCCAGCCACCGGCTTCAAAATAAAGTGACCGGTATGACCACTAAATCGATGATGTCACAGAATATAGGTAAGAAAAAAACACACATATCTGTATTTTATAGACCAGAAACACCATTCGGGACTAGAGAACAGTGGGCTTAGTTATCATCCGTTTCACCGTTGTTTTACATATATTGGCTTACTATTCCAATTTCCAAGCATCTCTGATTACAAAATACCTTGTGCATTTTAACTGAAAAAAAAAATCAAAAGACAAACTCCATTATAAAACATTTGGATAAAAGAAGTACTCACAGGCTCATTGATGGGCAGGGACTCCAACTTCTTGGCCAGGGCCTCCAGCTGGTCGAAGTACCATTTCCTGTGCTGGTCTTCCAACTCTATCTCCCTCAGGATGGACGTCCTGACAAAGAAAACATACGTCATGTTTAGCATGATGATGTCACAGTCTCACAATAGTTATTAATTGGTAATCACTGGTGGTACATGGCAATCATCAGTGGAACATGTATATGATGTATTCAATGGTGGTTTTGTAATCACTGGTGGTTTTGTAATCACTGGTGGTTTTGTAGTCATGAGAGAGCAGTAATCACTGATGAATTTGACAATAATTCCTCTAAGCACTATAATAATTGTTTCTAAGAACTGTTTGTTGATAATTTTCAGACACTAATAATCATTGGAGGTCTGCAAGCTTGTATACATTCAACACGTTCAGTCAAGACAGCTAGTAATGCATTGAAATAGTACATTTTCACAATAATGAGTCACTGCAGACTACACTGATGGTAGAAGATAATGAGATGCAATTGACATCAATGGTAAAGTAAAGTAAAGTAAGTAAACAGTGCCGTCAATGCAATGACTGGGAACCTTATGATCAAAGCTATATTAATATCATAGCACAGTGCTTTGGAGTTGTAGGAATCCAACATGACCACAAATCTTCATATATATGCATGTGAATCCATAGTCAATAGAAGACTATATTGCTGCATTTGAGAGTGATGTGGGATGATTGTAAGATGTCACAAGAATGAAAGCACTGACATCAATGGACACCAATGGCTCTTTGGTCTTAAGCCACAGTCATCTCTGGTGTCTTGCATCTTTCTTTGCTAGCTTTGGCTTATAGCTCCAGCTAGTCTTTGCTGAGAGTTCTATCTTTGCTTGGCTCCATACTATGCTCTCTATTTTGCCTGCCATCAAGTGGTCCTCCATATTGTGTTTGCTGTGGTCCCAGACTAGAACAATAATCACAAGTCACAACCAGTCACAGAACTCATAACTGAAGCTCAATATAATACCATTGCCAGCATATCCCCAAATGTATTATTATTGCCAAAGCATCAAGAATAGCCAGGAAAGCAGAGATATCTCTAATACAAAACCAGAGGCCAATATATCCACAAGACAATTTATTAAAGTAGTAATATCCACTGTTACAGTGTTACAGGTCAGAATCTCCAATAAATACTCAGTCTCTGGTAGATATTGAGTCTACCCCTTTATGAATATCTCTAAAAGATATCAAGAACTCACCAGTCTATAAGGCACAACAGAATAAGTCCCATCACAGAATAAGATTTCCATCACAGAAACAGGATTATTTCTTCATAGAATGTGGGTCCCATGTCAGAATTGCAGTCCAATTACAGAAGTAGTTTCATCATAAAGTAACAATCCCACGATAAATGTATTATAGACATACTGAAACACCATTAAGTCACAGACTAAAGTCACAGACTGAAGTCACAGACTGAAGTCACAGACTAAAGTCACAAACTGAAGTCACAAAGTAAAGTTAGAGACTAAAGTCACAGACTAAAGTCACAGACTAAAATCCAGGACCACAGTCCAAGCCAGGAGTCACAGACAGGAGCTGTTCCTGCAGTATCTCCAGATCCACTGCAGTATCCTGCAGTCAATGTATACAGCCTGCAGCCCATTCATCCTGCGCAACACACAGTGCTCTGTTGCTGCAGACAGTGCAGTACTTTTTGCCATCCATGCTTCAGACAACACTGCTGCCAATGCTGTACTCTGCCAGTCAGCCTACAGCTATGAATCATGGTCTACCATTGGTCTGGATAACTTCATTAACCCAGATAAACACAGTCCGGAAGACAGGACTTTAAAAGCTCTGGACAATGAATTACTTGATGCAGCTTGATGCAGCTTTTATAGACCACCTGGATTCCACATCCACCAACAAGAGCTTTTATAGACCTCTACAATGGCCAATTACAGCTTTTATCTGCCTCTAAAACAAGGTAAAAACAACAAACTAGTTTCCTGTTCTGAGCATTGCTGAAAATAACAATCCAGTACAATGTACAAGGACCAACCAGATGTCTGTGTTCAACCTTGCTTTCTACAAAATTCTGTTTCTATAACCATAAGAGGAAATGTGGCGATCCTGTAAAAATTTATTTGACACTGTTACTACTATACATACTACTGGAATCAAACCAAACTAAGAACTTCTGAAAACAATATGATCATTGGGCTGGAAAAGGGTTAATTATACTTAGAAGCCAAATGGTACCAATTATTCAGTAAGCATCACTTTTGACAATTTGCATTCAGTTTAGACTGCTTTTTATTTCTCTTGTACTCTATCCAAAATCAGAAATACTCACAAGTAATTGACATTTACATGACAATCATTGGATTTTAAGAAAATTGAAAAGATGTCCACTGTTACAACAAATACAAATACCCCAACAAGTGACTCAACATTTAACCCCATCAGGACAGATGACTTGTGTTGCTCCATTGGAGCCTTTCACTTATCTGGGTGGCATGGAGGGGTGTGAAGAGTTATGGCTTAAAGCAACAAGCAATGGACACTTTTAGTGTCAAAGGACTTGAGAGGGGCAAAGGAGCATTCCGCTGGACTGACTCCAGTGAGCCTCTTGCATTTGGGTGATTCTTGGGGTTGCATGCCTTTACTCTGTGTCTGAGAGTCTGCGTATACCATATTTGGTCGATTAAAAGTCTTCGCTTTTTGCAGGTTTCTGTTGAACATCTATTGAATGGGTTACGTATATGAACAATATGGAAGGACAAATTGGTTCCATATCCTGTATTTCTGCAGTCATGGTGTTGCACCATGTACAATTTGTGAACAAGGAGTCTAAATGCACTAGAAGTGTAAACAAATTTTGCCTTGACAGAACTTCCGGGTTGGGTAAATCGGGCAGTATCGTATCGTATCAAAATATAAATAATTATATCAATCCTCTGCGGAAGTCTGCTCTCTTGCACAGGCTAGCACAGCGCACTGTACACTAAGCCTTACAAAAACATTACAGAATCAATTACGTTCTACGTCTACATTTTTTCATCAAAGGGAGCTTCAGAGCGAAGGCGACAAGCTTTCGAAGCGTGGCAAAGACAACTATTTGACGGGGTTTCGTTCGAAAAAATACGGTAATAAGATTAACCCATTAGGGCCTTGTGCTTCTGAGGCCATTGAATGTTTTCCAGAGCCATGCAGAGTCAATGGAGTGGAGAATATGGCGCCTTTTTCTGTTTCCCGCCTTCTTATCAGCACGTGCACTTGAAAAGAATGATGCATAGATCTCAGCACGTGCCTTGCTCGTGCAGGCCACGAGCAGCCATCAAAAGGCCTGACAATGCATCGCTTGATAGACTGTGATGTGCTTCTTCTGCCATGCTCACTACAGCAGCACACATAATCTTTTTGAGCCTAATTCCCCATAAATGGTCCATTACAGACCATTTCTTAGCCACAAAACCCAAGATTATAGAACTGTACTTCCCCCAATCTTTCTCACACGTAGAACCTGTCATTTCAAACAATCACGAACCTCTTCTTGGTCCTCCCTACAAATGTGTGCTTAGAATATGCCTCAATAGAGATTACATACTGGAACACATGGGCCTACATTGGAGTAGGAATTGCCAATCTCCAAAGTGTAGAATGTATGTGACAGACTTAATTATCTTTTGGCCTAATCATGGCCTAATGCACAGGAGAATTCCTAGTCAAATAATTATCAATCCAGAGTCATCACAGTTATATACGAATGCATTTAAAATCAGGCCAAATAGGTTTATAATTCATGATCATGCTACATGGTTTATCACATTTCTTTTCAACATTGGACTGCAAGTAGGTACCAAAGAACAGAGAACCCTTGTCAGGCCAAGGTTTTACACTCAATAACAGAACCCAGGTGGCAAAAACAAAATTGTAGAAGAAAATCAAGAAATGTTAACCTGCTGGTCAAATTCTTCTATAAAATACAGTGTGATTATACAGATAATGATGGTTGCATTTAGTAAGATCAGCAGTAAAACTGTCTTTCCTCTTGCCATGACAAAATTCACCCCAGACTTGCACCGATGGCAGTGCGGAGTGCTCCAGGGCTCATCAGAGAGTCAAATCACGACCCTTCTTCTCCAAGTGCACAAGATCAAAGACCTAAGACTAACTAGCAACCCACTCACGAACCCATCTCACTGATATTCAGACGAACTTATTAAGCCTGCAGCTCAATCTAGCAGTGGTTTGATTGTTGTGTCTGATAAGACTGGTTGTGCCTGGTCAAAACAAACACTGTCATGCTGATCTTGTAGTCAAGTCAATAAAATGCATCAAATGCTCTTCCTGGGTCGGCTAGCAACCTTTAACATGCAGCCATTAATTATGTAGCTTAATAGCCAGCATGCTAATCATCAAAGAGAAATAAAAGCTTCAGGGTGACCAGGCTTTTGTGCTAACACCCTTTATTAAAACACTTAAACACTTAAAACCACATCCAGGCCTTTTCATATTTTCAAAGAAAACCCCACAAATTCCAGGCATTGAGATCTCTACAAATAATCACATTTTCCAATTTATTCTGGATATTCAATTTATCTTATTTCAATCTGTGTGCGATCTGTCTCAAAAAGGTGAAATATGACAGGAATGATTGAAACGATGAGAAAACGTCGACAAATTTCACTTTGCATTGTTTGAAGCATTTGTCACGTTGCTCATGTGCTTAATAATTACGTCCTGCAGGTCCTGTTAGAACTGCAGATCCTGCAGGGGAGGGGTACTCCTGGGAGCTGCATGTTCTCCTACAGTAGGTCATCCTGCATGCAAGAGGTACTGAAGGCTCTCCACAAGGCTGGAAATCCCTTCGAGTCTTCATTTCCAAAGTTCCCGCGTAGTGCAGCGGATATTCTGCGGGATGGATGGATAATTGGGGCTTTACATCCAGTATTTACATACTGAGCAGGCTAATTAGCACAGGAGGATGACACAGGACATCCTGTGGGACAGGTTTAATTTTTTTCTGAATATACATCCTGCAGTGTTATATCGAGTAGGTCCTTATGAATTATGAGCCTATGGAAATTCTCTGCAGCATGTATATAGCATGTGCTCCTGTTGAACAATCTACAGAAGGTGTTGTTTGGAAAGAGCTGCATGGGGTGGCAACCCTCCTGCAGTAGGACATCATGCAGCAGGTTGCTGCTGCAGTGACTTCTTATGCAGAGGTGCAGTTAGGAGTTATGGCAGGTCTTGTGCACCCTGTGCTGCCTTTCCCCCTATTCCCTGCGCACCCTTTGGGCTTTGTCAATAACACATATCCATTTCAGGGGATTTCCTCAGAGACAGCATGATGAATGGGAGCAATGGGAAAAGCAGGGAAATGGGCAAGCACGCCATGCAGCCATCTCATCAACATGCGCCCAGCCAAACTTAGCACCACATACGTGTTCATGCACCTCATTCATGCACCACATTCATGCAGCCAAGCAGTGGCAAGAACATAAACCCTAATACACCTGCAACAACCGGTTCATCTGTCCAAATGCTACAGTCCAGACTCAACAGCATCTTTCTACTGTATATATTGTGTGTAATAACACTTGACCAAAAAATAAGGCAGTCTTGAATTCAAACCTTATCTAACCACACGGAAAAGGGTAGATGTAATAATATTCAGGACAAACAAGAGTGTACCACAAGCTGTGAAACTCTGTTTTCATCTTTCAGTATGCATGAGGTCAGCGCACACCAGTCTGCAATAGTTGCGGTTTCCAAAATATAGCATTTCTGTCAACATCGTAGCAAATTTGCCATGCATGTAAAGAAATGGAACATTCGTGAAAGCATGCAAGTATCAAACTATCATACTGACTGGACCCTGTTCAACTATATAACACCTGCAGTAACATTGTACTAGTCTGACTGAACAGTGAACATTGCTGAACATTGTTGAACATTGACTATTGACTGTGCAGTGAACAGGCAGAATGAACAGACCATCAATTATGGATGATGTTCGACTCTCAATTATCACAACAACAACAACTGTGCAAACCCATAAAAGGTGAGGTGGAGCAACTGCCCCCTGCAAACAAATAACACAAACAGGTGTTATAAAAAGCTGCCCTAATCTAAATCGATTTATCACAGAGTTTTATTGCCGTCACACCATCAACCCATCAATCAAACAACATTTTTGTGCACGATGAATTGGAATTAAACATAGCCAGATTAAATATTCACTACAGATTTTACACATATGGTCATAATCGTTGCATAATTATTGTAAAGTTATTGCACTTTTATTGTAATATGTTCAATAATGTTGAAAAAAATTGAACGTAATTAAAGGAATGTGGGTTATGTTTTGACATCGTTATTAATTGAATTGTTCAATGAGTTTGTAAAATGTTTGCATGTAACCATAATGCATTAGAGGTATACATCGTAGGCGACAGTTTAAAAAAACTTGTACAGAATGTGCTATTTTTACCTTTAGAAAAGGGATATTTTTGTACTGTGCAATATAATGATACAGTGCATGCCTTTTTAATTACAAATAGTGGCAGGGGTTTTTGCAGGATTGTGTTAAGTTGATGTAACAAACCAGCCATGTGCATCACAGTGCATGGATGGTTAAAACAACAATTGCAACATAAAACCAATTCATTCTCCCCCTCTCTCCACTTTCCTTTTTTAAACTCTTTTTTCACCCAGTGTGCATTGCAATAGCCATGCATGGCATGCCTTAAGTTTCGTGCAGGTGACAGGCCTGTCAGAGGCTAATCAATCTGAGTTGTGTCTGCAGAGCACAACTGAGCCAGAGTCAGGACAATAAAAGTGCATTAACCCTTTGCTACAGGGTGGCAGCACAGCTGACCTTCCAAATTGCTCACACAGGAAGTATTAGAGCCACGTAAATGGTCAGCAGGCACTAGCTGCAATTGTGCACTTCGTGACAGCAGCCAAAACAAATTAGTCAAAGCATCATTCAACAAACAGAGTCAGCAAGTGCATCAACAGAATTAGCAGCTGCAACAATAGATTAAAAATATCTCAACTAAATCCTCTAAACCAGCCCAAGAAACGTCAATAGTAAAACCATTCAATGATAATTTATCAATGAGGGTAACAATCTAGTTATATTGCTAATGGCGACTTAGTAAACTATAATTATTGTATAAGTGAGAATCTTAACTCATAGAAAAGTGAAAAAGATATAACATCAACATCTTAAAACTATTGTGTCATTATCATGAGATAAGCAGTTTCATTGGCTATATTAATGCTCAATAGGAAATTGTGAAGAAAACAAATCAGGACTTAGCAATATTTCCTCAACAACCACCCTAATCAGTTATATCATTAATATCAGCAATTTGGCATTCAATAGTACACTCATCAGTATAAACCACACCATTTTTCATCAGATTCATCAACACAAATAGAAAGTATTAGGAACCATTCTGATGGGCCCATTCCTCATCCTTCCTACAATAAACACCACATCATCCCACAAGCCATTTTACAAGCCATTCTACAGGCCATCCCACAAGCCATCCAACAAACCATTCCACAAGCCACCCCTCATGGTATTCATCAAGCCATCCCTCATGTCATGTGAATGATGTCGTGAATGACCTCAATGGTGTCATGAGTGATGTTATTCACATGTGATTCACATGTGACTTGTGCTAATGAAATGGTCACTTCCACAAAGTCTTCACAATGTCTGGGACATTCTCTGACAAGGCCCATGTCAGACTGCTGTCATGTGTGTGGACTCAACTACTGATGAAATGTGGCCTAGCCCTCTGGAGTGTCGTAAGGCTGGTCACAAGTAATAACTTACACAGCAGAATGAAAGATTACTCGGGCCCCCAACTGACCCATGTGCATTGCCACAGTGGCTCACTCCCTCTCTGTGTAAACTCAGTGTGAGCCTTCTCTGTAAATATAGCCAGGTGGCACTGAAACACTCATAATTGCATCTATACAGGGATTCAGACAGGAATTTTCCAACTAAGAAAACAACTTTTCAGAACCAGTAATGGCAGCATGCTAATTATTATCTACTTTGTCTGACTCTTGTAAGGTACAATTTTAGCTCACCAGAAACTAAAAGAGATAATTCTGTTAGTTGTACATGAGGATGTGGTTTGAAGCTGCAGGAAATTGTACAGGAGACATGTCTTCAGTCTTAAAATGCAGAAAAGTGAAGGTCGCATTGATTATAGAACATAATTATCAGAATACAATTTGCCTGTGGTATTTTGGCCAATTTTTTAGGACATGAACCAATGTGGCTACTAAGCACAATTTTCTCATAGCATTCATGGCAATAAATCTTAGGATATGAAGCATGGTTTTCTATGACATTCAATATGGCTTGGGAGCAATTTGGTCAGCACTTGAGTTAGTATCATGTTAGTATGTGTTTTGGCCATGATATTGCTGAGCATATTTGGTCAGCAGTCCTGTTGACTGGTTCGTGAGTGTCAGTTTTGCTTGCACATTGCCCTGTGCTCATTGCAATTAGAGCAGAAAGAGAGGAAATGCAGAGTCAACAGATCATGCAGCTCTCTGACCACAGAGCAGGAGAAATGGCAGTGTAGGGGGGTAGTGTTGCTCCCTGAGTCACTCCTGAAATTCACAGGGACTGAATGGACTGATGAGACTTTAAAGATGATGTGAATGGAGTATTAAATGTAGAAATAAGTGTAATCTGCAATGTTTCTGGTGAAGTATATAAATAGAGTAGGAGTAGTCAGAGAAGCTGACAGTTATGTATGGGTGTATCAGTGCTTCCTGGCTATATTTACACAGAAGGTTCACATTGAATTTACACAGAGACAGAAGAGCCACTGTGGCAATGCTTATGGGTCAGTAGTGGACCCGAGCAATC
The DNA here is from genome assembly GCA_026936325.1 of Platynereis dumerilii. Taxonomy (NCBI): domain Eukaryota; kingdom Metazoa; phylum Annelida; class Polychaeta; order Phyllodocida; family Nereididae; genus Platynereis; species Platynereis dumerilii. The sequence continues at coordinate 6,017,203 of JAPTHN010000028.1, forward strand.
TCCATCTAGCTATATAATGTAAATCCACAAAATATATGATCAATGAACTTTCACAAACCCAATTTCCAGCATACATGTACATGGAACCCCAATAGAAGAAAAAATTCTATCACAACTTCACTTCCATATATTGAAAATATAAATATTGGGTGAAATCAAGATCATCCAACTTGATAATATATCATAGTGTATCAAGATAACGGACATATATAGGCTGTAGGTTCAACAACATCCATTTGATGGGTTTCGTTTCAGTCCATCAGTCCTCATCTATACAATGTAAGCCCCAGTCCAACCGTCCTCATTTTCAGAGCGGTTTTCGCAACGACTCTTCACCGAGCAGTCTTCACTTGTGTGTGAGGCTTTATGTGAGCTTAATAGTCCTCATTCAACCTGATTCAAGTCCTCATTTGAGTATATAGTGAGGGTATATGGGGTACGGGGAAGTCGGGGAAGTCGAGGAAGCCGTTCAAAAAGCAATTGTCAAGCGGGAACATGATTCATGTGGGACAATATCCTGCGGTGTGTGAGGAATGCCATCAAACTGACAGTTAGCAAGCAAAATCACCCTCATTATCTTCATCCTATTGTGTGGTTATCTCCCTAGCATCATCTCAACCCGCATCTCTGCTGAAGCTGAAGCTGCTGAACTGCTGCTGCTGCTGATGTTGCTGTTGTAGATGATGCTTCTGAAGACCCCAATGATGTTGCTGTGTTGTTGCTCCCTTGCTTGCTGACCCCTTCCCCTCCATTGATTTGCCCAATCCCTGCTAGGCAGCATGACCAGTCAGCTAGCCTGCTCCATGCACATACATCACATTTTATGTCTCCCAACCAACAGGCCCTCTATCATTAACACTAGCATACGTCTTGGTTCCCTATAACGGACGACCATTTAGTCACCACTGTCCCCTTTTATCCAGATTACATCTGCATAGTCAAGATGCTTTTTTAAGACCCAAGACATAACCTGCCAACAGCTGCCAATGGCAGTCACCCATAATATCTCTTTATTCTTCCCTGTGGTGTCCAATTATGTTACTATTAAAGAGGCATAAAATATGTACTTTTGCAACAAAACATCCAGGTTGAGGTGCCCTAGTTTCTCAAGAGCCCCTCACTATAGTTCTTGGAAGCCCTAGAAACTTCTCTAGGGTGTAGTATAGGGAACTACAATGCTGTTTCACCACCAGTATTCAGACTCAATGTCACCACATTACATAAATTTTGCAGGAGACCTAAGATATATATCTTCTCAGGGCATCAAACATTTATGAGACTGAAGGCTACAACTGGCTTGGGGGAGAGATTTTCTGCTTCTGGATAGGCATTATCCGCAGGAGATCTTGACACAGGTCCAGCAGCTTCATTTTGGAGATGCTGTCCCGCATCCCGCATGGAAATTGCCAGCTACTTGTAGATAGATAGATAGATATTTATTTCTCACCCAAGCTTGTACATACAACAACTTATATACATAAAACATCCACAGTGTTATCAGTGCAATATGCTTTGGTGAGGGGTTGCACAAGAGTTATTAAAACTATATTTAATTGTGCATCCCCAACAATTACTTACACAGGTATGTAAATCAAAAAAAAAAATATATATATATATATATGCATACTTATATTATGATATGAAGAGCAAGAATATAGGAAAGGAAGTAACCTGCTGCCAATATCTTAATATGTTTGTATTTTTTGTCTTGTGAATGACTTACTAAATGACTTAATATTTTCTTTCATTTTCAATGAATGGTGCAAGTTCAACCAGAGACCAGGTGCCTTCCCAAGAAAACTAGTGTTGTATGAGTGAGCCGTGTGACGAATCGCTCTTAGATTATTCCTGTTTCTTGTATGATAATCATGATTGCCTAGTTCGAATAAATTTACTATTCGCTCTGATAAGAGTCCATTCATGTACTTGAAAGATATTTTCACTAAGGATAGTTCAATAAGGTCACTTATTTTTAAAATTTTACCACGTTTGTAGAATTCACTTAATCTAACTCTTGTTCTTATATTAAATATTTGTCTTACAGACTTATTCTGCTGGACCTGAAGTTTTTTAATATCCACATTTTTCATCATTGGCCCCCATGTACTAAGAGCATAAGACAAATGGCTAAGTACATTGCTATTATATATGAGCAACTTGGATTCCACGGGCAACATGCTTTTCACCATACTAAGGCTGTAATTTCCTCCGATCATTTTTGTTAAAACCGACTTTGCTTGTAGATGTCCTTAGACTGATAACACACACATGGTATTATGACTCCAGTGCAGGCAGTCTGCACCAGGGAGGAGGCTGTGAAGCAGTGAACCATGTGTTGTACAAATTCTGCTCAGTGAAGCTCTGTGAACAGCTAACATACACAGCATATGTGGACCAGAGGACCTTGGGTAAATTATAGGAAATAAATCGTCCCTCAGATCGTTGATGCTGTTGAATTGATGCAATATATGTTGCTGGTGCTGTTATAGAAGGTATTACTGCTGATTTTGTTGATATAGTTGTTTTAATTATGAACAGTCTTTGAAATGCAGAATTGCTAACTTAATTGACACAATCAGTGGCATTGCTATTGAAGTTACTTCTTGATGTCGAATTGTCGATGCTGTATCACTGATGTATGTTTCTTCTGCAATTGACGCGGATGAAACTTGTGTGTCGATCTTGTCACAGACGGTACTTTCGCCTTCAGATATAATAAGTGACAATGTTGTAAAATCGTCAATGCTACAAAAAAGGTCATTGCTGATGTCACTTTGCATTCTTTTCATATAGGATAAAGACGAGTTGAAGAAAATACCAGCAAATTCTTTTAATATCTGAACATGTCTAAGCTATAACCAGGTATTTCTTGAGCTGCTCTACAGATGTATACAGCTTCTGGAAGATGGGAGTGAATCTGGTCATGATGGGGGTGACATAGATGAGCGATGCAGGTTCCAATTGCTGTCAAGAGAGCCATCAAAGTTTCAGGATGCTGCAGGCTACCATTACCTCCATCCCAGTTTCAGCAGCACCATCACCATCAACAGCATAAACACTGCTCTTCACCATATCAATGCAGAGCCTCTTAAACATCTCCTTTAGATTAACCTTCACCATTCCAACCACCATCTATTTTAATAATTACAGAAAACATGTTCACCGAGGGAAGGAAATGGTGTTTTTGCTAATGATTCTGGTCATAAACACTACTCTTCACCATATCAATGCAGAACCACCTCTTAAACATCTAATTTAGATTATCCTTTAGGCTAGACATAATTGATCTTTAGCTTCTTGGATCTTCTCGAGGCACTCTTTAGGGTCAGTCGGCAGGACAAAACAAAAAGCTGTAATCCCAATTATTTACAATGTCAATTTAAAGAAAATTGTGGATAAGTTCTTACTTTTCGTAGGCGGAAATCTGTTGGGTTGGTTTTTGAGAATCTAAAAATTAAATATCTCTAGCCTCACCAACAACAGTATAAACACTGCTCTTCACCATATCAATGCAGAACCTCTTAAACTTCTCCTTTAGATTAACCTTCACCATTCCAACAACCATCTATTTAAATAATTACAGAAAACACTAAGGGCAGGAAATTATGTTTTTGCTAATACCCATTCTGAAAGATTCTAGCCATCCAAGTCTGCAATTCACTCTTTCACAAATGCCATTCACATAATCTTATCTCATAATATCTCAGCATTAAATCAAATGTAGCTATCATAAAGCCATCCCATGAAAGCAACACCACACTCCAGCAGAGTACATGGGTAATCAGCAAACATGGAAAAATGCATGTCCTGATATCAGCAGCTTCATAATGGAGTGATTAAGATAATGCTGCAATGCAATCATGCTCCCGATGAGCCTCCCATACATCTCCAGTCTTGACTCAACTTTGGAAGTATCAGGAAATATCTGCCTAGAAATTGTATTTGGTAAAAGTGCAAAAATGAAAACAATTCCCTGGGTACCTGCTATATCTAAATTGGCTTAAATTGAGTCTGTTTAAAATTTAAAGCATGTATAACCGTAATTCAACGTGTTTTTATTACACAGTACAATTACATGTGTATTTCAAAAGGCAGAGTAACAAGCAGATGAAAGCTATTTATTAGAGATACCATTTAAAAATATCTAATTTTTTTTTGATTTGAAGGATGTACAATTAAATCATATCATACTGAAATGAAAAACCCATTTCAACAAGCAGAAACCACATTCTAATTTCACAATATAGAGTAACAATCATCTATTGTATGGATCAGGCTATGTCATATGTTGACCTGAGCCTCTAAACATATACCACAAAGCCAAAGCATGACCTTCAACATAGCCTGTGTGCTGTGCCTGGGGTCATTAGAATCCCTCACTGTCAGCACCATACAAGCTCTTGGTATATGACCAGTAGGGCTACAACCGAAACAAAGTGGGAGTTTAGCCTGCTTGTCCCTTGTGTACATTACCGCAACGACTGTGACATATCATTCGGCCAGACTAAATAGACCTGGGACGTTTGGGAAATGCCTGTTGCCTATCGCCTCTAAACTGCTTGCCTCTGCTTGTCCTTGGCTATTTATCTTACCTTTACTGTGGCTTTATGTTATGGTAGGGCCTCCACAGGCCATCTACAGGGTCTCTAGCAGGACTTCAGCAGGCATTTGTTGAACTCTGTCAGCACTAGATCTTCAGCTGAGGCTCCCAGGCTAAGCCAATGCCTCCAGCAGGACCTCTAATAAGGCATGGGCTGATCTCTGTCAGCCTCAACTATTCTACTATTCTACTTGCCATCTTGAATCTAGATGTTACTGGAGGTTTGCGGCCATATTACTGCTGAAGTCTAAAGGATAGACTAAGAAATGTCTGAGCACGTAATGCTTTACCTGTACCAAACTGAGTATGATGTAGAATATGTGGTGACGTATTCAACCACTCCTGAGTCAGTGCTTTTGACTTCAGCTGTGAGAAACATGCAAACTCTTCTTCTCACCCTTCTTAACACTGACCCAATTACTCTTGCTTAAGATGAGAGGTAAGAAATCTACCTAGGTGCTCATCTTTATCACACTTCATCACCCACTGATGAATGGGGTCACTTCAACCCTCCTTATAAGGGTCATCTGCAAACTTTTGAGGTAGCTACTGAACTTACAATCCCGTTGAACTCTTGCAATCTTCATAGATGCCAGTGAAGGTTCGAGGCAATAATCAAAAATGGTCATTGGTCAAGTCTCTAGCAAAGGACCTTTATAAGATAAAAACTGAACCTACAGCCCAGCTGACTCATGCAAAAGCTGCGAATATGATAGCAAGCATTAGCTAAAACTTTCCAAGACAAAATCAGCTGAATTTTAGCATCAGACACCAGTAAAGGCTCTTAGTACCGGGACAGTGTTAAGCAGGATGTTTCGCAGGGCATCTGTTAAGCGTGAACTTCGTTAACACTAAACGCTGTAAAGGCATCTATCAGAGCCTCTAACAGGGCATCTGTTGGACCTGTTAGCCACAGATACTGAGGAGGCTGCCAGACCTGTGAACAAGCCACAAGAGTATCTAGAATCTTTCCGCCAAATTAGGATGACACCTTGCGAAGATTGTATCGCTCAAGCAACAAGCGGTTTAACGAGCCATGGCCGTTAACCGGCGTTTCCAAAAATAAATCTGATTACTTGGTGCAAGATTCTTGTATTTTATCCAGAACTCTTTTCTTTTCCATTTTGAATTGATTTAAACAACAAAACAGACTGAAGTAACAAAATATTACACATGTGGAAGATTTGTCATCTTCGAAAAAGGACACTATTTTACATGAAGCAAATAATGTGACGAAGGACGTCAAAATGGAAATTAATTCGTCAAACAAAATGTCCATTTGTTTTGTGATTCTTGAGTTTCTAGTTTTACTTGAACAGGAATGTGGCATTATCCTGCATTATGTGTTGAGGCTAGCATTGCAGGATTGAGGGTGGGATTGTGAATGGACTTCAATCTCAGATGCCTGGGACTAGAGAACAGGGTATTTGCATTAGGAAAGGGTATCGTGCTTTCCCCTTCCCAGATTCCCAGATTCTGACTCAGCACCCCCTGAAGCAAACCTCTGCTCAAGAGTGTGCTGGCTCTACAACCCTACCCCCAATGCAAAAGGGGTAAAAAAGGAACTTCAAAGCAGGACAGCCTTCCCCCTGTCACCCCACCCCCAGCCAGAGGATGCCAGATTAGCTGCCCTGATTGATTCAAACTAGCGATTACCCAGATCATCTTATTTACCCCCATGAGCTAAAGTCAACAGCCAAATTGCTCCAATCTGCTTTGATGGCATTTGATTGCTGTTTGTTTTTCACTAAATTTATTCACATCCATGCAGTTTTGTGAAGTTCTGTCAATGTGAGGGAATCCGCTAATTCAACAAGGGATGTAGGGTAAATCTATCCAACACATTATACACCATTCACTTCACTGTGTATCTTATCTTGATGTTCTACACTTATAGCATATTCATCCCCAAAGTAACAGTCCAACCTGCTATAAACTTACATGTGAAAGACATGATTAGAGATAGCCCCTTGACAAATTTGAATCTCTTCAGCACATAGTATACCATCCACCCAACTGGGTCTTATCTAGATTTCTACACTTTGAAAAGAGCAATAAAAATGGGGCAACACACACCTTCAGCCAACGCAAAGCTATGAAAGTAATATGTAATACTCTATTTGCTTCCGAACCACCATAAAATCCACACGCGAACGACATGAAAGACATGGCTCCACTTGACAAATTCAGATCTTCCCAAAACAATATATAGACCATCCACTTCACTTGCAACCTTATCTAGACGTTTCTACAATTCAGAGGCACAAACAGTGAAACAAACATTCTCATCCTGCACAAAGCCACAAGAGCAATACGTAACACTCAAATTGCTTCCAAACCACCATAAAATCCACACACGAAAGACATGATTCGCATCTCCTCCTGACAAATTGCATTACTCATGGGTATTTCTTAGGGTTATTTAGAGGTGCAGCAATTCCTTGGGACTTTTTTTCCCACAGATGTCAAAGAAAGAGAAAGGGCAAGGCGCATGTGATCAATTCGTAGAGGACGAAGAGAAGTGCTTTATGACCCCCTACCATCGATATGCAATGGCCGAGGCAGCAAGGCTATAAGATGCAGGAGGCACAACATCCCCCTGAGTCATCCCATCTTGGAGAATCACAAGAAGGCAATTTCTATAGCATGCCATCATCTCCAGAGCAAGCAACATGTGTGCAGTATAGAATCACCAAAGTGCATGGTCATCAGCGCCCGCCAGATTACAGGGGTAATTGTAAGCACCCCTGGCGAGGCGTAATCTTCTCACCCTTCTTACCAATGACCCAATTACTCTTGCTTAAGATGAGAGGTAAGAAATCTACCTAGGTGCTCATCTTTATCACACTTCATCACCCACTGATGAATGGGGTCACCTCACCCTTCCTTATATGGGTCACACAGGTCATTCTAATTTATATATAAGGGTGTGAGTCACCATGAAGTCTTATATCAACCATTACACCCCCATACACCCTCATACACCTTAGGAGCACATCAGGAGCACCTTCCTCTCAGCCTTCTCCCATATCCACACTGATGAAAGTGCCTAAACAGTAACACCCATCTGCATCACCAGAGTGTTCAGGGTCTGCCAGGAGAGGTCACTTAATGCACATCCTGTCACATGACAGTCATGTGACTATCACGTGACTATCATGTGACCAGTCTTATCCCAATGCCATTTCCGGCTGCTAACTGCCCTTATTCACCGGCTATATTGAAAGTAGGAGAGGAAGAGGCTTTAGTGGCCTTTGCATGGCCTGTGCACTGCCATGACTGAAACCCAATTCATCGGGGGCAGGGCACGACTAGTATGTAAATTGGGACCCTTCTCCCCGGAGTATCCAGCGACTGCGGAGCATGTTGAACCCCCCTTTATCTGGCCTCTGAAATTCGTTGACAAGACATCAATACTACTTAGCCCCGTGGGCTTACTGAGGCTAATTTCAGGGAATTCCCCTCTCCCAATTGCTACGTAGCTCGCAAATCCTTATTATCATGTCAAATGTTTCGCTGGCTGAAAGAGGGCGCTTCCGATCTGCAGGGTGACCACTTGACCCTGTCTCCCTTTAGTTGCCTATACCCTGGCTACTCTTGCCCCACTCTCCCTCTTACCCTCGCCCTCTTGCTCTGCCTCATTTCCCTGCCTCTCTGATTACCCTCTATGAACATAAATAACAAAGGTTGGGACCCACATCATGGCGTACCATCAAGTCATCTCAGGAGTTAGTACAGCTCCTTGCTTGACAGAAAGACTCTTATCAACTACAGTATTAGAACCATGCTCTTCAGAATCAGAAGCACAGAGAATAAGCTACACGCAAACAAAGTAGACCCCACAATTCATAAATACGAAATGTGGATATCAGATTGATATCAAAGAGACAATATAGATATCAGGCAGATATCATATTGAGGACACACAAGACATCTATATGATTTGGTTAGGAGCAACAGCATTACAACATGCTGCAGGTCTTGAGCATCAAACTCCTGACATAATCCCATGATTTTCCATCCCTGACATACATAATGCAGGGAGACTATCAGGATTATTAAATTTAGTGCACATGCTTTCAGAGTGCTGATAGAATTTGTTGCTCACTCTGTCATGGTGGATTTAGGTTGCATGTACATCCATGATCTAGGATATGGTCTAGATGACCTTATTTGGCCAATGATAAATGGCCTTGTCCAATCAGGCACTAATGTCCAGAGATGGACGACCATGCCATAGGTCCTCTGCCACCAACTCAAGTGGACCCCACCCTCCCAGGCTCTCCCAGGCCACCCTCAGCCTCCATCCAATGCACCCTGTACAGCACCCAGCATCATCAATATCCATTCTCCGTGAAATTTGCCACAAAATCCATAACGTTGTTGTGCACCATTATTGGGACCAATGTCATGTGAAACCACCTTCAATGTCAAACAATGTCACTGTCAGAAGTCATTTGTCCTGAAGCCAATTTGGGCAAAAGATGGGGAAATGTTCCATATTAGAATTAGATGGAGATCTAGCAAGACCTGAATTTCAACAAAGATAATGTCTGGAGAGATAACCTCTAGGGAATGTCTCAAACAAAAAATGTAATGGATTGCTACATGAAGATAATTCATTAAAACATGAGACATGTTTGACAAGAGCCGTATTCGTTTAATAATATTATAACCAACAAAACATAGATTATGAATAGCATTTTAAAATGATTATTTCATCAAAAAATATATTGAGTGCAAAATATAGAAAGATTACTCAACATCAATCATCATCTTCAAGGTTTACAGCTTCAGAAGGACCTGTATCCTGATAGAAACCATATAGAAGCAAACCCGGAAGAGAGGAAGTAATAACGATGAAGTTCATAGAGAGAGCTCCCAACCCTGCAGACCTTGCCAAAATGCCAAACCCTTGCAATATGACCAGTTTACATGCATGCAGAACTGTGCAGAACACAGGGCACAGAGAAGACCTCAACTAGAGGGCAATGTTAGATGCACCCTCCCCTTTGCAACCCTTTGCAACTACCCTTTGCTACCCTTGCAACCCAAAATACCTGGGGGCCCATAAATCTGGGCCAAGCTGACCAAGCTTAGTAATGTTGACCTGCAGCTGACCAGATAGCCAGGAGCAGTGGCTAGGACTGCAGCTTCAAGCAGTAGGAATAGTGGATGACCTAATCCGGGTCAGGGTGATCAGCATGCAACATTTCATCTGCACCCTACTAGGCCTAGATCAATACATTACCACTTTAAGACTCACCCCCCCCTTCCCCATCTCTCTGAGGCTCTCTTGGTTCATGCACTGAATGCTTCACAAGACTGATGACCACTCCATTTGGAAATGCATACTGCAACGGTCAGTGCAACCGGAGTTTGCTTGAAACCATGATGTCAGTTGCAATTGCAGTTATATGCAAAGAAGATATGGAAACAATAATCTAAAGTTAGAAAAACATTCAGTTTCTTTATATAGAAGTACAAGGTGTCATAACAATACAGTAGGCAGAAATGCTTCAGAATGAAGGCCAGGGAAATATGGAGTATTTTATCATTGAAAGCATGATAAGGCCTTCCTGTCCAGGGTGCACTTTATCTAGACTTTTCAATGTGAACGACAACCTAACCTGACTGAATGAATTATTGCATACATTTTCAGAAATTTGTCCCTCTTGTTTACTGCACTGGATCTCATATTAAAGTAGAATAGCTATCAATTGATCTCCATATATATTTTTTCCTATATTCATTCTAGAATCACACAATCTTATAAAGAGGGTATATTATAGGCCTATGTAGCAAGCATAAATCAAGCTGTTGGCCCAGTTTCATTAAGCTGCAGCATAAGCAGAGAACCATGTCCAGGAAGACACAAGCTTACTCAAGAGAATACAACAGGATGCTTGCATTGCTTAAAGAATGCCTGGGGAATACCCAATGGGTAATACCAATAACCCAAGAGAATGCTAGGAAAAGTTCAAGAGAATGCCCAAGTGAATACCCGAGAGAATACCCAAGTGAATGTTCAGAGGTCATTGAATAACAAGTGGCAGACCCAGCATTGTGGGTGGCTGCGATCAGATTTACTGGGGCTGGTCAAACAATCCCCCTGAAAATTACTTGTCATGATAATGAACAACTCCTGTGCACACAATGTAACTCAAGATTGCAGGGGAGCATGTGGTGCCCCCAGCACTGGGCCAGCAGTGGGACAGCAGCTGTGGAGCCCATATTTAAAGACATGCAGCAGAAAGCATGGGTTGACATAGGGTTCTGTAAGTCTTATAATGAAAGAGGGGACTGCAATGTTAAGGATTATATGTGGTACGATCCTTAAACTGCTGAACCTACCATAACTATATCTATCTATTAGACAGATTTGTATTGAAACTATCAAGGGTAAAAAAAAGTATCAAATTCGAAAATATATACCACAATGCCTAAGCTGCACACTGGTTTAGAGTACACACATGTTATTTTTAGAAGAAAGTACTGTAATTACATTTCTTTGACAATAAATTGATGATAATAACACAGACACTTAGAGATGCTAAAGAAAAAGACAGACCCACAGGTCTTGTTCTGAAAAGGACCACATTACACTGACATTAGTTGGCATTATTGTCAGTTTCAACTCCAGCATCAATTAACAGGCACAGCAGGAAGTCACCATCCAGATCACGTGTTCTGCCAACTGTGTAAACTGTACAGCCTTTGAACATCAAGGGACAACAATACCAACAACTTCAGACAGACTTAAAGTTCTCTTCCAACGGTTCAAGATCACTCCTGTAGGAGTCTGTATAGGAGCCCATCTTTGCACAGAGCAAACTGAACCAGCAAGCCGAACCACAAACTGCATCAGTAAACTAGGCCATGCATCTCTCTGCTGACAATGACGTATGGCGTTAACCCTTGTGCTCAGAATAGCGCCTTGCCAATGTCTACATGGAGTGGCCTGTTGCCTTAAAAGCCCTGACATGTTGATGCCGCACGTTATGCACATTGGCTGATCCCATTATTGACGTTTCATGAACTGGCAACTTGGGGCGTGGCAACTTATTATATAGATGAAGATGATGTGCTTCTTGAAGTTCTTCTAAATCTAGTAATTTTCTACTTGAACTAATTTCTTTTCAAGCCAATCCTGCAAAAATCTAAAATTCTTATTGTTCAATAAAATCCAATACCAGCTCGGAGCAGGTGTGTGAATACTATGTACGTATATTAAAGATTTGTGTGCCAAACAAAATACTTTGGTCTGACTAATCCGATCCATTACCTGTGAAAGCAGATATATGCAGCTTTGACATTGACTGCAATGACCGATACAATGTCAAAAGGGACTCGACACAAAAGCCGAATTTTGCCGCTTTAACGGCCACTGTGTTTCTTCTTCTTTCTCATGAGAGCCGGATTCAAATATCCTGAATGTCGAAGCTCTTCGTCTACACAACTGGTTTGTAGCAAAATTAAGATAGAAAGTGAATATCCAGATAAGAGATATTCTAACAGGTAATAAGTCAGTCAGTAAATCTATCTATCTACCTTTCCATCTGAATATAATAAATCAACATTGTATCCATCCAACAATTCAAAAACTGTTTCTTGTGAATGAGGCTTAGCATGTAGTTGTGCCATAAACCAACGGCTAACTTGAAAATTATCTTGGGCCACATCACATCAGATATTTTCTTAAGTGTCACCTGACAATAGTTTTATTGCCTTGCGGATCTCCTGAATAAACATTCGTAGAACCTCATGGAGGAAGGACATGGAATAAAGTTGGACAACATTAGCGAATTCCATGTCCTCTGACAATCTAAACTTGATCAAAACTCAATAGTTCTATGATAGACCATGTCCTACATGACAGCATCTAGTGATATCGCCAAGTGCTATCAATCAAGATGGTCTGTAAGCAATACAGTTACTAATTGAATCCTGGAGTTTCAAGGACTCAAGACTGAAGTTCCAACGACTCCCATCAATTTGGTGTTGAGCAGTTCTCTATTGATTGCCACTAAACACAACGTTTTATCAACTACAGGGGAGAAGAATTACATATATCCCACCAAAATGCCTTGTTTTACATCAGTCCAGTATAATAAGGTCCTTTAAGAACATGGGCAGTAACACTACATAGTGGCAACAATTTGGGAGGGTACTAGGGGGTCACCGATACCACTTTTTCTCTTCAGATACAATACTAGTCCTAGTATTTTGTTGCCGACACCACCGATACTATTCCTATACGATACCATATATATGGAGCAGTGCCACCAATCTGATACTGATACTGCTTTTTAGTTCTGGATCAGCATCGATACTTATACTTGGTATCAGTTCGGTACATCCCTATACAGGGTACTATGGACAGTAGTCAGTGCTTCAAGAGACAAATATTCTGTGATTTCTAAACAACAATGTTTCCTACAGCTTCTGAAGCCCCTGTTATTATACAACCACATTTGGGTCATGACTTCTTTTTTCTTTTGCTCCTTTTTTCCAATAACTTTGGGGCATGCAATTAGCCTCTAGAATAGTAGTCTAGATGCAACTTGCTATTACTTGTTGGTAATCCACTTCTTGGCCCATATTCAAAGTGGCAAAGTAGATGATCTGCCCATAACAGGCTTGTTGGCCTCCATGCACATTGCTTACGGGATGAAAGATGGGAGATTATGGCATGAGCCTAGTCCAGCAGCTGCATTGTCACACTTGCTTAATGGACAACATAAATCAGGGCTGGGCAAATATTAAAAGGTTTATTAGTGCAAGAGGAGGAAATTACGAAAAACCCACTTCCTATCTTTAGCATTGTACCTGAAATAGCCAGGATTAGCCTGGTCTACAGTACACATTGCTTTTATCTTTGTTATTCCTAATAATGTTCACAATACAGATCAAGATATATTTTGTTTTATAGGTACGAATTAGACACCGATGTAATAAACAGCATTGGCTAATTGGTGCAATGGGAGAAAATTAGAAAAAGCCACATGATATCCTCAAAATAGTGCTCATAACTTCTTATTTTCTATTTTGACAAATTAGTAATTACATCTTCTGTTCACTATCCAGAATATGAGCATGCATGTGAAAGTTTGCTCTGATTGCTCTTTAACTGGGTGGTCACATCAATATTTGGTAATATTTGGTTTATTAATTGAGTTCACATTAATGTCAAGTTATGCACTGTAACCATTGTAATTTAGCAAATGGTCCAAACCATCAATAATTATCAATTACAGATTCAAAAATTATTCTTTTTCAAACAAGGACACTTTCATGTTAATGCCACATTATGCAGTTGGTGGCCAAAACGATTATTCAGTAAATAACTGATTAATTCTCCCAACAACTAAACAAACATAATGTCATTATCATGAGCTCTTAAATCTTAATTGGTTTCACACAAAACATCATTGCCACAAACATGTTAGAATCAAATAAAATCATGCTTTAAAGTTGAATTCTCTTTGATATTGCCATAAATCAGATTTGCGCAGCAATCGAAATCAAATGTTGGAAGGATATTTGATAGAATTCAGTTGAGAATTGTGCATTTTGCACATTTTGTAGTATTCATTTGTATTCAAAGTGATTCCACAATTATGTGCAGCGTTATGGATAACATTGAAAATCGCTTAGGGCTTTGTCAGCGATGCTAATGCCGCATAGGGCTGCCGGCTGGTGGAAGACAGATGACAGATGACACAAGAGTCGAAAATGATTTATAATGGCGGTCTCTCAGGTGACAAACAATGACAAATGTCGCCAGTTCAAATTTCAGCATATCTCGTGTTGATTTGTCATTAATGATGAGAGGCACAATGCCTCTAGTTGGTGATAATCTCCCTGTAAAAGATGGATCGGTTAGGCCCATGCATAGAGTTGCGTAAATCGGAGGATCAGGGTCCAATTTTCCCTGCTTCACCCTAACATTCCCTCTTTTTCCCCCTTGAGGCAAATTGGCCCGCTATCCCCTAGGGACTGCTCACTCAACCCTGACAACGACAAGAACAAACAGCTTTGTTTTAATTCCATTAACTGACCATTTATTTCTGTAACGAGGTCCACTGTAAGCGGTCAGTGCCCCCAGGGACCAACTGTCACCCCGCAATGTCATAATTTACCCTTCAACCCACAATGATTCATCTTTGCCCCCTTAATGAAAAGGATGGAGTCAGCCAAAACAAAGAATCTGAACTAGCTTCTATAGCCATCCTCATCCCATGTATCCCCTTATAATTGCCAGTTATCCCATTACTGGGCGATTCCAATGAATTTCATTGCAATTTTCCTGAAAGCTTATCTAACGAAATTGCTAAATTATCGCTCACACGAACCAGATCTCTGATATTCATTCTTTAATCAAAATTTCAGGCTCTGCTACAATCATCTGTCTGAAGCAAAATATGCATCTCTTCCTGTGGCAACTCATTGCTCATATCCTTATTACGCAGAAGGAAGAACTAGGTCTATAATACTCTTGATAATAAATAATTTGATACAATATAATATGTATTTTAACATCAAATTTTCTATCATATCTTTGATGTGTGACATGCTACTACGTATATTGATTCCGCCCAATTCTGCCCTATCCCAGGTCCATCAGAGTTTTAATTACAATGTTCCTGTTGCTTCTCATGCTCTTTGACATCATTTGTGACACCCTATCACACTCTTGTGACATCTGAGTGACATCACATTCCACTGTGACATCACATTTCACAACAACAATGACAGGCCAGAGGGGAGTGACAAGGAAGATTTAGAAGAGGCATGCAAAGTAGGGTTTGTTTGATTAGGTGTGACATGACTGAGTGTGACACCCCCTCACACAGGCAGTTTCTGCAATGTGCTCATCCTTGTGAGTCTTCAACCTGCACTGTAAAATTTTCTGTAATTGTCTAAGACTAAGAACATTTTATCAAAATCTTCATTACCTTGTAATAACTATACTGATCGTTGGATGATTTGGTTAATGAAGAGATTAACTACTGTAAATAGACACTAGTAGGGTGGTTGCCATGGAGATGGTAGACTCGGAACTTGACAACACATAGTGTCACTTACGACTAGCCCTGCTAGTCTAATTACTAATCCAAACAGGTAATGCGCTTGGTAAAGAGGCAATGTGAAGGTTTCATAACAGTAGAAAAATCGATGAAACCATCAATGTACCAAACTTATAAAATGGTTCTTGCGATGAAAACCTTCTCCGCCATGTCTGCGTGAACAATAACGAAAAATAACCATGGCGACATACCGTATTAGAAACACTTCCGGAATCTCCTGTCTGCAGGACTTATAACCAGAAGGGAACTCGATACTGTGCTACAGAGGAATATTTTGACTGTACCCCGACAGTGCTACATGTATAGAACATAACATTTTTGCTCAAAGTTACACAGTGAGTGAATCAAACAACCTGGCAACACACTCAGAAGGTTCCAAGAATCCAAGATTCAAGAAAGTTCGTAAATTCCACAATGCAACTTTTACAGTACAAGATTTGCTTGGCGGATCTTGATCCAGACTGACACGTCATCCACACCTCGTCTCTACAATATGCAAATGTCCCA
Organism: Platynereis dumerilii; assembly: GCA_026936325.1. Taxonomy (NCBI): domain Eukaryota; kingdom Metazoa; phylum Annelida; class Polychaeta; order Phyllodocida; family Nereididae; genus Platynereis; species Platynereis dumerilii. The sequence goes on from JAPTHN010000028.1 coordinate 6,033,400, forward strand.
CCAAGATTCAGGTTGCAGCTGACAAATATGAATCTCATTGGCATTTTGATTGTGCTTTTGTAAGGACTGTGAGGCTGCATTTCCTGCTCTGTCAGTTCGGGGACATCAGCTGTGGCAGCCAACCAAGGACACACCTAACTCACCCCAATTTGCATTTCTGTAATTTCTCATCTCGCTTCTTATTCTCAAGGACAGAAGAAGAAGAGTAAAGTAAAGACAAGAGGATGGATGAGTGGGGCTTTACGTTCTGTCTTTATGTACTGTGACAGGCTAATCAGGAGGAGAACAGAAATGAGGCAAAGAACTGCTCCACAACATATGTTCAGGTGACCCGGCCAGAACTGGATTCGAACTCGGGAGCAAGTGTTCAGAATTCCCGAATCCTACCTTCCAACTCTAGACAAGAAAGAGAAAGATTAGGAATAGACTAACACAAAAGTATCAGAATGGTATATCAAGAACAAAAATTATTCTGAAAAAACATTTTCGTCTCCAAATTAATAAATAACTGCAATAAGTACAGACAAGTGTCTAGAGATAAATAAAAATCTGCACAATGAAGAGAATGTGTCAAGTTGGCAAAGGCATATAGTCTACCATCAGCAGTAACAGTCCTGGTGTAAATCAAAAATTGTCAACTAGTTGCATAAGTTGCTTGTTTATTGCATCAATTCTGCTGAGGACTGGTGAATATACACATCAAACTGCTACCTGATATCATGTTTAATCAGCCAATGAATAGAGCCATAGAGCCAGTCTGCACTGATTTTGGCCACACCTTACCAATGAACTGAATGAACTCCAATTCAGTTTATGCAGTGCAGTTCCTGCCTTGATTGCCAATTTACATAGACTGCATAGAAAGAAAAAAGAATCATAGATTATAGAAGCTAAGGTTGAAGAGATTAATTTCCATGAATCAGGAGTTCAAATAATTAGGTCAAACATATCTGTCTGATTGAAAACTAATTCAACCCAAACACTGGACCAGGAATTATTATACATAATTTTGCATGGTGGAAGTGATTAACAGTATTTACACAAAACAGAATAGGCTACAATCAAAAGCCCACACATTTTGGTTTGGTTGTATCAATACCTTTTCTGATGGCTTCACCAAAATATTACATAAAACATAATGCAGAATAATCAGCAATGCAATTTGTCATAATACAATTGATTTCTGCATAATGCCATCATTATTCAACCATTTACATAAGCATAACATTTCATTCATATCAGATCATGGTACCATCACAGATCTAATGGCTGTTATGCCCTTGAGTAAGTAATTTCTGCATGCAAATTCTGCATCATGCTCATCATTTCACCTGAAATATGCATAACACATGGCATGCAGAAGATACATAGGGCAGGTGAATCTATATCTACTTTGAAGCACTTTTTTTTTTCAAATGGTGCTTAAAGATAACAATTCGCAATTCTCGTCATGCAGCAAAATATATCCAAACAGCACTGGAAGGTGATTATCTGAGATGTATGATATCTTATAATATCATGAATTTCTAAGAATCAGTAGAAATAGTACTAAACTATGGCCTTAAAAGTTTGTGTGCTTAAATATATATAAATCATATTCAGAGACAGGGGATTACAAAATACATACTAAGCAATGTAAATTGGGTTCTGACATTGCCATTTAATCATTTCATGCAAATTCAATGCATGCTTATAAACTCGCGGTAACATCTGATGATCTGGTATATCGAAATGTGACCTTCTTGTCCAAAGAGAACAACAGAGGAATCAGATTTAAAGTCGTTAAATAAAGAAGGCTCCAGTGGTCTGCCCTAGTTTTTCCAACCTACTAACTGACAGGCTTGATTCTTTGCTGTATTTTTGCTCAAAAAGAGCACACAATCTGATGGGCTTTATTTCATTACCTTTTATCTCTTTTATCGCCAGTCAAATAGAACAAAAAGCTATTCAAACAAAGTTTTATTTTTGTCTATTCAGTCTTTTGTAATGACTGTTATCAGCCTCCTTTGAAAGGTGACCCACTGAGCTGCTAGCTGCTGCTCCATCGAATGCTTCTGGTGTAAAAGCAAGTCCTGATGCTGATGCTTTAACTTTGCTTTTCTGGGTGGGGCTCCAAACCAGTCAGTATTCACTGTTTGTTTTAAAACTAGAATTAGGCCTTTTGTAAAAACTATTTCTATTCACTTTGAGGCAACAAATGGTCTAATGTTGTAGAAATAATACTACCAACTGTGCTTCTTACAAAATAGAGATTCATAGCTATAGCTATGAGCCAGTTTTATATCCACTATAGGATGAATAGGTTTAGAACATTTAGGCACTATATTATATTATTCAATCAATCAATCAATCAACCAATCAACCATCCAGTCAATCCATGAAACTAAATAAGACTCATTTGCCCATTTCACCACCAACCTACATTCCTTCACCTCTATTCACCTACCTTACAAGGAATACGGTTTAGTGTATCAAAATGACACCTGCATCAGCAACACTAGCATATATCTTGGCATTGCACCATCCTATAATCAAAACTTAATTCCGCATCAGCAAACTGCAAGCATATGAGCCACTCCCGCTTCCGTGAGTGCAGACAGAACATTCTTATCACAACAACATTTATGGTAATTTGAAACTTGATACAATATGTCAAATTACTTGCAATTCTTCACTCCTACAGGTATAATGAAATGTATTACATATCCGGCTAACAATTGCTATGACCTTCAAATGCATAGAATTTCGTCACATTGATACCTATGGTATAGCACATACATTGTAAAGTGAAATACAATCACTGTTGGTACAATATTGAGTCTGACGGTGACCTAGAAAATGAAGAAAGTACATCTCATCATGGTATTGTATTGCATGCCAATGTATTGAATGCCAATGTAATCAGCATTGATTTGACTATGCGTCGTAGGAGTATGGATTGCATGACAAAGCTCAGAGCAGTACTGTTACTAAAGATCACCAGGCACAATATCCATCCATATATATAAGAATCAGATAGGTTTTACCATCCTCCTTCACAAAACTTGTTGGACAATAACGCAAAATTGTTAGCCCATCATGCACGAATGCAAGAAACTAAACGCTTGCAGGAAGTTTCTCCAAGGTATCAAATATCTGCAAAATCAGTGTCATCCACAGTGACAGGAATTACCAGAGTATAAAGTGCAATACCCTGAATGCAGACTAACAGTGAAATTCCAAGTGTTATTACAAAAACAACACCAGTCACACTATATTGGCATGTGTTAGAAGATCTGAAGTTCAAAGTCGTGATGGATAAATTTGGAATAAGAGCAGGCGTCATCCGGTGTATTCCTTAACAAAACATACATTCTCCTCTTCTATGCTGCCCACATTCATTCATGTCCATTCTAATCGAATCGTGACCTTTTCTCCCTTTCCAAAAATTGGAAACATAAAATATCATTTTCGAAGTAAAGTACTGAAATCACTCACAATTTATAATAACATCTATATTCTATACATTATTCATTCTTGAGTATAAATTACTTATGCATACCCTAGACAACCCATTCGCATATTCACAATGAGAATTGCATCACACCTAATATCTTAATGTTATCCCAGTGCTATGCTCATGCTATCAGATGTCTCATAGAGGTCTCATGAGGATCTTATAGGGATCTATTGCCTATCAAATGACAATTGCCAATGGCATTGGAAATGACAATTGCTATGAATTGGGGTACAATATGCTAATCCAATGCAGCATGACCATCAATGATAAGACATTGGAATGACCAACACAGGGCAAAAGGTCAGAGGATGCATTGTCACCCAAGGGTACAGATAAAGCCCCCTCAAGGCCTTAACCATGCTATTCTACCCTAATTCAGCAAATACAAGGGACATTGTAACAACAAATGTATCACTTGTAGTATCCAATGTACTGCATCTGTATATTTAGCAGGTTAATAAAGCATTCAGTGAGTACAGAGGCTATTCCCCCATATCAAATTCCCATGTTTTACCAATTTACAAACATTGGAGATACATGGAATTAACATCTTTCAGCAATGAAGCATTATATTTCTGTCTGCAATGAAGTGACAAACAGTAAAATTTTGGAATAGTCATTTTCTAGATCTCCACAATGTGACAAACATTTTGAACTTGAAAATAGAGATAACTAGACAAACAGCAATAAAAGACAACCTCCTGAACATTTCAAAACAGTTCAATTTCAATAGATGAAGATGTCTCTCAATGTAGCCTTCTCTTAAGATTAAATGCACTTTACTAAAAAGCTCAAATACCACATTACCTAAATCATCTAAATTACCAAACCTAGACATACATGTACAAACTTGAAACTTCTAGATTCTATCCATAAACGTACATGGCATCTGGAAAACACAGCAATAAACTTTCAAGAACTTTTCTTTCAACTTCTGCAGTTCCAACTTCTAATCTGTTTAGCAATCAGCAGCTGGAAATTGTGGCTGCACAACCTTCTGAATACAAACAAGGTGCTACTTCACCTTCTCTCATTTTATCCAGCTTCTGGGAGTCATTCTCTTCATTAAACACAAATGAGTACAATTTTATTGCATGAACATTTAATTAAAAGTATATCAACAAGATATATTACCCTTTAAGTACCTTTCCTGATCATATGTCAGAAGCATATTTGAATGCATATTTGTTTGCAAAGTGCTTTGTTTATATGATTGAGATAGGAATGATGTTCATAATTTTAAAACATTCGTACACTGGAAGTACTTATTGCATATATCACATTAGAATGTGATCTATGTCTGCACTATTGCTTTGCTAGCTGATTAATATCTTTGCACATATTCGTCTTATATTTAAAATGTCCTTGCTCCTCTCTTCATCCAGCTTCACAAATTTAGCTTCGGGAGCAACAATAAATAACCAATAAGGGAGGCCCTTTTCACATCAATCAATTCACCCCATACTTGTAAATGTGATAAACAATTTAAATGGGACAAACAAATGCAATTATTCCAACAGCATTGGTTACAAGATTAATCCTTGCGGTACCCCAAAATCATAAAGTGTGCTTTCTTTATCGTTTTTGTTAGCTATGCCTGCTTAGCATGAAACCAAGCCATGCTACATTTTAAATCTGGAATCATCCTCATATTTTCCCCGTGGTTTGGCCCAGCTTTGTTTATTGTTTTGATGTGCAAAGGAAGCTACTTGGAGTAAGCTGGGAAAACTGGGAGAATGGCTTGGAAAAAGTTGCTGGAAAAGGGCTTGAAAAAAGCCAGGGAATGCTTTGAAAAAGCTGAAAAGCAAGGCGCCTATGATTACCTTGTTGCTGCAAAGAAACCACCAAGCATGCCATTCAAATTTAATTGTTCCAGTTGAGTGTTTTAAGGACCCTCTCCAGCAGATCTGAATTGACAAGCTAACTGAGCATAGCAGAGCACTCACCAACAAAATGCACCATCAGTGCAAGAGCAGCTCGAGAAATGCACCAACTAATGGAGGCTTCAGTAGCTTCATTTAGTAAATTGCTTAGTAGATGTTTACTCTTGAACAACAACAAAAATACAACAGAACCATATGAGATTTAGATGCTAGAACGTTAATTTCACAAATTGTCTTCTGGCATTGGATCATCTGCCAGTTTGTATCATCTCCTGATAGAGGAATTTTGAAACTACTTGTCTCTTACTAAATCATGTTAAGGTAAACTATTTTACAGCTAGAATTAATAACAGGGATTTCCTTCTCAATTCCGACCCCCTGAAACACTGAAGCAGTGTATATTAATTATAAGTGAACTGGGAAATTCCTCCAAAAATATCCACTGTCACAAATGCCAGTGTATCTAGCTTCGATTGTATCTGATTATACTTGTCCAGTAATTCCGGGATATTTTCCATGACTGTTATGTTTTTATCAACTGAGTAATAGTACATGAAATCAGCATAAAAACCTTCCATAAAAAAGGACCATTCACTAAAACAGCGCACAATCCTCGCATCAATTCTGTACCCTACCCCGGACAGTAATCGAACAAGTCTAAATGACTTTTGCCATTGACATTTTCCAACACATTAGGACAGCCAGCAATTAATCCTCTATCCCCTTGCAATATAAACAATAGGTGACAATAAATTCTGCACGAATGCCTTTTTACTTTGGACGGATCACTATTCATCAATAATCTAAAAAGCAATAAAAAACACATCGGTGTGGCAGACAACGTTGTTGATCTATAGGAAAGAGATAAAGATGATTTAATGCAGACGGCTAATGTTGGAGAAAACAATAGCTTAATGGTGTCTTAAGAATAATGCATGTGTCCAAAGATGTAAATCATATATATGGCTTTGAAAAATTAAGAGACTTGCCGACAATATGTATATACATCATCAATTCTTTACAGCGCTTTGCAGAGAGGACACCGAAGGTAAAGACAACCCAGAGCCAGAGCCAATGCCGACAGAATACACTCAAAGCTTCTGCAATACGAGTATAACAACCTGAAAAATAACCTCATTCACGTCTAAATACGATTCGACACCTAAAAGATCACTCAATAGCAACATTGTTTGTTTTATTGTAAAAAGCCATATGATTAACCAAACATGTTACCAATGAATGGAATTGATAAAAGTTACCAATGAATGTTACCAAGAATGTTACCGATGAATTCTGGAAATGTTAGCATTGAGGAACACCCTTAAGACTGTCATCGATCAAGTTGTCTTTTTGCGCTTCGGCTGAAATAAATTTGAGGATTCGATTCATCCCTTCCATCAAATGAACGAATCAATTGCTTTCCAATAAATCCTGGAGATTTCGTTTGCGGCGTTTACCATAATTGATTCCCAAGCGACCAGACTTTCCGTACGGCGAAGTGGAAACGGGGAGCACTGCATATTGATAAATAGAATTTACATTATAGTACGGCGGGCTGTCGGTGGCTCACTGGGCTAGTATTCAGCTCCCATTCATCTCCCAACCCACCTCATGTTACAACAAGCAATATTAATTGGTCACAATTGAACCTGTCATCATATTGACAAGGATTCATATTAATAGAATTGAAGAGAAAAATTTGCAATATTTCAAACTTAACTAGCCCTAATCAATTCAAATCCATGGCTCACTTCCACTCAGCTTGGAATTGATTGATAGTATCTATTCTGTCACCAATATTGGAGATGCTCAGTCTCAGTTACTATTCAATAAACCGGCAGATTTTCTGATTTGGTGGATTAGAACAACTTTCCTTTCCGAGATTCTGATACGGTTCAATTTGATACAGTTCAATCAAAGACAGACATCTTGAGAAACAGACTCAAAATCAGCAAATCTCTCAACTGATTCTTTATGCCAATAGAACATGACTAAAAATAATTCAAGCTTGAAAGTTTCAAGAGGAAACATGCTTCAACCCAGAAAATGGACATTCAATATGCAAGGACCCTCTCCAGCAGATCTGAATTGACTAGGTAACTGAGCATAGCAGAGCCCTCACCAACAAAATGCACCATCAGTGCAAGAGCAGCTTGGGAAATGCACCAACTAATGGAGGCTTCAGCAGTTTCATTTAGTCAATTGCTTTGTAAATGTGTACTCATCAAAGAGAACAAAAAGATGACAGGACAGACCCAGAAAATGGACATGCAAATGTAACCATATGACACAAATATTATTGTTCGTCCATTCTTGTTTTCCTGAATGGTTTTCTATTGATCTATGAGAATATAGACATTCCTTACTATAGATGTGGCCGACCTTCGACACCAGACCGTACATCTTTGCTTTGACCAATATATGTCATGACCTGGACAGGTCCATTTACTGGCACAACTGTCCATAACATGTCTATAGACTCTATACCAGGTTGTGTGTTACAAAGCATGATAGAATGAAAAGACCTGATCAATAGAATGGAAACCATTTTCCAGAAATCCTATCTGCCATGTACATGAAGTAGCAGATATCCATGTCTACATCAGCTTGTAAAACACAGAAGAATATTTAAGGTTAACTTCCTTGAACCATACCAAGTAGTAGACACTATTCTATTATATTCTATTCTATTCTCATTATAGGCCAAAATTGTCTTCAATTTTAATGTCTATTCCAGCCAAAATTTCTTAATTTGCCCCTTCAGCTGAAGGGATACAGAACAGTACCTCATCAAACTCCACAATGTCATTTTCTGACCAAGTGATTAGAACTATATTTTCCGTCTCGCCATTATTTCTGCCTTTTGTATTGTAAACGGCTTAACACGAAAGTCATTGGACCTGACTTTGATTTCAGACCAGTGTTATCACCAAAATACAATACCACCATGCCATGCAATATAATACCATACATTATTTGCCAATACAAATAATAGAGAATTTCTTTAATGTTAGCATCAATGTGAGAAACAAGAGCCAACAGTACATTGACAGTACATTGACATGCCATTGTATAGTGCATACATTGTATTATGTAGGGAGGGAATGTATACATTGCATTGTGTACATAGCAAATGACATGACACAATTATTGATCCAACACAACAAGAAGGTCAACATGGCAAAGAGAATCCCAATTGTACTGTATTGACAATACTCACAGAGGTCCCAAAGTTGATATATAATCTGATTCACTATTTGATGGGGAATTGTTTTGGGTAATCATTATTTGACTGCAAATTGACAGAACAAAATATATAATGCATCACAGGAAGAGAAATCTGTCAAACTCAGCAATTAAATCTGATGACAGTGGAGATTAATGAGACCAATACTATGAAATATGCATTGTGCAATTTTGATGGATTAAGGGAAGAAAATGTCTAAAATCACAATGATGAGGAGGCTAAGATTTATGGTGGTTATATTTTCCCTAAAAATTCAGTATGAAGGCCATACACATTGCATTATGACACATTATTATTCAAAATGTTTAGGCTTACGAAGGTCTTCACTTTGGAGGTACACTTTTTCAGTCATTATAGCTACTACTAAAGTGGTATTTGGGCTCTGAGACCCCATGTTTCCCAGTTCACCGAGAAACATTCTTGGTAAATTTTGCATCTGAGGCAAGAATGAACCACGACAGACCACTTCATCCCCATGGAAGGGGCACTCCCATGACGCAAGGAATTGCATTTACAAATTCACTCGTACATGCCTATTTCACTCGTATATATGCCTAATTCGAGCAAATTATATAAGTATCATAATTGTTTACGATAGACCTCCAGAAGCTCGATAGATTTAGTCAATGAAGGTGCTTCATGAAACCTTCATTCCCATACAGTATACTGCCTACACAAGAAGAACACAGACCTTCCAGAGTCACCAGATTATACGTCTTGTCTAAGGTTGTCTTAGCCTCCAGATCAATACATCAACCAGACATACAACCAGCAGCACAACCCCAGCCCAGCTTACACAATCCCCCACAGAGTTACTGAGAAGGGCAGGGGTCTTGTCACTCACTAAGAAACCAACACAAAGTCGCTAAAAGACACTTTTCGCATCAATCCTCATCGATTTCCTCACACGGTGACACTGAGGTGTAAATTTGCCAACAATGATCATACACCACACAAGCAATATTGATGGCATCTCAACAAAACCAGCTGAAAATTGACCCAATGCGACAATATAGCTCAGTTGTTGTATTATCTGGGTGAACAAAGGCAAAGGTATACAATAAAAGTATTATAAATTGAAATTGACTAAGTCACAGAAGTTAAGAGGAAGACTGAAGAGGTGTGTCAACTCATAAAACCTGATTAAGAAATAAAGAGAAAAGAGAGTGTTTGATTTAAAATCTAAGTAATAAAACTGGAAAACCACCAATTAATACATAGCAACCATGACTACATTAGGATTGAAGAACATTAACCATATACTGTCCATACAGGTTTATTTCTTACAAATGAGTGAAATGACCACTAATTGGTAGATCACATGACAATAAGAATGTGAATGTTCAGTATCACAAAAAGATAAACCAATAAAAATGCATAAAACAGGAGGTGTATTCAGTAAATTCAGTAAATAGAGCCATTAGGATGAGTCAGGCAATGGAGCCAAGAGCCTGTTAGTTGTAAAACAATAAATACCCAGTCATCCAGATACATTATTTACATGGCATCAAGTCTGACTGGATCCATTGGTAGATTGGTGCATTAACCAAGTGGCTTAGCTACAAGCTAGCTACAAGCTAGCCACAAGCTAGCTACAAGCTTTAATTTCCTGTCATGTAATACAAAAGCCAAGAACAAGAGGAAACAATACCATCTAGAGCTCTTAGAATATGCTCAACTAATCTCCATAAAATGTGGAAGAGGGCTTTATGAGGTTAGTCTATGAGGACTCCAGCAGCGTCCTTCAGCAGGGCTCAAGTAAATTAGCAATATCATTATAGGCATTATGCAGCTTCCCTAATTAATTAAATACCAAGGCCAGTTGGTCTTAAAATCCTGAATCGTGAAGGAAAAATGAGAATTGGCAAATTTGTAATGCCATTAAATCATAATGCTGTCAGCAGTATTAGGCTATGGAATCATAAAATGTACTCACAAATTGGGCTGTACATGTTTATGGGTTTGCAATGATGATGGCAATAACATAGACAGGAAGATAAAACCATAACATATTGCATTATTGCAAGTAAAATACTCATAACTTTACACTAATACAAAAAGGGAAACGGAATGGAGACAACCAACAAAGTTGGTCAATACGGCATATTAATAACAAAATTCTGATCATAAAAGAGTAAAAATGTCAAATTCCATTCGATTGATTCAAAGCATTCTACACCAATGCACCATATGAGGAATGGAGAAAACTAGGTTTCCATTCAAAACTTCCAGATAAAAGCCAAGTGTCAGCATGCAGAAAGGCATATTCTTTTCTGAAAATTATTTTCTGAATACCACAAAAAAGAAATGGAAGCAAGTGGCAGCTGCTCCCTATATCATGTAGCATGCAGTGTAGCAGTGATCCTCAGACGGGTCTACCACAGGATCACCTTGAATGGGCCAGTTACAGCACAATCCAGACTGAGGAAATGGGGTTCCACAAGGGTCAATGTCTCTCCTCATATATACAATAGCAGCCAATCAAGCAATGTGTGTATCATCAACAACACTGGAGCTAGAGCCACCCTCCACCACAAAAGACCCCTCCCAGTCTATGAACCATGCAAACCAGCAGTATTGCCAGTAATGCAGTAAATCCACTGTCCAATCTGTTTGCTGCTTCCAACAATAGACCTATGGGACTCAATAAGGACCACACAGACCACCATTGGCCCACCAAGCAACAGTGTAGAGCAGTATACAGATAACTGCTATAGAACCAAGTGTTGATACTGAATGATGCACAAATGAAGTGTTTCCAGTTGGTTTCCATTTGGTTTATTTATGGCTGTCATCCGCAGTGACATACTTAGCAAAGTAAAGGGTTTTAGAACACTGACATCAGGCAACAGTCATGTAAATATTAACCCATTACTGCTGATACATCTATGGAGTGTCCTATTGATAAAGTCCATTGAGAGATTAACGGGTTAATGACTTACTTAAACCGGAAGTCGTCAAGTTAAAGACAACAAGGAAACTTTTGAAGTATTATCATATTTTCAAACCTAGTCTTAAGTTGAAGTTGTCATCTCAAAATAGACATTTAGTGAATTGTCATCATGCTAACATATGAAAAATGTCGACTAGTTTATGACTGTCCCATAGTAACATTGGTAGCAAGTGGTTAATACTAAGAAGGGTTAATCCATTGTACCCTAATCCTTCCATTGACCATAACAGTAAATCATATCCAGGATCTAACCTCAAACGATCAGATGAAGTCCAACATTATGATCAATGAAGTCATATCAGTAAGAAGAGTGGAAGTATCAAAACAATCAAAAATCTAAGATGCCAAGTTGACCCAGTTTCCAAAATATATCTAATCTAATAATCCAAAGAAGTCTATGTCTAGACTCCTCCTTCCTCATTATATGCATTATGCACCGACAGACAACAACAAACCAGGTGCTTAGACCAGACTGACCATCCCCAAAATTCTCCATTGACCACAGGCTATAACTGCTGGTCACTCACCTCTTATGAAGCAACCACTGACCATAATGAATCCTGAACCTTAATCCCTGAGAATAGCTGAGGTCCTCATACTTGTTGTTGTTGCTGTCCCACATACACAGACTGATGTTGTCCACATCACACACCACCTTAGAAGGTTTCATCACAATACTGAGTGTAAAAAATACTGACTGGTGTAGAGTTTGGCACAGGACCAAACCACAGCCAGGTGCTCCTAACAGTTAACCAGTGCCAAACAGAATGCCACCACAACAGAATTTTGGCCAGAACCAAAACAAAATGTTCACATACATACGTTAAAGGCATGAGTCAGGGCAGGATGGCCGAAGCATCGATGGCACCAACTGAGTTGCGAAAAGCCAAGTCAGCTGAAACCGGCATGACTCAATGGTAGGACGGGGATTCCCCATTGATAAAATAAGCATTATAGACTTACACAAGAGGATTGGGGTGGTGGGCCCCGTTCAGCATGGCCCTGGCCTGTCTCCTCTTCTGCCGGCGGAGTTGCCGTCGGAAAGCGGCTGCAATTGCTGCCGAGGCCTCCTCCCGAAGCGTATCCGAGACTTCACCACCGTATCCATCCAGGACGCTTGCACTCTGGCCTGCCTGAGATGCCAGCCTCCCTGTTGCTGCAGCAGCTGCTGCCTCGCACGTCTGATGCTGCTCTGCAAGCCTCTACAACTCTACTGTTTGCCTACATGCTGCAGGCCAGCTGCAGGCGCTCCCTTGCCTGGCCCGGGCTGCATGAGCTTGCTGGCTGAGCTTGCTGGCTGTTGGTTGCTGCCTGTGTGCTGTTCCAGTATCATCCGCAGGCAGGCTGTTTCAGCAAAGGAGTGTAGCAGCTTTGTAGGCAGCAGAGGCTCACCCATAGATGCAGGACCTTCCAGGAGATGAAGCCAGATCAACTCTGCATTTAGTACTCCTATAGTGTATTAGTACCACATCCTTCCCAACTCATGACTCCTACTGATAGTATACAGTTGTACACAGTAGTATTACAGTACCTTTCTCTCTGCCTTTCCTCAATCCAACTGCTACAACAACCATGATTAATTCATGCACACTGGCCCTGCTGATTTGCCATTCACTGCTTCAGATCCATGGCAACAGGGAAAGTGCATTACTGCAAGCCTAGACTGGGCACTGGCCCTCCTCCACGCAGCACTGAACAATGTAATTACGTAGGCTGGTCCAGCAGTAATTCACTCGTCCCAAGTCCGACTCCTCTTCACACAATCTGACTGTCAGTCTTTGCAACATCTCTTGTGTCACTTGGTCACCTTCTTTCAATTTGAGTCCTGTCCAGGTCAGCCCTACTGGGCCTTACTGGGCCCTAGATCCTCTACATTACCATAGCCCAAAGCAAGACATTGGTTACCCAGGTAATTCCCTCCTTATGCAGTTACCAACACCAATGTGCTGGGGTCACTCAACGTAAGCTTGGCCAATACTAGATGGAATGGCAGTCCTCAAATCTCTGCTTGTGTTGCTGTATGTGTTCCCAATACTGGCTACCACATGTTAGGTGCCTATTCACAATAGATATATTTATGCGATACGCAGAGCTGAATTATCAATATACTAGTTAAACATGAAAATTACATAATTAGAATGGACATATTTTGCCGATCTTTGATTAGAAATAGTTCTGGCCCTCAAGAAGATGTCAATTTCTGGCACAGGTTGAGACAGCAAAGCCCTGCATGGAGTGTTGCCTCTTAATAGCCTTTTGCAATACCACCATATGGAGATACCAAGAAGAGGAAAAGACAAAGAAGAACACACCATAACAATCTCGGGTCAATAGGAGAAATGTGAGAAGAAAAAAGACTGCAAACATCTTGGAAGAAAGATTGGAGAAGAACAGGAGCTTGCAGAATGCAGAAGGACCTTAGAGAACTCGGGAGGAAGAAAGAAAGGAGTATGGCAAGGAGCCCAATATGGCAACAGTTTTTATGAAGTATGGTTCATGTTGAGTGTCCATTCTGGAGGCAGAAGAGGAAGGGAGGGAAGTGGTTGTATGTGGAGTTCACATAGGAGGTGCAGGGTGGAAATGCATAGGTGAGTAGAGGGGAAATGTAGAGGTGGGTGGCTAATGGTGGCTACAGGAACTGCAGTTCTGCTAGGCTAGGCAGCAGTAAACTTGGCACATGGGAGCCATTGGCAGGCTGCTTGTAGGGCCAATGTAGGCAGGCAATAATCTAGCTTAATGTCCATGGCCACTGTGACTAGACTGTAACTCATGTTAGATGGCCATGGTCAGTGTAACGCCCTAGATGGGGCAACTGGGGAGCACTGGGCCTGTGGTCAGACGACCTTGCTACATAGCAGCTCTATAGTGCACTGCCCTGTAATTTGGTTTGCAAGACCACACAGCAACAGATTGGTCATAAAGCAAGACAACTTCCAGCCAGCCAGCCCCACACTCTCCCCTACATCTCCATCTCTATACAGAGCTCTACAGAACCTATACTCTCTTCTTTGAGAGAACTTATATAGCACATGAGCACTGGAGCAATAGTTGATTCAAGCCTTGAAGTCATTATGTGAACTTTACTGCCAGCAGACCATGAGTTGGGGCAAGGCAAAAAAGTTTGAAAAAAGCCTTGCAGCAAGGGTCAGACTGCACCACCCATCACCAGCAAAGGGCCCTGTTGAAGGCAAACATGACAGCATTAAAGCAAGATTATAGCCATCAACTGTTGCCATAAATGTACTCTGGGTGCTTTCACAGGCCCTGCCAAGGCTGCCCAGTCAATAGTGACCACATTAACAGGACACTGCAAAAAAAGTTTTGCCTGAATTATTAAAAGCATCAATATTGGCAAAGTCATCCATAGGGGAAATATGGAAAGAATAAAAGCAAACTACTTCATACCCATCTCATATAGAGAATTTATAGTATAATTATGGAACCTCGTTATTCGCGGACCTTTGATCCGAACTGTGACAAATGACTTTTTGGCGTATAACAACACAGATAATGTTGAAATTGCATGATTAGCCATTCCGAACAGGTAATCATATACTGTTTACAAAATATATTAAAAAAGCCCGGGATAGGCTTCCCGAACCTCTCCTCTGTGCGGGTGAAAAAGTTTGTTCATTATTGTCTTTCTTTTCTGCAAATTCAATGAGATGTAGTCCTTCTCACTGACATATAGTGAAGAAATTTGGTCAAACATAGATATATAAATCAACAAATGCAATCAAATTGCAAACATAAAATCATATACAACACCATCTTCATCAGCCGCTTCAAAACAAGCATCACAAATCGCAATGACTGTGACACGACACCTCGCACTACCTCCAGCCACGATTTGCATTATCTTGTAGGATACATCTTAAGCTTAGAGAAGAAGCTTAAAGAAGTGTTGCTTTTGGCTCTAGAGGTGAAGTAAGTTGAGGAGGACCAGACGCGTATGCTGATCACGCGAAGGAGGTCCTACCAGAACCAGTCTAGCATAGAGCGCACTGCCAACACAGCGGAAGAAGATTAACCGCCCCAGCCTCCATACACAATGTGCAAGAGGGACTGGAAGGGTCCAAGAGCAAGAGAATCCACTAGAATCTTCAGGCAATCTAGCCCAAGGACAATCTATAGACTGTGCAGAGGGTACATGCAATCAGGAGGTCATGTCGTGGTTTGTGTCATGTGCTTCACAGGAAAATGTTTTAAAGTCTTCCAATACCGCTAAAGAAAAATAGTCTGTGCAGCAAAATATATTCTGATCTCGTATCTCATTAACCTTGGCTTAAAACCCTTTGACATGATGATACTGTAGAAAAGACAAAGCAGACATTGGACAGATTGGCACACGTATGTATAGATTCACAAAATGTTGAATGTGCACATATACATACTTCAGATGTGTCGAAGAACTCGAGTCTCTATTTGGAAATTTATGGCACATTTTTGAAGCAATGGGAAGTTTACCTTATAGTATGAGGTACGGCCATTTTTAAACCTTTTCTGGTCAGGACAAACAGACTAAATATGAAAGTATTAAAACTCGATTAAAACTCTCAACTGCTGCCCTAACCTTCTCATCTTGGGGTCAAAAACTATGCAATGAAGCACCGAGTAGTAGCACCAATATATGCATGTGAGAAAACAACTAGTCTTGACCAATGGGCATCTGCTAGTGACCTTGCGATCGTTGGCAGAAGCAGATATGCTCTGGTCAAATAGAAGTATTGCTGGCTGAACTTGAGCCACTCCATAAATATTGCATGGACCTTTATGGTAGCTGATACTCCTTAAGGTCAAAGGACCTCCAAGGTCAGAGAGGACGTTCTCAAAGGGAGAGCCAAAGGTCAAAGCAAAAGGCTGAAAGCTTCAAGAATTCACACGTCTCACTCTTTTGGACCCTAATGTCTTTAATCTGGGTTGTCCCCCTCATGACTCTTTCAGGATCACCCCACTTCCCTCAGGTACTAATATCTGTAGTGATCTGATATATGTGTACATAGATACTCCCATAAAACATCAAAGAAGTATTGGCATTAAAGCAAGGATTTATATCATGCCCACTAACATGATTGAGTTAAAAGAATATCTTCATAAGTATACCAACTTGAGAAGTATGGCTGTAGGTCCACTGATTACTAAAGTGAATGATATCCAGCCTGCACCAAAATCTAAATTTCCATGTCAGGATTAGTAATTTAGACACATTAATGATATCTAACTTACAAATTGGATAGCTTCAACTAAAAAAAACACCACCAATTTGTCATCTCAAATTACATGAATTTTATGGACTCCTCAAGTGACAATGCCGTCGAATGTTCGTCAACATAACCAAAACGTATGCGAACAGTGTACACTAGTATAACAATAACACTACTTTTGAGGGCGCTATGCTGTTTGAATGGCCCAAGGTCATGTCCAGCAGCCCAAGTGATTCAAAGCAGCACGAGCAGCGCGAGGGCTGCTGTGCAATCACGAGGGCTGCTGGACATGACCGAGGGCAAATCAAACAGCATAGGGCCCGAAAAAAAGTAGTGTTATTACTATTATTATCCATTTGCCAAGCAAATCTTATGCTAACAATGTCAGAACAATCACTTCACTGCTTGTTGTTCAATTGTGACGTCATCACTGGTGATGTCACAATTGTCATGTGGCAATTGTGACGCCATGAGTGATGATGTCACAACAGCAAGCTTACCATTGTAACGTCACCATTGTTAGCCCTTTGACACTTTGAATTCTATAACGGCCCTCTGAAATGTAAACAAGGGCCGTTATTGAGAATCGAGGGCCGTTATGGGGAATCAGCAGCCCTCTAAATTTTGCTAATGAACTAGGGAACGGCCCTGCAAGTGGATAATAATATACAATAGCGGTTTATTCAGATCTCCATTCATATCTAACTTATTCCTGCAGCACAAAGCACTTATACTTCCTCTGTCAATTGTCATTTTCTCAGTGACAGTTGAGCGTGACACTTTAAGTGGCCTCATTAGCTGCTGTATGAATCCAAAGCACCACCAGCATCAACCCGGCAGCTAACAGCATCCTTCATCACCTGCTCTGTATCTTTTGGGAGGCTGAGGTGAACAGGATACAGATGACAAGACATCTAAGAGGATGCTCGGTCATGCATATATGATGTTGGTTGCTGCAGCAAGGCATGTGTCTCCTCCAGCAGCTGGAAATATCACTTGTGAGATGGCAAGAGTCAATTGGGAAAGATGGAAAGTAGTTTGTAGTAACTAGAAGAAGGATATATATAGTACATCAATGTTTCAGTAGCTACTATTACACTCACTTTGTTGCTGCCTTTCTAAGAGTTCTTTGCACATCCGTCAAAAATAAATTTGAATTTTTCTTTTTACAGAAAAGACATCAAACAAGCTGCTCAGACTTTTTCTCTATGACTCTTTTTCATCCGTATGGCTTACAGTTGTAAACATATATCACTTGTGTTTGGTGTTCTCACACACTACAGTTCCAATGCGAGAAGATCTTGAGATATATACCAAGCCAAACATAGGACAGTTCCTGTTTGATGAAAAGTTGAATATATGCAGCGATAACATTTTGGGATAATAGTAGGTCGAATGCCACTCTTCCTGAATCTCCTTATATACAAAACAATACATTGTAATGGCAGATCATTTTTACTAAATACATCCAAACTGAGGAACCCAATGCAGACAACTTTTAAACTATACCGTATAAATCTAGTCCCAACTCTTCCATCATAATAATCACAAAAATGACAAAAGCAATTGAATCCTTGTAGTTAATTGATCTATGGGGAAAAGACAACTGGTCTTTTGAAGGAGCACATTCATGAATTAAACATCCATTAGCTTTTGTAGTGGTTAAGGAATGACTCATGTTTAAGCTGACACTTACAGCATTTTGGGGTAATTCGCGGAAGAATGTGGTTTAAGGGGAGATTAGACAATTATGAATATCGACTACCAGAACTCGGTCGGTGAAATTTGTAAATGACAATTGCAATGGAAGTTGTCTGCAACCATTTCACAAAGAAATTTCTGTCGTTCTGATTCCTTACTGAAATGAGTCGACCAGCGACAGTTGTGCTTTCAACAGAAGTGAGAAGTGTGCAGGTATATTTTCAAAATTTAACTTTCACCATGTTGTAAATTAATAACACATGTATTGTATACATCTGAATACATTGAAAAGATATGTGCTATATAGAGTGTATACCCAGGTTGTACTGTGTCCGTGATGCCACAAACTGGATTACCGTTATGCAACGCCGGTCCGAAGTCTGGCGATAAACCTCGCAAACAGGATGATCATCTTTTTATTCGAGCAGATTCATCCATAAAGTCCATAAATGATGTATGTGGGTGTAAATGAGAGGAATCTCATTCACACCAGTCTAACTGCCAGCTCAATGCCTCCAAGACTGGATCATGGCCATAATATGCGACTCATAAACCAAATTATTGACCGGCCTAATTGGATCACCATGCTAGAGCCCGTATAGCCTGAGCAGCACCCACGGGCTGGGGAAGAGCATTAAGGAAGTTATGCAAATACAAGAGCCTCTGAGACTTGTAAATCTTGGCTGCACTTAAGACTCCATTGGAAAACTTAAATGACTCCATTGGCTTATCTGGACTTAGCAGCCAAGTCATTCAGATGCACTGAGATCCCATTGGTCTATCCTCTTGGTCTATTCCTTGGCTGAATGATCCTCTTGGATGCATCTCAGGACTCTCTAGGTTTGGTAGAGAATCTATAGGTATTCCCTTGGATGGTTCTCATTTTATGACTATTTCAGTTCATCTCACGTTAGATTACTTATATATTTTTCGGAGTTGATTAAAAAACATTTTTTCGGCCAGATTTTCAATAATTCGACGACCGTCAATTAGTTAATTTTATTGGTTGATTCATTTCATTTTCCAAATCACTGAACATGTGTTTATAATCCCATCGCTTAGTTCGTTTGTCAATATTTTTTTTTGCATTGGTCAATATTTGTGCCTTGTTAAGTATTTGGTTGATTCTTTAGCTCCATGAGAGGAAACCACAGTTTTATCTACTTGTCATCAAACTCATCCAAGATGGACTTTTTAGTTTTTTTTACAGAAGGACAATAATGTTCTAATAGCTTATAACAGTTATTTCCTTTGGTGAGTTTATTGATGTATTTACGACATATGCTCAAATGTCTCAAGGAACTTCACCATAGAGTAGTCTAGACTGAGAAATGGCAATCACAACTTGGATAGTTAGTGGCACAAGGTTGATGATCACTGAGTGAGGGTGTTACAAAGATCCTCTGAAGTGTCTCAAGACAGCAGTCTGGGACACCAAAGCAGCTAGATTAGCCAGACAAGACTTACTGATGAAAGACACCAAGCTGATCAGACACAATTTATTCCCTGGAGTCTACCTGAAGAAGGCTGTGCATGAAAGTCTCTTCTTGTCTCCTCCTCCAGCCAAAAGAACTCTTGATTACTGAACTTACTTCTGTCAGATGATTTATCCTTGAACTATACATCAATTCTTGGACCACTTCCTATACATTTCTACAATTGTAGAGGCTATAATTCAAGAGGAAGAGGTACATGTATATTTTAATCTAACAACTGGAATGTTGTTGATGTCGTATAAAAGAAATACTATAGTATGTCCAATTCAGTTGCCGGGGAGATGCATTTTTATTCATGTCAAAAGTTAGAAGAAATATAAAAGCCAATGTGTATTCATTATACTTGGCCCATGTATGAAGTGGACAAACGTCTGTGTATTTTTCCATTCACCGGTATATGCACAACAGAGACATACCCCATTCGGGTTGGAAAATACATCATACATTTTACACATTTGTCACACTTCGAAAGAACACCATTAGGAATTGAGATACAAGGAAGGTACAGGCAGATTTTTTAATTACATGT
Organism: Platynereis dumerilii; assembly: GCA_026936325.1. Lineage (NCBI taxonomy): Eukaryota > Metazoa > Annelida > Polychaeta > Phyllodocida > Nereididae > Platynereis > Platynereis dumerilii. The sequence goes on from JAPTHN010000028.1 coordinate 6,053,912, forward strand.
TCACAAAAACACTGAAGTGTATATAACCACTAAACTAAATTATTATTCTCCTCTTTTTGTCTCTTTCAAAACAAGCACACTTGATATTCACACTGCTTTTAAAATCACATCTCACCCCTTTGAACCAGCATCTCACCTCTGGCAACCAACTTGAACATGATGGATGTTATTCTTGCACAGACAGAATGTGTGACTTCCTCTGATCTCTGATCACCTTTCAAGTTTTCCTTTGAAGGTCTTATTTCCACCTTAATTACAGGTGTTCATTAAAAAGAACAGCTCTGAAAAAAGTCTGGTAGACACAAGAACACACAAGAACACACTGACCTAAATTTATTGACCTTACCGAAACCAAAGTTTTTCGAAGATTTCATGAAGTCAGAATTGAAATAGTGAAACACTGTGATCTTCATACGGTATTTGGATTAATTCCAGTTTTCTCCATTATGAAGAACTGGGGAGGTCAAACCTTGGTTCGAATCAGAGAAATTCCCTTGACTAAAGTTGATGGATTTAAACAGCCACAAAATGTTCTTAGAAATTAGTTTCTTCGCATTCGTAAAATACCAAAATTAAAATGTTCAGATACAATATAACACAGAGCAATCATTAGTGACTTTTAGTTTACAAAGTTGGGAGACTAAGTGGGAGACTCCTTTAACATAATTATAACAATCAAGTTAAATTATACAGTGAGTGGGACGTAGATTCTTGGTATCGAGAAGAAAATCTGAGAGGTTCAGTCTTGTAGGACCTGTTATCTCAACACATATGCACACCATGTATACACCATCCTTCATCTGAGATTCATTATGGACCTATCCATCATCTAACAGTTTTATATTTGTATACCTTGTATACAACGTTACCAGCTGCTTCAGACACATAGCTTAAGACAATGTATGAGCACCGTAAAACTTCAGTGTTAACGACAAAATAAAGGCTTTCGGAGTCTTCACAGGATCATTCATTATAAAATTGAGATATAATTGGCTACAGCATCAGAAGAAAGACACTCCAGCATAGATTCTCTGGGTGTAGAAAGATTGACTAGATATTCATGGAATATCAAAATCAATGTCTTGGTTTACAGCACCTGGAATTTACATAGATAAATGTAGTTACACAGTTGAAAGAAGCCAGCCATGCATGCAGAAACAGCATTAAGACAACATTATAATTATTCTAGAATTTCAGAAAGTTACTGATAATCTAACGGTATAAGTGTTATCTTAATATACAGTAACCATTTGCAGCCATCTAAACATAACATTTCCTTCAGTTGGATTTACATTGTATGCATTCATATACATAGTTGCTTTTGTGGCACTTGGGTCCAATACAATACAAGCAGAAAAAGACAAATACCAAGATTATCAGCCTTTTCTACTTGTTTTCACATGAGGATAAAAGTCTGAGCTGCCACAAGAAATAATGGATGGAAAATAAGAAAAAGACAGGAGATGAATGGACCAGACATCAGCTTCTTTGATACCATATACATTCGATAGCACGACATCCCGAAGAGACTTTGTACTTCTGTTTGCGCAGTATATAGTCCTGTTTCGCAGTCTACTTTGCAACACAAACATTTTTTTTTGTTATAGGAATAATAGGAGGCGTATCAGACTCGACTGCATTTGCCTGCATTCTCATCTGCATTTCTAATATTTTATCCTTTATAATTTTGGAATCTGAATCTTTACCTCTAACTGCTGAAAGTATGGTGCTTTAAAGTGGTTATATGACTTTCTACTGACAGTTATTCATCCAATTTCTCCTAAACGCTACATTTGATAAGGATATCAATAACTTCAATTGACCCTGATGTCAATGTAAAATACTTGGTATATGTTTTAAAGTAAAATAGCAATATGATACGATGAAACAATGATATATCCATCATTTAATGACAGATTACCTAAATTTACACCGACGAGACCATATTCTAATATAAATTTACATGTATCATAAATTCAATCAAATATGGAAATCCATAAAAACAAAATTATCATAATTCCTTGAAATGGGTTTCCCTTATGGCACAAATATTTTGGCAAATTTGCTCAATAATGCACATTTTGGTTAAGCAATTTCCATTTAAAGGACAATAAAACCTAACATTTTTGCACAAGGCATGGTAATGCTTTAATGTTTGGATAGGAGGCAGGGAACCCCATTGTGGACATAAATCAAGGGGTGAATCAGAATTTCAAAATTCTGAAAAATGAGAAAGGGGCGAAAATTGTTATCAATAGGAAATCTTTCTTCATATGAGCAAAGACAATTGTTTTTTAGGATGGCATCTTCAAATTCTTCGGGCCTAGCTGATACAGGGTGTCCAAAAAATATTAAAAGCTTTAGAGGCATGGCTGCGGTAGCAGTGACATCAACAGCAGTAATAAAGCATCCACAGGAAACATTGCCAAATCTTCAGGAAAACACCAACATGAACGTCATCATCAGCTACATCTACAATATACACTTCATAGCATAAATAGCTCCACAAATACAGGGGCGTTTTAAATTGTGAATCTGACTCAACTTAACTAGGCCAGTGGTTTATAACATCAACAACAGTTCCGGCTTCTAGCCTTTTTTTACCTTCATCACCAACAGCCCAAGCCTTTTTTACTATCGCCACCAACTGAACAACCTTTTTCAACACTATCATCATCAGCCTCTGACACAACTAGCCTTTTTTATCACCATCATCAACAGCACCCTAGCCTTTTTCAACATCATCACCAAGTGCCCTAGCCTTTTTTACAACAGTCATCGTCAGCCCCAGAAAAACTAGCCCTTTTAATCACCATCATCACCAACAGTCCTTGCCATTAAAATATACCATCACCAACAGCCCTATCCCTTTTTCAACATCATAATCAACAGCCCTATCCCATTTTCACAATCATCACCAACAGCCTTTGCCTTTCTCATCATCACCAACAGCCCCAGCACAACCTAAACTACACCATCCCAACATTCACAACAGCAGCATCGCAGCATCGCTAATTGTCCTGAGGCGGGAGTCATGGATGTGAGAAGCGGGGAAGCTGATGGGCAGCCCCCATCCCTCAACATCACAGTCTCCTAGCAACAGGTCCAGCAATGTTTCTTCATCCTGCCTGCTGCATGCCACTGTCCCACAAAGACCCTTTATCAAACCATGCCCTGTTCAGAAGGCACTTTAACATTGTTAAAGCACTAGGAGTCATCTAGCTCCTTGAGGTATACCTTTTACAATCTTTTAAAGAACATTGTTCAGTAAAAGGACCACTTTGCATACATTTTAGTAAGAGGTCCTTTTATGATTATTTTTCAGTTTGCAACTAAACTCCCACAAAACTGCTTTTAAAATATAAATTGAGTCTGCTGAATGATATATTCTTACATACAATGTGCAGCATTTCAGAGCACACTAAAAATTGAATTTAGCTCTGAGCTCCTAGAGATACCATTATCAGGAAATATCTCAATAAGTTGATAAGATAAGAATATATTTATAGAACATAATTGTTTTCACAATAATGTGTTGATACCAAAAAGAGCTCATCACTTACTGACATATCAAATTTCATCATTAAGTACGAGAGAAATCTTTTAAGAAAAAACACTGTTTAAGCGAAATGAGAAATCCTATCCGGCCACCCTGCGAAAATAAAACAAAAGCAGCTGACATTGAATCCATACGGCTTTTGTCCTGTACGAAACAATACCAAGCCAAGAGCAACAATACCGATGCCAAGCAATTTTCACTTCACGACAAGCAATATTATCTTGATTGGTCTATCACCGCCGCCAAATTAAGCACGTCGAGAGGAGGTACGAAAAAAACCAAGGCCATTTATCGATACTGTCAGAGTGACAAACTCATTCATCAACACATCACTTAAACTGTTAGATTTAGACAGCTCATTCTCTGGTGTTTTGGGAGACACCTTTAAAAACACCATCCAAGGCAACCTGAGCACTAACATGGCTCAATTAATTGATGGAAATGGCACAGCCTGCAGCCCCTGTTAACTTAAATATTGATGGCGACCACAACTGACATCCACAAACACCAAGCCAGGAAAAGATCTGACTTGGTGTTTGGATTAATTGACTCACCTGTTGTCTTAATTTATTAAATGCCAAAGGGAATCTAAAAAGCAAATTGACCTAGATTAGAGGTCACTCTAAATGATTCACTGAGCAAGCAAGCAAGCATCCAGGCAACTGTTGCATAACAGTTTTGAAAATGAGTTGTTGCTTCAAGTTGCAAAAGAGAATCAAGTTTAGATTGTCTACAGCACATTGGTGAATGAGAATACATAACTGTAGAAGCCTTGGGGGCTTTCAACAAGGGTTCTGATACAGCAAAGCCATTGCATGTTTTCACAATTCAATATGAACTCATAATTGAAAGAATTATATTATATTTCTAGTATTCAAGCCATAGGGTTCTGTCGGTTCCCTAAAAGGTAAGTTTATCAACTTAACAAATTCAAAATGAGCTTCAAGACAAATTGTTCCGAAAGTCAGATCAGCCACAAGTAGTTTTTGTTTTCTTGTGCACCAACCATCCTTTTTCAATAATCATTGCAATCTAATTGCAGGAGTCGAAAGTATCTTAGTATACAATAACTTCAAGTATCAACATCTGAAACTAAATAAATGGAAGAAGAATGGTACTATGTCTAACCTGAATCTGCAAAACACTCATCTGTATATCTGACCACCACAAAAACCTACCTGCTCACCTGTCAGCTGCAGTGTAAGTTCCACAACTGACCAAATAACCTTCTGGGGGCCACCTGGGTTATAATAATTTGCAGTGGGCAAAAATAACCACATAATAATTGACCACCTAACAACTGCTCAACAGACTCTGTCCAGACAAATATCATATTTTGAGCAGAAAGAGCACATGGCTGCCTATGTTTCCCAATAACAAAGCTTTGAACAAGACAGAAAGTCATAAATCATAAGTTGTCCAGTCATTAGCTAAGGTTTTTACACCTGTCAAAAGACTTCACTTGTCACTTTGGATATTGCCCTTTGTGATTATATATCTGGAAGTATACAGATGTACGAAACATCTCTTATACTAATATACAGGGACAGGACAGCAGGTTTTTGTTTTTACATATATTTTAAAGTCACATAGAGGCTTCAGGGATTTCAGGAAGAAAAGCATCCATTTTAATGTATAATTACTGCATTCATGCACATTTGATATTTTGATTTTATTTGAGACTACACATAATTGTTGTTCGTCAAGCCATCATGATGGTTCAATTCAATTTTCGTCGTTCACAGGTAACAATTGTGAATGAAATAGGTGTCAAAAATACAACAAGCATGCAAAATACTAGCATTTCTTGAATGTGGTACAGATTACTTTCAATAATAGTTGCTGAGATAGAATTGCAAACACCTCAATAACTTTCAAACAGAAAACCAGGTGGGCCTATATCTGTATTCAGGCAACAACATGATACATGCATCCATATATATAGCATAATGTTTCACACATCACATATCCCATGTTCCCCAATGATTAGCCATTATTCACAGATCATGGACCATGTTGTCACAATCAGGAGATCAATACAATGCCTTTGTGATCATGTGACCGTGATGACAATGTGACAATGGTGATTGTTGCAATTGTCTGATTATTGTATGTATCATGCACCAGGGAAAGCACTGCCATCAAGCAATTCAGGTCATGCAGAAAACCCTCCAGCGGAGTGTGAAGGTGATCACTGACTTGACAGGCATGCACTTGTTGATCACATCTTTGTATACATAGACATTATACATTCATTTGAATTGTAGTCATACATATATTCATGGCATTTATGAGGGTCGCACCTTTCATTTATGCCTCTTTTGTTGGCCTATACTGAAGACCTATACAATCGTATGGCCTGGGGTTTTTATATTCTCATTTCTTAACGTTTGTAAATTAATGACTGGTATTAATATCTCGCAGTACGGCATAAAACAGTCTTATACAGACTACAATATTGTTATACCATACATCCTATCCCATACCGATATTGATACTTTTCTTGGTAATGATACATTTTTATCACATTGGCCAATCATTTTTGGGGCTTCTCTTAAATGCAGGGAGAGAGGATACGTGATTTCATAACCACAACGGTAACATCTTTGGCTCGTATCAAATGTGACTTGCAATGCAGTTGAGCGGTATCATATCAGTTTACACATTAATTTGGCAAAAACACTAATTGACGTACAAAAATAGGTGTTCTTGGCGAATTCGCATTAGGATTACTGTAACTTTTACCAAGTCGCAGCCATAATAAGCCAAATCAGGCCACAGGCATATAAATTGCATGAAACTTCCTGATCATTACCGACAAAAATAATATGTTTCCAAAAGAAGCTTACACAGATAACTTTCTAAAATGCTTTCAAATAATTACAGAAATAACCCATCTGGTTTTAAAGTTCTTCGTTTGAACATTCAGGTAAAATCTGTTGGTTTTTCTTTTTATCTTTACAACGACACGAGTCTTTAACATGATTCGTCCTAATTGCGAACAATGATCAACAGCATTAATTATTTACTGGGATATCTAAAGCATATTTGCTGATGGCTTCAGGCTACTGATAAAAAGGGCTGCCAGGTATTTGCTGCAATGCTTCAATTTCCAAAGGAAAATGTCACCTCAAACAAATACCACATTGCTGGTAGATGCTGCTAGCCATTGTGTGGCAGTCATATCAGATTTTAATGTCTACCTCAATTAGAGGAATTTGCCATTGATAAATGTCAATTTAGAACCAGCTAACAATCGCATCTTGACATTGCATTGATTACCATTGTCAAAAGGTGGCAAAACGTTACTAAAATCCATTAATTTCCAGTGGGAAAATGTTAAAAATATCTACACCTCATGGCTGTGCCCTAACATTTGTATTCTGACCATCTGACATTTGGTATTGCATGAACTATGTCATTACTTTTCAAAAAGTTACAAACATTTGGTTTCTTTTTGTGTCCCCAGGCTTGTTACATTTTAGATTTCCAGATATGAGATGTTATCACAAAGTTTTACATTTAAATCTGAAAATTGAGAAGCCAAAAAGCAATGCACTCTCTTTTTGTGGCTCACATCACTTCTGATGAGCATACGGAGCCAGATGATAAGCTTTTTAAAACCACAGTTTCAAATTTAACAGCACGATAAAAAGCTGACGCTTTTCCATTTTTGCGCACTCAGAAAGTGTACAGCACTTATCTACATTACTGCTGTGCTGAAAATAGTGGATCCAAAATTCAATTCTTTAAATCTTTAAAGTTTTAATGATGCATTTATCTGTATTTTGTACGAACCATCATTTAAATAAAAGGATATTAGATTTCAAGCAAAATAAATATGGACATATATTTGTCAAAATAATAATAATAATAGTGATTTATATAGCGCCTCTTCCAGTAAACTGCTCAGAAGCGCTTGGGTGGGTAAGGGTTATTCGTAGAACATTTTAAATAAGTAGGTTTTTAGGTTTTTCTTGAAACACTCTAGCGTCTTTGTTGTGCGAACTCTCTCAGGTAACTTGTTCCAGAGTTTTGGTGCTGCAAAGGAAAACGCTCGATCTTCAAATTTATTTTGGCTGTTTGAAGCTGGTTCTGTTAACAAGAGTCTGCCGTTACTTCTCAGATTACGGTCTCCATTTGCTTTAAGCTCGACCATTTGTTGAATGTACAAGGGAGCTTGGCCGTTTAATGCCTTCCAGGTTGTTGTCATCAACTTAAACTGGATTCTGGCAGGAATAGGCAGCCAATGAAGTTGCTTTCTGTGTGATCCCACGCTGTCTTGCTGTTTCAACCTCTCTATAAGACGAACTGCTGAGTTTTGGGCAACCTGGAGTTTGTTTATTAAATATTGCGAAATGCCATACAGAAGGCTATTTCCATAGTCCAGGTGAGGTGTGACCAGAGCATTTACCACAGTTTTAATGGTATCTTTGTTCATGGACTTTCGAAGTTTCGAGATGTTCCGAAGATTAAAGTAGGCATTTCGGCACATCTTATTAACTTGCTTCTCCATTGTCATGTTTTTGTCAAATGTTACACCCAAGTTCCTAACGTTCTCTGATGTTTTGATTGAAACATTTTCAACATTGATTGATGATACTTGGAGTTTATTTAGTTGGTGTGGAGTGGCAATCATAAGAAGTTCAGTTTTGTCACCATTGTTACACAATTTGTTTTCATGAAGAAATTTTCTGATTTCAGCTATGCATTTCTCCATTTTCTTGATTGCATCATCTTGTTCTGTGAATGTTGGTTTGAAAGATAAGATGAGCTGCTCATCATCAGCGTACTTTTGATCCTCAATTTGGTTTTGAGAAGCAACTTCACTCAATGGAGCAATATACGAATTGAATAAGACTGGACCAAGCTTGGAACCTTGTGGGACACCGAATTTGAGTGGCAGCTTCTCTGATGTTTGGTCCTGTATCAATACAGACTGTGATCGTTCCGAAATGTATGACTTGAACCAGTTGAGGGCTGAATTGCATACACCATATCTGTTTTTCAGTCTAGTCAATAGAATATTGTGATCAATTGTGTCAAAAGCAGCTGATAGATCTAACAGTACCAGCATGGTTATTTCACCCTTGCTCATGCTCACCATGATGTCATTGTGGATTTTTGTGAGGAGAGTTTCTGTGCTATGAAATTGCTTATAGGCTGATTGCCGTTCATCATCAAGTTTATTTCGGATTAGGTGATCCATATATTGTTTGATAACTGCACTTTCAATGACTTTTCCCAGGAAAGACAAGTTTGACACTGGTCGGTAGTTCTGCTTAATGAGATCAAGACCCCTTTTCTTCAAAAGTGGCCTGACAAGTGCATGTTTTAGATCCAGGGGCATCTCCCCAAGAGTTAGTGATGTGTTGACTATTTCTGTTATTATAGGAAGAAATTCGTCCATGCACTCCAGTAGTAACCATGTAGGGATGGGGTCAAGTTGGCAGTGTTTGACAGGCATATTTCTAATCAGTTTTTCAACAGCTGTTTTAGTCAGGGTTTTGAACTGAGATAATTTATGGCCAGTGAAATGTTCAGCATTTGTGATGCTATTATTGCAAGAGTCCAATTTTGATCTTATTTTCTTGATTTTGTCGTCGAAGAAAATGTTGAAATCATTAGCTAAGTCTTTGCTGCATTCATGATTGGGCAGAGGCAGTTCTTGTTTCCTGTTGAGGTTGGAATTCAGTATCTTGAACATTGCTTTGGAATTTCCCTTGGTGCTTTCAATCTTTGCTCTTAGATCATCAGATTTAAGCTGATTGAGTTGGTCATTTGAAGCATTTCGCTTCAACTGGAAGTCTTGCCAATCTTTTTCCAGCCCAGTTCTCCTCCAAGAACGTTCTGCTTTTCTTTTAGCTGTTTTAAGATTTTTGATATTGGCATTGGTAAATGGAGTCGGTTTGCGCAGTGTCACCTGTTTAGTAATAACAGGTGCATGCTTGTCAAGAACCTCCTTTGAGGAATTGTAAAGTGAGACAAGTTTTGACAGGTATTCCAAAGACTTTTGCTTTTGCATTTTCTGTGACAAGTGTTTTTCGATGTCTTTCTTGTATTTTACGAGATTGATATCACGTGTCTTTCTAAAAGAGATTTTCTTTTGAGCACTTTTTCCTTTGCTAATTGCCATATTGAAAAGGACACAGTTATGGTCAGAGAGCAAGTCACTAACAGCACAATCTTTCAGTGTGGAATTTTTGTGTGTGATAACCAAGTCTAGTGTGTTTCCATCTTTGTGTGTTGAAGAAGACACATGTTGTTCAAGATCATACATTTCCAGGATGCTGTTGAACTGTGTGACTCTAGCATCATCTGGTTTATTCATGTGAAAGTTGAAATCACCAGCTATGAAAATTTCATTGTGATATGTATGATAGTGAGCTAAGAATTGTGTGAATTCCGTGAAGAAGTCTGATAACTTGTACTTATTCTTGTTTGAAGGTTCAGGCCGGTACACAAGAAGAATTGTGATAGTTTTCCCACTCAAATGTATTTGAATTTCCATATGCTCGAAAGTTCTGGTTTTCATGCTATTGATTTTAGTCGCTTTCAAACCGGACTTTACAATGCAACCTACACCACCCCCAGGCCTTCCTTCGTGGGGTGTGCCAAAGTAAAAATATTCTCCATTTCTTTCCAGGTTACCAATTTCCACCGTATCATCTCCCTTTAGCCAGGTTTCCGTAAAAAGGAACAGGTCAAGATCAAATTCATCTCTATAGTTCTTGACCACTTCTGTTTTTTGCCTCAAACTTTGGGCATTCCATACACAGGCTTTCAGAATGTGGTTTTCCCCTTTGCTGGTTGTGCTAGTGGCATTAGCATGTTCGTCGAAGGCCTTCAACACATCAAATCTGTTTTTCAGCTTCAAGGATTGTGTGTTGGTGGGCCTGCATTTAGCATGCGGAGTTTGGTCAGATATGTATAAAGACCTACTTTTGAGATCATTTAAACCAATGCGCAACACATCAGAGTAGAGCTGCATATGTTCGGACATTAGGAGAATCTAGGTACAGGAAATGTGGTATAGTTACAAATGTTTTACAGAGCACTTAATTTCAGTGTTGCGTGACAGAGCAACAGAAGTTCAGGCGAAGTCACAAAATACAGGTCTAGGTAAAACTGCGTTACAGAGCAGCTATCTGGTATTGGAGAGTTGCGTGACGGAGCAACAGAAGTTTTGGTAAAGCAGTTCAGGTCTAGGTACAGCTGCGTTACAGAGCAGCTGGTCTATTGCGTGACAGAGCAACAGAAGTTTTGGTAGAGTAAAGAAGTTTAGGTCTAGGTGCAACTGCGTTACAGAGCAGCTGGTGTATAGCGTGACAGAGCAACAGAAGTTTTGGTAGAGTAAAGAAGTTCAGGTCTAGGTTCAACTGCGTTACAGAGCGGCTGGTATCAGATTGTTGCGTGACAGAGCAACAGAAGTTTTGGTAGAGTAAAGAAGTCCAGGTCTAGGTACAACTGCGTTACAGAGCAGCTGGAAGTTCAGGTAGAGTAAACAAAAAGAAAAGAAGTTAGGGTGTACGTACAACTGCGTTACAGAGCAGCTGGTATTGGATAGTTGCGTTACAGAGCAACTGAGGTTCAGGTAGAGTAAAGAAGTTCAGGTTTAGGTACAACTGCGTTACAGAGCAGCTGGTTTGTTGCGTGAAAGAGCAACTGGGTTTAAGTTAATGATATATAGGATATAGTAAATGCAGAAGTGCTGAAATACTGGTGCAGACACAGGTGCTGAAAATACGAGCACAGACACTGAGATACAAGTGCAGACACTGAGATACAAGTGCAGACACTGAAATACAAGTACAGGCAGTGTAATATAAGAGAAAATAAATAAATTTGTAGCTCTTTATAGAATGTCTTTATGCATAGAAATTGTTGGAAAGTTGTTTGAAACGTATGAGTTGTCTGGAGAAGTTGTCAATGGAGGTAAGGTAACCAAAAGTGAGATAAATAAGGGTATGCCTGAATTGACAATAACTGTTGGCCTACCAATTATATTCGTGGAAAGTGGAAACATTTTAGTGAATTCAGGTGAATTTGCCAATTTTCACATGTGATGGTCCAATCTTTAGCGCATTCTAATACATTTATTTTAGTGCATAATACTGCTTTTACCATTCGACGCCTCTGTCACCCAATCGAATGTCAGCATTTCAGGGCGATAATTCCTACAAGCCCTCGATCCGGTCATAAATCACATATCCCCTCTCCCATGATGAATACCTGTACATATACTGTATGTCCCTGTCTTAAGAACATTACACTTTCAGAATAAAACAGATTCTGAAATCACTAATAACCTTCTGTAAGTGCAACATTTCAGGACCACACCTCTCCTTCCTGCTTGCAGTTGCTTCTGCACAAGGGGCCAACCTGAATCCAGCTTCTGTTGCAACATTTTCACGTGTAAAACAAATCGATTCGTGTGCAGGTGTTTAGCAAACAACACTTTTTGAACTCAAAAATGTTTAGCATGTAAACATAACACACATTGTCTTTTACAGGTAAAGGCAGGAAGGAAAGCAAATGTAAGTAACTTCTGGTGATAAACACAACATGAATTGAGGTTGTTATACTTCATAGTATGATCTCTGTGTCAAAGCAACGTAATAAAGCCGATGTGAGACTTATACATACCATACAGTGAATGTCTCATTTCAGACAATCTAAGACTTAATTTTTGCCAAAGAATTTAAGATAAAACTTGTTTAGTAGAAAAATATGTTAAGAAGGGTCTCTGCAAGATGAATGTTGGCACCATAAAACTAGTTTGACATTGTTTGCTTTTGAGTCACATCCTAAACTTCTTATTATAACAACACCATAGTTTTGGAGCCATCTGTATTACTATTTCGAGTGACTTGTTGCAAACGAGGCCATCCTTGAGTCTTCATTATGGACCTGTGTAGGACTATGGCCTATAGGTCACATAGCCTTCCAGAAGTGTGAATTTCTTTATGACCTTTCCATTGATACAACTCTATTATCCTGTCACTACCTTGAAATATATAGCCCAACACCATGCCACCTCATTAAATTATAAGGTAACACATTCTTCATAACATGAGCAAGAGCTTTATTGTATAAGGATAGACTGAAAGCTGAAGTGAGATTTGGCAGCCATTGAAAACCACAAATTGCTATCTGAAACCAGTCAGACCAAAAGGGAATTAGGGTCTTAGGAGCAGACACTTCAGTTGGAACCCGAATAAGGAAAATCACGAAAGGGGTTGGTTGATGGATGTCCTCATGCAAGGAAGTGTTCTCGCGGAGACGACACTGCGAAAGTTTAATACAATTCATGCAATTTTCATAGAATTTACAGCAACATTGCAATAAAAACGTGGCATCAATTTTCAAAAGGTTGAAATATATACCACTATGCATGACATTCATAGAATTCAGACGTAAGCTGTAGCTGGTAAGCTGTAGCTGGTGGACATAGATAAGTAAAGGCGATAATCCACAAAATTTAACAAGCCATATTGGAACATAAGTGAAGCGACATGGAAGAAATGTGTCCTCTTTGTTATATATATATACAACAATTTCAACACCCAAGACACAAGAACAAGATCAACTGGCAGCCTTCTTTTAACAGCATGCAGTAAAAGCTGCCATTATTATGTCAGGATGGGCTAAGTCACTGTAATCTATACCACAGTTATCCTGTAATCTTCATTCTCTACAGTGTATGCCCTGATCTACTCTTCACTGCTGATCTAGAGATGTGGACCCCACAGATATATAGCCTTGTAGATGCTACACCACAGTCAGAGCCCATTCTCCAGATCCATCTACAAGGTCAGGAATCAATCACAACGACAACCTCGAGGAAGATTTCCTTCAGCAGTGCTCATTTCCGCACCAACGACAGTCAGCCGCACATTAACAAAACAACTCCTTCGACTAATCGCCGCTACTGATTCTCAATCTATTTCGTCAGCTATTTCGCAAGCTATTTCGCAAGCTATTTCGCCAGCTATTTAGCTTGATTTGAAGATCAGTTCAGGTAGACCTTAATGGAATTATCCTCCTTAAGTCATTTATCAATGAGGCAATCACATCAGCTGTCAGATAGCATCATTGCGTAATGTTTCATTATGACGGGGGACAGATTCTAACGGTGGTTTGTCATCTACAACCTTCGTGGAATGCTAACGAGGTAATGCAATGTAAGAATTAAACCTCCATATCAGCAGCTTTCACTTAGCAGTGGCTCTAGCAGTAGCTGTAGCAGTTACTGGGGCAGTTATGGAGATTTGGAGAGATCTGAAGAGCTGCTTTAAGGCAGTAAATCACCAATCTTTTAATAAGACAGTGTTCTTAACATCTGGCGAATGATTCCGAATCCGGTTAAGTCGTAATGGCGACAGATCAGAAGTAAATCATTGGAGGTTTTTAGAGCTGGCGAGGAAAATAATGGGACTATATAAGATAAAGAAAGGGGGTAGAAAAAGAGGAGAAAAAGATGAATAAAGAGAGAGCTGGCTTCTCAAGATCTCATTAGCTCTGGTGGTGCCTTTGCACTCTGCAATGTCAAGGGTGGAGAAGCTTCCTCCTTTTCTCACCTGCTACTATGTTACTACTTCAAAAGCAGCTCCCAACACATAAAAGCAAGTTTTGACTTCCATGGCCAGCTTTAAGGCCACTTTTTAAACTAGAAACACCAGCTACAGCAGATAGTTGCTGTTGTTGTCAAGGGTGATGCTGTCCATTTTTGCTGGTCATAACATGAAAAGGAAAAGCGTAAAGATGAAAGTGCAACATTTTTTGTATTTTGAATTTCAAACGCTATAAATAAAAGATGAAACATCATGCAACAGAGCTTATTGATCGCAAAAGTTCATTTTTATCTGCAGATATATAGTTAATATGAGCCAGTTGATGGCACACACAAAATTATTCTGGATACATCTCAACACATTAGAAATGAATCCATTTGGTTCAAGCATCAAGACACCAAACAGCTACCCGGTTGTGAATGTCTCAAAATTTGCACAGTCAAATTATTCACACAACTCCTGACATTCAATACTAGAGCTAAATTTGGGTTAAATTAGGGCTGAATTTACATAGAGCACGGGGACTAATCAGCCGCACAAAAACCTATTCAAAACCATGGCTTTTTTTTTAAGAGGAGTCGACCCGCAGTTGAACACACGCACAATGAGATTTGACCCGACACGCCAAACCTTTCGTGCGCCAGTTTTTCTTGGCAGGCATCCTGAATTTTCTCAAAGGAAAAACCTGATACCCTGAATACTACAGACATGCACAAGCTCTCCAACATAGCCTAAGCATAGCCTTGGAATTGCCTTGACATCGCCTCAGTAAAGAGAGATTATTGCAAGACGCTTCGGGCTCAGGAAAGACGACGTGACAGGTTGTGCATCATATGCCAAACATGCTTGTTGGTGTCACTTGCATTAACATGAGACATCTTAGCAACCGTGTTCTACAACAGGAAGAGGCATAGAACTGCTAAGTAATGTCATCATGGCTGCATCTAAACGACATGTGTTCAGGAGGCCTTTATCGAAATGGAAGTGTCCTACATAATGAGGAATGTCTGTATGTTAATTCCACAGGCCTCCATTATCTGCTCAACTGCTCCAATGAGTTCTATTTGTTCACTATATGAAGTGCAACCTTTGCAGAGGTTGATTAAAGAGAACATGTCTGAGAGACAACCATGTTTGGGTTCTCATACTTGCAAGCAGGGAAACAAAAACAAGGAAGGCGTTGCAACAGTGCGTCCCTACGAAATTGACCCAACTGCACCCTGGATCAGTCAATTGTTTCCAACTTCCAAACAAAGGCCTTAAAAAGCAACTAGTTTCAACAAAAAAAACAATTAACAGTGCAACAGAGTAGCCGATCATTTGCCAATATAACTGCCTGTGATATAAATCGACAAGCTGGTATCCGTCCTTCACCCTCACCCTTTTCGGAGGGCAAGTATCTGTCTGGATTGAATGGCCGCTGATCTGGGGCTGATGTGGCACATTTTATCCGCGATTGGCTCTGACCGGCCCATAATGCTGCGGCAATGCTGCCACTCTGCCACTATAACTGGACGGAAGGGGATGTGTTTATGCAATTTTCTGCTCCTTTCTGCAGAGACTGACCAAGCGTAGTGGATAGCGGTCAAGCGAAAAGCCCGGTATAACTACAAATCACATTAAAGCCGAGCTAAGCAGACGCGAATCTGACCACCTGCCTCTTTTCGGGCCGCAATTGGAAGAGCACACAAAAGCACAAAGCAGATCGCTTGATGTATCGCTTCAATTTCAGCTGCTATCCGATGAATACCTATACCGTTCACTTCCTTTTTTGTTCACGAAGTACTGAAATATACAATAACCCAACCTCCATTTCTCAGATATGAGGTCGCTCGGGTTCCACCACCTTCAGTCCAATCTTCTTACTTTTCAGATTTGTGCTTCTCAGTACTAGATTCAATATACTATCAATTCAAAACAAACTCATTCATCATGTACTGCAGCACTGCCATGGATGTACTGATGAAAGGAATACATACAATGTATATATCAACACTACAGAGACGAATATGATTGAAAGTCATAAACGCAAATAACTGAAAGTATTAATCTATTATTCATTAATCATTGCAAACCTCTTTCAAATGTGTATCCTAAAATGACACATGCTAATGGGATACAAGGTGACAAAAATCCAGAAAATCAAAGCTTTTGTGGTTTTCCATGCATACGTGTTTAACCGCATGCACCGAAATGTATGAATGAATATATCTGGTATCAAAGGGGCACCCTGAGGCACATCTTTTGAAACAAGCTCTCCACATTCGCCGATTCCGTATTCCCTTTAAACAGACAATAGCGAAGCCTTCTCAAACAAAATTCAGTCATCTATCCGCTACACGATATCCCAAATCACCATAAAACAGACCTATCTGCATGTATGACGCTTTATTTTTCCCAAATATATCGGCATCTGAGCCGCGTCTCTCTACGATTGCTATCCCTAATGTGTATTGGAGCATGTGGGATTTATGATACCAAGTCAGCCAGCCTGAGAGATACATTAAATTCCCCATTCACTGCTTGACAATAGACCTATTACAGCTTTCCATTCCTGCTGCCTTCCATCTGATATATGCATAGAGAAAAACCATCAAACCAGTAGACAATTCATAGCCACTATCAATTCATAGCCAGTCTGACTACACCAAGAAATGACGGTCCAACAATCGCTACGTCAAATACCTACATCAAATATGAAGAGAATAAATAGGGATATTACAGTTAGTCAAATAAAAGTTAAAACCGGTTTCTTTATCGCTGCTATGAACTGCTATGGCATTCGTAATTAGGATTTGATCAAATGTTATCAAACTTCGTCGAACTGTATTATTTTTGCCATATTAAGATTACTTTTTTTGGAATAATACCAGCATCAGTGAATTTAAAGTATCATAGAGGTTAAAAATAGCATCTAAGATAAAATGCAGATGTACTATCATTGTTTACTCAAACAGAAACCTAAGCTGTCAGTATGGTACACTATAATTGTAAGCATCAATTACACATTGCACTTCTCAATACAAAATTTGATTAATTATTCATCCATCACACCTTCCTTATCTTCACAACCATCTGATGTCAACTGTCAAAAGACAATCTATATTTGAAGACTCAACAACTAACAGATAACATCTATAGATATTCATATAGATCTACACAGTACATAAATTTCTCGGAGAACGCTGGGTTGTGAAACCTTCTTTTCTGGAGCAATGGTGGAATCTTCATCAGTGTAAGTTCCACTAAATATTATGAAGCTTCCAAGTAATCAGTTCCACTGATTTAAGCATTACACATATTAATTTCAGTACAGAAATATCTCTTTATAATAGCAAGTGCTTCTGTCTACTGTCTACATGTACAGTACAACCCAAAAAAAGTATGATTACCCTAGCAGGAAGGAAGAATCAGCCACTACTTTCCCCTTTCACACCTTTTGACTACCCCAAAATCACTTCCTTCTTTTACCTACTTGAAACTACCTTTTAAAATATCATTAAAATAACATTTAAACAACACCTATTTAAACTCAATCGCCCCCATTGTGTTTTACTTGCTTTATATTTTACACCTCTGCTAATTGTAGTTACATTGGTAGCTGTCAAAATAGACTTCTCAATGTGGGCTAAGGTTGTTGTAAGGAGTCAAAGGGAGTTGTAAGGAGATTTGGGGTGAAGAGGAGAAAAGAGGGCAAAATAGGTAAACAGAGGACTTCTGACTGAAAATGTTCTTACTTTATTTTGGGTTGTACTGTACCACCAAGATTACCACCAGGATTCGAAAAATATGATACATTTATCAACACAGCCAATAATATAATTGATACAACAGTACAACCTTACATAAAATTAAGAAAACACAATCTCAAATCAGCTGTCAAATAAGTCAAAAGAAATGCACTGACCTTTCTTGATCCAGCTCAGGAATGATAGTGTAGACATCCTGGTCTCCACTAGGGTGTCTCCTCTTGGAAGGGCTAGCAGTTGGAGAAGTTGGGGAAGTAGGACTAGACTTTTGGGCTGGAGTGGTCCTCTCCAAGGTATCTAGCCCTCCACCCTCATCCTTCACCCCTTCAGTGGGTGATTCTACTGGTGACTCTATCTCCTGCTGTTCTAGCTGTTGTTCTAGCTGTTGTTCTAGCTGTTGTTCAGACTGTTGTCCTGCTTGTAGTTCAGACTGTTGTCCTGACTGTTGTTCTTGGAGATCATTGTGCACTGTTAGCCATGTTTGGTCTGTTGTCTCTTCTGAAATTAGAAAGCAGAGGTGGACATTTATTATGAGAATATAATTAGGATTTATTTGTCCTTTATCAATGCAAAGATGTTGTGAATATGAGGTGCCATTTCTACAGGAAGAGGTTGACTCAACTGACACCAAGTAATGGAGTTAACTCCACACATATAATCCTGGAGCTCAGCTAAAATGATAGCACATACAATGTAAATTTCACCAAATGGATTCCATGTTTGGTGCACAAGTTAGACTGACATAAATGACTCAATGGTTTTCTTGCGGTTATCAAGAAATTGTCGAGTTCTGACTTCAAATGTATACATCTCAACAACTTTAGGGGATTAACTTTAAAAACACATCATCATCGACTGGACGTCGATGAACGGTAAAGTTATACAAATCAACTTTCTGCACAGCTTGAACCAAAGTGATCCAATGAAACTATAACACAAAAACATGCAACAAAAGGGCACTCAATGAACATCGATCGGAAGAGACATTGAATCAACCCAATCTTTCCGGACCATCAAATTCTTGCAGAACTTTCCACTTTATAAAAGTCACTGAGTGTCAACCCCTGACAGTAATGTGACATACAACTGAAGTTCCACTTTGGCCAAAAGCAAATCTGTGTTTCTTTGATAAGAAGAAGAAGGAAGAAAACCTTATCCTTTCTTTTCCAAAGGTATAAAACCCTGAAATTTCAAATATACTGGTTATTGACACCTATACATTTTCTTGGATTTCACTTTCAGGAAGTAAATATCATCTAAATTATCAACAAATCATGAATTCCATGTGATTCCGTCACGGAACTCACATTGTTTTTGGTAATTATTTCCACTGTCAAAGCCACATGTAGCATATATCAGGGAATTAAGATGTTTAGATATGGAGAGAGAATGTTTGGCCAGGGTCTAGGATGTTTTACACCATTGAGATACTTTTACGCTCATTACCATTGCCCTGTATTCAGCGTGACGGAATCACAATAGCAAAGTAAGTGATTTTTCGGACCAAATTTTATCATGCTCATTGCAAGCAAATTCCCAAAGAAACAAACTTGAAACTTTTTTTTTTCAGAGCATGTTTTTCCAGACTAATGAAATTCATAGAAATATCTGTTGTCAAATCAAGAATATGCCCTAGGTGGCAGCATAAGCAGTGATAAGTACCGTGACGGAATCACGTGACGGAATCACTTTGCTTCGACCAGATATTGCATTTAATTACATTGGCAGTAGGGCATGAAAAACTGAAAATTTTAAAAAAATTCTAGAAAAATTGTAAATTTGGAAAGTGATAACATCTGATGGATTCAACATTCCTAGTGCAGATACAGTGTTTCATTTATAAGTAGACCTCCAAAAAAGACAATTTTTTGCAATTTTTAGCATTTTTCAGCAATTAAAATACAAAAAACCACAATTTCCATCAATATCTTAAAGATAACAATCTAACCAGCATTTAAATCTAAAAATAAATGAAAGTAACAAATGACAAAATTTATCAAGATTAAAAGCAATTTGATTTCATGTAAATATATTGAAAATTGTATTTGCTAGGTCACTTTATGTGAAGAAAGCTGATATTCCTCAAATGGTTAACTTTCACGTGGAATTCATGAAATATAATTATATGGAGCTTAAGATTCATACATCTATGGATTCTATGCCTAAGTAGTAATCATGCCACAATTAAATAATTGTCTTAATTCTGAAGTTAATTCACCATCTCCTCAGACCTCAGATATATGGTTTAAACTTTAAATAGGCAATTTAAATTTGCTATATCTTATCCTTTGGCTTTCTCTATTCCAATTAACCTTAATACATCCCATTGGAAACTGAGCTGGCTGGAGAATGTTGCATATTGTTATAATCAAAACCAAAATACTCATTTGTCAAGCTTTAAACACAGCTGGGGAAATTGTCAAGAGAAATTGCAGAGGATAAGAAATAATGAAAGTTAATCCAATTTCATCTCCCAGAGGAGATATCAACCATACGTTTTACTTAACTGTCAAAATATCAGATATCAACAACAGCCACATTAATGAGTATTCAGAACATGAGAGCAGCATGCTATAAAAAAGGTACCTTATATAAATTTTATCACTAAAGCTTAATATACGAATATCATAACGGTCCCAATAATTGTATATAAGCTGCGGATGACGATTCAACAAAACGCAAAAATTGATATGGTATATGATCTAACAGACTCATAGACACGTTGCATAATAATTCTGAAGAAATTATGCATGTCAATGAAAATCATAAAATTTCCAATGATATTTATATCTTAATTAATTAAATTGTATAATGACCTACATTTATCATTAATTGAAACTTCAATAATAATTCAGACTTTTCGGTCTTAGTGGCATGTATTACCTAGAAATAGTAGTTCTCTGAGGAGAGCTAAGGTCAAACGAGTTCCATAAAGTGTCATGGTGAGGACAGCAAGGGCCCAAGGGACCTTTTCATTTCAGAAGTTCTTTTCAGACTTTTTTCTTTTCCTTCGACTTCAAAGGTCCCAAGGGGCTCTTCTAAAAGCAAATGACATAAGGTCCTTGGTTTCTGTCATGTCAAAAATCTAACAGTTGCTCAGAGGCTAACTGTACACACGACTTCAAAGTGATGCAATGTCAGTGTGGGTCTTCACAAAGACTTTTAACAAAGAAGGATCACCAAAGCAAGTCTTTAAAAGTATCCAGTTATATATAGGCGTATGCAATGAATACATATATGTATCCGTACATCATGATAATATAACGTAGTACAAAATAGTACAACTTCTGTTACGAGCCGTAAAATTAACATTTGTAAATTATAAATCTTCGAGTAAGTAATCCCATCAATCGCACCACAGTTATCCAAATCCTTCTATTTTTGGTAATTTGTTCGTAGATAACAAGTTTTCGCAATGACAATGTGTCCAACTTTAAAGCGTTGTAATAGAACACACATATTAGATTTTCACTTCAGAATAATGAAGTTTTGATTCTGACAAATCCATTGTAACCATTTCTAGACAGTGATAAACAGCTTTAACATATATCTTAATCCTCAGTCAATAACTCACTATTTCCCATCACAATATGAATGAATGAAACCCAAATTCACCTGAAATCAGCCTACCATCTTCAATTACAGGCCCTATCAGTGACACATGACCTCCAAAACACACAAACCACAAATTATGATCCCACAAGATGCATAAACCACACACAAATGACACCATGTCATACAAACAACTAATCAACTACCTGTATACCTGTAAGATCAATAGGACACCTGTTCATTTTGCCAATTTAAGAAGACACACAATCAACTCATGAGAGGCACAGGTGACATTGGTCAGAAATTGTAGACCTTAACAAGGTCACAGATGGTGACATGCATGGCCATGGTGTCAAGTCACATTCTCAGATGACACATGATACATCATGGCATGACAATAGATTCGATGATGGGCTTCATATGGCAAACAGCACATCATTGTAAAAGGTAGTTAAAGTCAAGACATTTTATTTTGGCAGTAAGTTTTTAGCCAATAAAACAATCCATGATTATGTCTGAGGTTTAATTTTTGGTTCATTAGGGTGACTACAGCATGACCAAGCATGATTTGGACTAAATTTATGTCCTCTGATCCCCCAGCTCCATCATGCAGGCACTTACAATGCTAAATTGCTGCTGCTCTTCAGCACATTTAAAGCTATTTTTAGCCTTCTGTTGTGACGTCATCAGCATTGTTGGCTCTATGACATCACTGAAACAATGGTGACATCACAACAGCAGCAATAGAAGAAAATGGCTTCTTGAGCTGTGTTGACAGCTATGTTATTCCAATAGGATTACCTCAAAACTAGAGCTACAACATGTCAATACTTCCAAATGTTTATGAAACTGTTTGGTCAAGAACAGGAGGAGACAAGTATTTTTGTCAAGAGTAAGGTATGTTTTTAATTATCAGCCAAAAACTTACTGCCAAAAAAAAAATGACTTGACTTATTGTGGTTAGATCCATTAGTAATCTAAAGGAGAGATGGACAGAGGAAATGCTGATAGAGAGAATGTTGACAGGATGGACGTATAAATGGAAGGTTGGATGGATAAATGGTAGGAAAGACAGACGGACAGCCTGGTGGATCGAGACAACTGACAAAAAGAAAACATTTCGATGGTTCGCTCGCTATAAGACTGTCTTATGTATAGTCATGAAGTATTGAATCGGTCTCATGATGAGGAAGCAGTCTCTCATGAGGGTGCGATTATCTTTGGAGTGAAAATTCACCAAAAAAAAATACCAGTGCAGGTGGAAGGTATTGTCACTTAAGGCTAGTCAGTATTATAACAAGTTATCTTATACCATACTGACCACTGCTCACAACAACAGAATAGTTTGCAATTTGGGTCATTTCAATTCAATCAGTTCTCTTCACTTCAAAACGCTCAAATTGATAACATTTCCAGCAGTTGGCACTCCTTGTTATTTGATAATTGGGCACACACTTGTTTAGGGCATGCACTTAAGTGATTAGGGTATCACACATAGAATATTCAAGGGAACCCATTATTTAAACATAGATCACCTGCAGTGGCAGACAAAAGCTTTGAGAGTGATTTAAAGTACATCAAATACCACTGGAGGGAAGTTTTAATGCTTCAATTCATTACATCCCCCTGAAGTGGCATACGTGACTGTCTGGATCTGTAGATGGCAGAGTTATTAAAAAGCATTTTGACAGACTAATGAGGGTTGATTATGATTGAGCAGGACATAGCTGTTTTGCTTTACAGCCACTTGCCCATAAATGTAGCTGAAGATAGCTGTGGGTAGCTGTTTATAGCTGTGGATAGGACTGATTTAACCCATGCTTTACATTCCTATAGCCATGCTTTACATTACTTTGGTCCATGCCTTAGCCTGGGTGCCAAATTGGGTGCTACGTCAAGTGAAGGCAGCAGGAACAGTCTCCTGAAACAGCCTCTGAAACACCAATGATGAGCCCTAAACAAGGGGTGCCTTCAGACTGGCAATAAAGCCCACAAGCCCAGCCTATAAATGTAGAAACTGGGCTCCAAGGTCATAAAGATATGCTCCAACTATACTTCCAAGCAGCAGTCTATATGACCTTACTTCACCAGATATATAA